>JASVER010000104.1:2455945-2792869 GCA_030449065.1 Oceanodroma leucorhoa
TTCTTACACTAAATCCAAAACATAGCACTATACCAACTACTAGAAAGAAAATTAATTCCACCCCAGCCAAAACCAGGACATTGGTGGACCTTCTACTCCAAACTCTTTCGTCTCCCCAGTGCTGCAGCCCCCGCTGACTCTTCACTCTACTTTCAGTTGTTCCAGCTGTTCTCCTCCTACCCGTACTCTCAAACACTAGCATCTATTCAACCTCTTCCCTTTGCTTACCATTTATTTAGTGTGGATAACTGTACCTGCCGAGACCTCTTGTCACCTCTGCTGCTGCTGCTACCTAGGCTGCGTCACTTAGGACTCGGCTTTCCGCAGTGCTCAGATTCTCTCTCGAAAAGTGGGATTACAATAGTCATGAGACACAGGTAAAAATTAAATGCAAGGTATAACTTATTTTAAACCTGTCCTGGCAATCTTTCTGTCTAAATCCTTAATAATGTTTAATTGGCCCTTCTCTGAACTCCATCCTCATTGATCCCGCTCCGATAATGAGGTCTCTGAAGCCCATCCTGAGCAAATATACCAGCAGCAATTTCATCAGCACTCAGTAGAGAGGTCAATGGCAATGTCTTCATTCCTGACAAACTTGCAGATGCTCTGAGAGGACAGGTACGATGCCAGGACTCAGTATACCTGCAGCCCAGAACAACACTGGCCAGCCCCTATCCCTCGTTAAACGCCAAACATTTAGTGCCAAAATGTTTGGCATTGTTTGCTTGGTTCTCCCGAATGGGTAATTCTGAAATGACATTTCCCACGCTGTGACCTTGCTCTTGTTCCCTGACTGATAACAGACGAGCACTTTGGAGAGGCCAGGAGAGGGAAGAACCGGCAGCTCAGCAGGCAGGCAGGGAGTCTCACGCTGGAGCCGGGCTGGCAAAGCCAAAGTCCCCCCCAGCTTCATCCTTTCCCCCAATCAGCAGCTATGTCCCCCCTCTCCAGTGCCAGCTACTTGACACTCCGGGTGTACAGAGCCTCATTCAAACCCCACCACCAAGGGAGAAGAGCAAGCTCCGGGGCGGAGGGAGCCGAAGCGGATGTGTGCCAGCCTCTGGCGAGCTCGGGGCAGGCTCCCCTGCCTGCTGGCACTGCGCAGGGTACACGGCGGGGTACCAGGGCGGGACATGGCGCGGGTACCAGGCAGCAGCGCATCCCTCTCCTGCACCGCGTCCTGCTTGCTTCCCAGATACCACCCGCCTCTGCCTATACTCCCTACGCCCCGCTCCATCCCTTTTTGCATCTAAAGTTGCAAATGGCTCTTATTTTTTATTTTTAAACTACCAGATTGAGTCTTAATTATTTAAGCATCTTCCAGATTTAGAAAGCTGTTTTGGCTGTGAAAGTAACACTCGGTGCAATCATCTCTCATCAATAAACCATGGAAACAAATGTGTACACCCATTGGGAAGTAACTTTATTTAAAAGCACATTTAAAAGTCAAGTTGAGATCTACAGATGTGAAAAGACCTAATGCTGGTCACGTTTCAACGAACTCATGATTTTTAGTTCAAGTGAGAAAAAACGGTACTTGTGCCTTATTCCATTAATTTTGTTAGTAGCAAGATTGCTTGACTCCCCTCAAATGAGAAAGGATGCCTCGGAAACATCCAAAACACAAACTTGGGCAAAGGGCCTTCAGAAGGACATACTCACTCGAGAGTTGTGCTGGCTTTCATTTTTTTTCCCAAAGTGGTAAAACACACAGGCAAGGACAGTTGTGAGAGCTCATACCTTACTGAAAACTGCTACAAAGCCTCAAATCACACACACAAAAACCATGCTGGGGTTTGCTCCTTCAAAGAGAAAGGGAAATTGAGACTCGGGCTTTAAAACAAAAAGAAAAAAAAAAAACCCAAACCAAACCAAAAAGCTTTCCTATTAACATCTTACTATGATAAATAAGATTAAACAAAAACTGTGGCATAGCCTTGACGTCTACTTTGGAGGAAGATTTCTTTCCTGTCCCAGTAAGAACTTAAGGAAGATAATTTCTGCTCCCACTGGGCAAGCACACCTCGTTACCGCATTGCCTGTTTACAGCCGAGCATCACCCCTGGGACCTGTCTGCACACTGAGCATCAACAAGGTGAGGTGAGGTTGCAACACACTGCTTCAGCCAAATGACCATGGACGTGGGACCAGCGCAGCACCCCCCAGGAGAAGCTACTGGAGGTTGGGCTGGCATGGTCAGCCTTGATGGCTCCACCTGTCCGGCTGCCTTCTACAGCTGCAGAGGAAGCTCCAGGAAACCCCTTCTCTTCCAGCTTTCCAAAATTGCTAATTGCTTCCCATTGAGTGCAGATATTTGATCTTCACTAGAACCCATGCAAATTGCTGCTCGACTCCTCTCCTTTGCAAAGCAAGGCTGCTCTTTATTTATGTAACATTTTCATTTAATTAGCAAAGAGACAGAACAAACTCTTGGGGGGGGGAGGGGGGGGAATTTCAAAGGTCATCTTCCAGCACGAGGGAGTACGTGAGAGAGGGAAAGAAACAAACTGCTTTCTTCCCGTTGGCCATATAACACCAAGGCTTCCTTGCTATTGCCCCGTTAGGATCTCAAGGAGGTAACGAAGCATCTGGAGCGGGTACAGGGGACTTCCTCTGCTGAGGGTCCTGGCCGGTGGAGACGAGCCCAAGAGGATGCTTAGAGATTCCTTCCTCAGACATCCAACACTGTGGGGACAGGATCACCACGTGTATCTAAATTACACAACACAAACAGCGGTTTATTGTATGACCGAGTTAAAATCCTATGTATCTATCGCACCCAGAACTTATATTAAAAAAGGTTGTAATGTTGCAAAGCCCGTTACTCAAAACGCAGGAAACAGATCAACCACATTCGCCTGTGACCTTTAATCGAGGCCTGTGGCTCATCTCATGATGATAGTCTTTAATTACGTGATCCCATAC
This sequence comes from Oceanodroma leucorhoa, assembly GCA_030449065.1. Lineage (NCBI taxonomy): Eukaryota > Metazoa > Chordata > Aves > Procellariiformes > Oceanodroma > Oceanodroma leucorhoa. Next base: position 2,458,874 of record JASVER010000104.1, read on the forward strand.
TGTTTTTCACTGGGGCCTCCTGCTTCCATCGCCTGGGCTGGAAAGCCCGCACTTAACGAAGAGCCGCTCATCTTCAGGAGTGGACTCGGGGGCTCGACCTGCCGGGTGCGGCCCAGACCCCCCTCCCGCCGCCGGCGGGCTGACGTGCCGGCGCCGGGCTCGCCTCAGCCCCCCATGGACCCAGCGCAGTTCCCCCACCCCCCTCCCGAACCTTCCGCCGCCGTTGGATTGGCCCCCGGCGGGCGTGACGTCATACCGCCCCCCTCCTCCAACGCCCCTTAGCCCCCCGCACCACTCTTACGTCACAGTCAGCCCACGGCCGTCTGGGGGGCGGGGTCCCCGCCCCGTGCCCGCCCCAGGCCCCGCCCCCGGCCCCGCCCCCGCGGCTCCGCAGCGTGACAGAGCCGGCCGGTGCCTTCCCGCCACCCGCCCGCCCGCCGCCCCCAGCGCCGCCGCCGCTGCCGCCAGGTAGGGCCGCGTCCCCCGGGTGGGAGGGCATCGCCGGGGTTCCCCGCCCGGCGGCGGGGTGCGGCGCGGCCGCCCGGGCCCGGAGGAGAGGGGCGGGTACCGGATGGGTGCCGCGGCGGGCGGGGGGCGCCGCTCCGCGGGGCGCGCAACAAGTGCGGCGGCAGCGGGGCAGAAGGCGGGCTCGGCGCCCGGCGGCGAGCGGCGGGGCCGCGGGACGGCAGCGGCGGGCGGGCGAGCGGGCGGGCCGGGGGAGGGAGGGGACGGGGCGGCGGCAGGGCCGGGGTTTTCGCCGGGAGCGCCTTTTCCCGGTGCAGTTAGTCGAGAGCATGATGCAATCTCGCATTGCCATGGCTACTGCAGCCCCGGGCGGCGGCCGCTCCTTCCGCCGTGGCGGGGCACAGGGTCGGGCAGGAAGGGCCCCCCCCCCCCCCCCCCCCSSCTGCGTTTAACGGTGAGGAAACGGCCCTCGGCCGTACGCTGCCTCCGCGGGGAGCTCGGGGAGGACTCCGGACAAAAAGCTCTGACCCGTTTGTTCCCCCGCGGTGTGCGCGGCCAGCAGGCTGCGCGCCCGGCGCCGCTGACGGCGATGCTGGGCCCGGCGAGCGGGGCGGCCGGGCGCCAGCAGCCTCGGGGAGCGGGGCTGAGCGTCAGCGGAAGGTCTTGTCGGGCTCGGAAGGGAAGACTTCTTCTTCTTCTTCTTTTTCCCTGAGCCCATAATCTTGCTCACCGCCCCTGACGGCGTTACTGGTTTAGAAACGGAGCCGCTGGTGCGGTAATTCCCGGGTTTGTCTGTGGGACAGGGCAGACGCCACACTGAACTAGCGCCGTGGAGATGTGCAGTGCTTCTAAAAGGTGCCTGCCAGTTTTAAAATCTAAATGTTTAAAGAGTACAAGCATTAGGAAATAAGTAGAAAAGGAAGGGCATGCGATAGAAATGTGTCACTATGTCAGATGCGTATGCAGGGACTTTCTTAAAAACTTTATGACTTTGCTTTTATCTCTTCCATCTCCTGGAAACCCTCGGGCATCAGCAGCATTAGAAGTTGGCAAACACTCGGGGTTATGTGGAATATCGTCCTGGGTGATTTAAGTGTTTTCTCCTTCCCTGCCTGCTCTGGCTGCTTTTCTGCCCTCTTCCTCCCCCCTCGCTTCCCAGGGACACAGCAGCTGAGGATCTGTCCAGCACCAATCTGCACCCTGAATCTGCAGACAAAAGGCCAGTTTTGCAGACCTGAGCAGGAACAGTAACACCTAGGCTTGCTCAGCGAGAAGGGCTCATGGCAGATGACAAGAGGCGTTTCTCCCTCCGGCAGCTGGGTGTACTGCCTGCTTGGTGTCCCAGCCATGCTTGAACAGCAGTGCCCCGTACGGCTAATTTATATTCTCAGTGCTTTGGGCGATCTCTGGGGCTGTGGGATTCGGTACTGTGGCAGAGTACTCGGGACCGTGGCAAAAAATGCGAGCAAAGAGCTCAGCTGGCTGCTAGCAATGGCGAGGGAAAACAAGGCAGGGGCACGGCTGCAGTTAGGATGCTTCCGATCAGGAAGTCTCCAAAACAGCTCTGTGCAAATGGAAACACGCCCTGCAGCTGAAACTAGAGGAGGGCAAGCGTGCAGGCGTCTCCGGCGTGGCACAGCCTTTCCCCGGAGTTTTGGGCCAGGTTGCTTCCAGGGTGAGGTTATCTCTGCAAGAGCAGCTCTCCGCCAGGACCTGGCAGCTGCAGGCCTGCTGTATGTGGTTGGCTTAAATTATCGCCGGCGGCCCCGGCTGGTTGGAGGTTTTTGCAGCTGTGAAGTTTTTGTAGATGTGGGCTAACGGTGTTGCTGCATCAGTATTAAGCTGCTAGCGTAGAGGGAAGGTATTTATTTATTTTTAATATGAATTTGTGAGTAACACTGAAGAGTTTTGCGATATAACTGATGTTTCACTCTAAGCCCTCCTTGTTCCTTCAGTGCAGTCGCAGCCTGAGATTTTTCTCTGCTGTTAGAAAACTCCATAGCTAGAGATAAATACTGGTGTATCCTTACTGCCCCTAACAGAAGTCAAAGCTGCGTCAGGGAGAGTAAGCCTGTGGCATGCATGATCATGATCATCTGACGCTGTTTAGCAATGAAAGCTGGAGTTTCTTATAAAAGTATTCATGTATTTGGGGTGCATTAGACATAATCTGTTTTCAGAGCAGCGAGTAGCCAAGGCATGTACTCTGCCTGGGGGGAGCTGTGTTTGCACGCACAGAGTGAGGTTTTCCCTTGAAAACTTGCGGTGCCTGGAGATGGCTGGGATCAGCTGGCTGGGTGGAGATCCCTTTCCAGCTTTACATGAACTGAGGAGCAGCTGAAAGGGACCGCTGTGCTGAGTTTGCTGAAGTTAAGAGTGGGTTTGCCCTCGAAGACACTGTTGCCAGCTGACATGGGTCAAGGACGCTAAAAGACATGCCAGAATTTTGCTGGATTTTACTGAATTTCTTACAAGGTATATGTAATGCATGCTGGAAGCCCTTAGGGACTTCTTTGTGTTTTTTATCCATAAGTAGCTGAGTGAATTTATCATAAGTGATCTAACTTAAGGCTCCTGTATTTTAGCATTCAAATGCAACCAGAGAGAGCAGCAGTGAAATTAATATGCCATGGAGCTTTGTCTTGCAAGCTGGGGAAGAGTCTGGCTGTTGGTCTGTTTTGCCTCACTGTGCTTTTTAAAAAGCAATTGCACTTTGTGTGGTTTAGTATCTTCTACATACCAGCAGCTGATCAAAAGAAGTATCTTTGACTAAAACTCGTGCATATTTGGTACATAAATATAGCATCATTAAAGATACTTAATATGTGCTGTCTGACCAGTCTCTGGGTATACTTATTGCAGTATTTTTAGTAAGCCGATGTTGTCTTTACATTTCTGAGCAAGAATTCCTCTTGTTGCATTCCTTGCCTTTAGTACAGCCAGAGTTGAAATAAAATATTTTGAATTCTCTGGTCTAATCTCTTCTTTCCCTGCTGACTTTCATTTTGTGTTATTTACAAGAGGAATTAACTTAGAGAAGATACAATTAACGGAACAAAAAAAATGTTAATTGGAAATAATACCGTAAATCTCTCAGGCCTCTGGGCAGCACCTTTAATTGCTCGTTCTTTTGCGACTCCCTATGAGCAGATTTTTGGAAATATGCTTGAAGATTCAGATTTTTGGAACGATGGTGGAACTGACCATATTTTAGGATTTCAGGCTGACCTGGTGCTCAAGTCCGGCAGCCACAGGTGGAAAGCATGGCACTGAGAGTGATCCAGAGCTGCCCCTTGGGGAGCATATTCCTTGTAAGTGACATTCAGCTGGGAATTGGTTAAACGCTCTCAAGTACTCCGCTGACCTCATTCCTTTACCTTCCTCATTTTTTGGTTAGCAAACATTGCAACGTCAAATGCCTCTCTTTCTGCTGAGCTCAGAAAAAAACCCCACCCGTACAGATCAAGGTGGTGGTGCTTGCAAGGTTAAAATGCTCGTCTTCTGCCTGTCTTCTGGTGGTCTCAGCAGTCCTTGCTCTGTGGTGGATGAAGCGAGTCTCCCAATTAACACCGTCTGTGTCCCACCTGAGACACATCTTAAGGAGACAAACAGCACTTGCCTACGGTCCTGTGTTAAAACAGTGTTGTGCCTCTGTGTCCTGTTGTCCCCTCTGTCCCTCTTGGAGCTAGCACTAGAAGGATGTCACCGATGGACGTTCATTGTTTTTATTCCATATATTGAGGGTTTGTTCTCTGACTTCTCACAGAGGCAGGGATGCTCTTTCACTGCTGAGGAACACAGCCACAAATACTTCTACCTATTATTTCTTGGCATTTTTTTTCCTCCCACGAGTGGCATGCTGTCTTGAGATGGGTCACAAGCAAACTCTGTTGCCTGTTCAAAGCTACTAAAGCTCTGCTTAGATTTGGCAGTTCTTTGTACAGTTCGTGAAGGCATGTATATGGGATGGTGCTGTTTGCTGTAACCTCCCCTGTGTAACCGAACAACTTGCTCATTTTGTCCTCTTAATCTCGGTCCTCTTTTGTTACTTTCTTCCATTGCCATGTCTGAAATTAGTCTTAGAGGGGTGAGATCTATAAAGCTGTTTAAACGTAGGAATACTTTTAGGGATGTTGGCCTAAGCTCTTCATGGGAATGCTCTTGTTTTCCTCTTTATACAATGTACAAAATAATGTTCTTCCAGGATGCAACATAAGCTTTTGAAAGCTGACTATACAGCAAATTTAAGAAGTTGATGCTTACTGCATGTCAGTCAGAGCACACTTCTCTGTGTGCGTCCAAACACTTCACAAAACTGACAATAATCCTTGTAATCTGTAGCTGTTTTGTCATACGCAATATAGTCGCTAATTTGTTTTGTGATTCCTAAATGTGTTAAAAATGCAGAAGATTCCTGCAATCCAAATGGTTTATGCATGCTAGCATTGGAAACACTTTTTCCCTTAGATGGAAGATCATACACAAGGACAAATCAAAAGGATAATCAGTGAATTATATAGAAGTTACTCTGTTTAAAAACTTATTTCCAGTTCAAATTGCTTTGCTATGGCCTTTCCTAAGGCTGTTTAAATTGGGTATTGCAGCAATAAGGTTAAGAGGACATTGCTTAGGCTGACATCCCTGGAGTTCCAAAGTGCTGATCAGTAAAAGTGATTTATATCTGGGTTCCTGAGGGCACTGAAGCCTGTTCCCTGCATCCAGCAGAACAGCAGTTATATCTCTGTTTGATACAGGTATTGCAAACAGTGACCTGGATTAATTTTTTTTATTGGAGGCAGCATTTATTTGATTTGTCAATCTTACTATGGAGATAACTCATAGAGTTGCTGTGGACTGTGTACGCAGTGGCTCTCCCTAGATCTGTTTAACGAAATTAATCTCCTAAAATTTATTGCCTTGGTTTCTGTCTTTGTGTTTTGGCATTTAGGACACATTATCTTACAGGGTAAATAAGAGCACAAGAGCAAACTTGTCCAAAGTATGTGGTCGGTAAATACTTTCCTGCTGTGTTCGATGCATTGGAGAATTATTTAATTTCCTCGATGAAATGGTTGACTCATATAAAACACAAAGCATCAAGCATTTAGAAAGCACAATGGCAGTCTAACAATTTCCCTTCCCAGGTGTAGAGATTTTACAGATGCATGCTGCTAAGTGTAATTGTCACTTCTCCAAGAACAAATGAATCATGCTACTTTTGCTGAACTCAGTGCTGCGAATTGAGGGTTGGTCTCAGCATCCCATTGCATCTGGGTATTTTGCATGCCCTTATTAAAGCATTATTAGCTGTAGAGGTTGTGCTTCATTAATGATAGCTTTGTTGATGACCAATGGCATACTGAGCAGGTAGAAACATAAAAATCTTCTGTAAACTGGTATTTATGCTAAAGTTGTCTGGATTTAATTGACCTCTGTGTCAAAACTTGATACTGATGCCAAGTGAGATGCTTTGGGTGATGACTAAATGCACCGAGTTGCACTAACATTTACAGGAGACAAAACTTGCTGGTGCAAAGCTACAACAAACGTGGAATAAACCCTTTTTTCCTGCATTTTCAAATTCTGCACTGCTCTTTGATCCCTACATAGCCCTACCCTTTGAGACACTGGGTCAGTGATTTGAACAAAGTGACTATTCCTCTTCTGTTATCGCTTGGAAGCGATCCTCTCCCTCTGTGACCTTGAGAAAGCTGTTTCTCTTCTTGCCGGCTGTCTTTGCTGTGACTGGAGGGTAATTGCTTTCTTCCGATGTGCCAGTTCAGGCGCTCTGCTGTAAAACGTAGACTTGATTTCAAAAAGGATGTAGTCTTGATTTCAAGTAACGCTCCAACTTCTAAGGCATACACGTGCTGATGGACATTTATGTTGGTGTCACGGTTCTTAGGGATGTTGCCAGTCTTAGATGAAAACTAGCTAGTATTAATTTGCAGAATAATGTGGTTTAGCGTATTAAATCAGATACACCTCAAAGTATCTTACGGTTTTAGACCATATGCTTAGCTAATTAATTCATAAGCATGAAAGTTTGCATTGCTACCTGTTTTGCTCTTTTTTCTTCCCCTCCCCTTACTTAACGCTGTTACGAACTTGCTGGGAAGCATTTCTGGTTGGGGCAATGTTTCTGCTGTGCCCTTGTTGGCTAAGGAGCCCCTAGCCAAGTGCTAGTTATGAGAAAATGCTGCATTCCCTTAGATGCCGTACGGTTGCGGGTTTGGAGCAGACAGCAGCTTGGTGGAGGAGCTCCTCTGCCTCTGCTGAGTTAAAACCATGGCATCTATATTCAGATAGAGGTCTTGAAGATCAAATCAGGTCTTGAAGCTCTTAGAAAAGAGCAAAAGGAATCCTTTAACGGGTCATGAGGGTGGCATTCTCCAATGTTTAACATCACCCTGCCCTTTAGAAAAAGGAACTCGAGAAACCTTTTTGTATGCTGAAGTTCAAATGGCGTGCTAGTTTGGGTGCACGGCACGTGTGCTTACCGAAAAGCATCTACGTGTTCAGTTAATTCACGTGGCTGCTTGCATGCTTTTGAACAAGACCTCACATGGTAGCTGCAGGACAATGTTGGCAGAGGCACAGGAATCTGGATTTGGCTTTGAAGGACACAATGATAGTTGTGCTTGCATTTTTATGTATATGCTTATGTGGATTGCAGGGTAGCAAATGCTTATGGTGAATGTCTGATTCTGGTTTGGTGGTTCATTTCTCTTTTGCAGTACTGGCATGAAGAGGTTGCTCTTAGCTGATCACAGACCCTGTGAACTGGTGCAAGTTCTCAGCTGTTTGTCCTACGTTAGGGTCATGCATTTATCCCTTGCATCATATATTTGTCCCTTAGTTCACTCATGTACAGTGGCCTTTCGGTGTGTTGTTAAGCTTTACATTAGTCTTGTGAGCTTGACTTGCTGCATGCATGAAGCCTCATTAATGGGGAAAATACCTGCACTTGTAATGCAGTTCAGAGTTTTCTTTTTTTATTAACATATGTGATATAGTGACAGAAAATAGTCCAGCAGGCCTGGTTACTTACAGATTTTTCTTTGCCTCCTTAACAGGCCTGAGCAGAAAAGCGTCTTGCAAAAGATTTGAGCAGGTTTTTTCATGTTTTACTGAATTCTGACTTGCATGCCACCCAGAAGGTGCAGCTTACACCACGGTTGCCTCTGCAGCCTCTCGTTTGCTCCAGCTACAGCAGAGGTGGCTGGGCTTGCCCAGCCCTGGCCACCAAACTTGACTGTGGGCTGGGAAACTTTGGGTGGATGTCCCCATCACCTTCTGCGGTTAAAATGCAGTGTAAGGGCTAGAGGAAAACACAAGTGTGAGGGATCACCAGCAATATGTAGGGTGGCAGACCCATTACATAGAGATGGCAATGGCACTAAGCAAGTCAGTAAGGAGTACTGCATTTGCCAAGCCTTGTCTGTTCAGTTAAAAATTAGGAGAAAAAATAATAATAATACAGGCAGTCACAGAAAGGCCACCGTCTTTCAGTGCAGAACATCATTGCCCTTCTAATGCATGAGCTGCTGCTGCTGCCTCTACTTGCTTATAGGTAAAAATTGTGCATGGGCATAAGCCATTTTTAGAGCCAATGATGGTGTCGGACCACTTGTTGTGAGAGTTTAAATGGTTGTAGCTCTGTCCTCTGGTTTTGCAGCCTTCATCAGGTTTCCAAGTAATTCTCCAGAGGCCACACTCAGTCCTCCACTTTTACTTGACAGGTTCCCAGCATCTCTAACTTCCCTACCCTTTCTTCTGCCCTTTCAAAACCATTGTTTTTGAAGCAAGCAAAAGCAGGGTGCAAGCCTAGCCATGCCTTGCAGAACAAAAATAACATCCTTTGGTACTTCTTTATATTGATTTCTGTTCTATCACCACTGCTAAGTGGTTGCATTAAGGTACAGGAAGGGACTGCTAATGTTGTTTTCAGAGGTTTTTCTCTCATTTTCTGAAGCCCGTCTAATTGGCTCGTTCCTTCTAAATTCAGTGCAGAGCTCATTTAGGTAAGATATTAAAATCTAAACTCTAGTTGAGCAATTGCAGAGCTGTCATGAATTTCCAGTTGTGCAGACTGAATACTTCTTGATTTCACAAAACACGTCAGGCTCAAATGGTGCACCAACACGGGTATCAGCTGCATATAGCACAGTTCAGTTTTCTAAGCATTTGTGGGGATTGACTTTGTGTCTTAAAATACACATTTAAGAAGCTGTTAAAATACAGATTTGAGTCCTGAAGGACGCACTTGGTGAGAACACGGGGATGTCACCAGGTTTTAACCAACATTTACAGTGTATGAAAAATTATCATTTCAGAGTGAGTGCTTTACATCTTTTAGTGCCTTGTTACCTCTGAAGGAGAGATGTATGGCCTTGGGAGGAGGTGACCGTCTTTGAACCTACAGTGACGGGGACTGTAAGTGAATTGCCAGTTACACACATGAAGGAGCTTCGCAGTGAAGCTAAGGGGTTTTCCAGCTCTCTCCCTCCTTTGTTTTTCCTTGCTGCTCCTTTTCTCACTTTCATGTTTCTCTCTGTATCTATTTTTCAGGCTTTGCCTTTTAAAAGCTTTATTCACCCGATGCTCTGGGAGGTTGTTTTGCAGAACAGAGGAGCAGGGCTGGGTTTTGGGCTGAGCCCTAATCGGCCATCGGCAGCTCTGACACATGCCTCCTTACAGCAGCATCGCTCTGCCGAGACCCCCACCAAATTCCCACCTAAGCTGTCAGTCATTAATGTGAGAGCAGAATATTAACCAAATCTCGTTTATTTTTTTTTTCCTTCCTCTCTTTCTCCACCACGTACCAGTTCCTGCGTGAGGCCATGAACTTGAGCATTTAGCTTCCCTGGTCCAGAATAACAGGTCTATTTAGATGAAAAGCCCCTTTGCTGCTGTTTATTTTAGAGATGACACATCTGTGTGGAGGACTTGTATTCCAGGGAGATAAAAACATTGTGGAAAAATAGCCTCCAACCACTGGAATTGTCTTTTGTATTTGAAAAATTGTTTCATGAAAGCGTTTTTTGCACAAAAGCATGTTTTGCTTTTAGCATGGAGTAAAAATAGAGCCATGGTGGTGGCGAGATTCCGGAGGGGGAAACTTTCAGAGAGCTGCCAACATGAATAAGCAATTTCGTTGCCTGAAGCATCATTCTGTATCTTACACAGTCTGTACAAAACATGTATGAAGTAAGTGCACTCAGAATGTAAATGCTTGGGTTTACCTGCTGAGCAACTTTTAATAATTGCCATCTGTATTATACAGATGTGCACAGAGTTTTACTATAGAGGCTGAAGAGCTTGACTTTTGCCCAGAGTTTAAAGGGTTGCTTTGCAAGTGTGGCTGATGAAATGCAACTTAATTCTTTCCTATCTTTCACTCCAGGCAAAATATGAGTGCTTATAAAATTCACTGTAAGTTAGGTTTTCACTTTGCTGCAAGCAGCATAGTCAAGGAGAAAGTTTAATTTCCCATGTGTAAATTACTTTCTAATTATCTAGCAATGTGTTTTTCTCATATTTAATTATAAGTTTTGGGCATCAAGTAAAAAAATATTTGGTATTACCAGAAAATCAAACTTCCCATTGAAATTTGGTCTTCGGCTACTGGGCTACTGCACTCAAGGTGTGTCTCAAATCACTAGTAAGGTTGTTGATTATTGTTTCTTACAGTATAACATGCTTTAAAGCTGAGGATTAAAGGGGACACTTCAAGGTCCTCAGCTGCAGGGTGACCAGCGTGCATTAAGAGTTTTTGGTCATATTCACTATGTGTTTAGCTTTTTATTTCAATCTTTTTCTGTGTATTTTCAGTAGCTCTATTTGTATTGGAATACTTTTGCTGTGTTTAGATTGAATAAAACATTCAATTTGCCTTTTTTAGAAGAAATCTGTCGTTGGTCTCCATCTGTCGGGTCTCTCGATGGTTAACGTTCTCCCCTTCCCCTCAAGCCCTGCCCTCTCGCATCTGACCTGCCTTGAGACCATCCTGCAGTTTTCAAGACAGAAACATAGCAACACATCTTAAAATCTGTCTCCTTTGTATTCTGAACATTTCAGGGTTCCTTTTTGTTGTTTGCTTTTTACAGTGCAATAATCTGTCAGTTCATGCTGTTACGATTATATTTAAGAAATTTCTGTAAGTTAGCTCTGCATGACATTAACATATCCTGTATGACCTTTTGTTGTTTCACATTTTCTTTTTTCTACAATTCTTGCACTTTTCACTAGAACCATTCCTATATGTAAAATTATGTGCGTGCAATGCATTTTATTTTGCCCTCCTCTTAAGAGCATTTTAGAATTCTGCTTTACAAATTCTGCGTTTTTCTTTTTGTCTGTTTTATTTACCTTTCTTTTTGCTTGGTCTTGGTTTCTTGCTGAATGCAATGCTTTGCTGAGCTTCAGTCAGGCAAGACCTCTTTGTCACCCGCAGGTCTGCCTTGTGCTGGTGCTTCTCCTGCAGTAAATCAAGTGGTGGGATGGACCCGGCTGAAAGCTGATCTTCTTGCTTGGTTGTTTTTTGGGGGCTACCTCAATTTCCCCCTGCTTCTCTCCACCCGGGTAGGGCGGAGGGTAGGGAAGGGATGAAAGCACCCTTTGCAGCAGCGTTAAATCTGTTCTTGGTTGTTCCTGGTCACCCCACACGCCCTGGGTATGGTTTTATGGTCATGGACCTGGCTGAATGGAGAAGTTGAAGTGAGGGTAAGGTGATGCGGTGGCTGTCAGCCTGAGGGTTACCGGTGGGCATGAGCTGGCACCACAACAGGCATGAGCAGGAAAAATGCTGTATGGAGGGGAGCTTATCATCTTTAGGAACGAGGAAGTTGCCGAAGACCTCGTTCGAGAGAGACTTTGCACAAGTGGCAAGGCAGAGGAGACCCATCTGGGACCCCCTTCTCCAGGGGACTGCTGCCCTGTGGAGGACAGGATAGCTGCAGGGTAGGGGAGGAACATTGCCTACTGCCTGTGTGGGTATTGGTTTGTCCCTGTATTTAAAGCAGATATATTATAGCGAATTACAGTATTGACCTTGCCTTTGCTCTGGTGTTTTTAAAAGTGTGAAGCAAATGTAGTAAAACCTTCTGCACCTTGGCACTGAAGCTGGGGGTTCAGCCTAGCTGGGTTCTTCGCTGGAACAGGTTTTAACGGCAGTGGGATTTCCACTGCACCAAGAATTTGTTGCCTCTTATTAAAAAAAAAAAAAAAAAAAAAGGTGGCTAAACTTTGGAGGAAACAGACTTATTTTCCTGGAATTCCCTATGTGACTTCTGCAGGTGCCTGAATTTTTTATATTATGAGCTTGTAGAAGGCAGCTTGGCAGTTGCCAGATGTGTGGACAGTGTGGGGTTTTTTTCTCCAGTAATCTATGTAAAGTTTATAGAAAGAGTCAGTGATAAGATCACACCAAGCTTTACCACTACAAAATTTCCTTTTAATTGGTTGGTTGGTCTTTCTCCCCTTAAAACAAAGAAATTGCAGTAATTGCCTCCTGGAGCAGGGTCTTCTGATGAAGTAACATTTAGGAAGGTGCTGCCAACATCAAACCAAGGAAATGTACAGGTAGGAATGCTTTTCTTTTCTAAGCATTCTAGGAGTCAGTCATCGTTTTCAGGGGCCCTTGTTACAGTGATGATTTAGTACCCTGAAACTTGCTGGTTCTCGGCAGTGATTGGTTTGGCACAGGTCTGGTACAGGCAAGGACGTTCAGCTCCTTGGGACCCACCGGGCTTTTCAGCCCTGAGCTTCTGTAACAGAAGTGCCATCAGCTGGCTGTGTGGTTTTGGCAACACTTTGTTTGCAGATGTGGTATGTATTGTACAAGAAGGGAAAGGCGGGGAATGATGCGATTGATGCATCTGTAAGACATCTCCTGTCTCATTGTCTTCTGCCCCTATACCAGGACATGTAGTCTTCACTCTCAATACTCCTTGTCAGTGCTGGGCAGGAAGAAAACAAGGTCAAAATCTTGCCTTACATAGTCTTAACTCCTTTATCATTTGGAAAGGAGATTAGATCTTCAAAGGCAGTTGCTTTTCTGAATGATGAGCCTATTATTTTTGTCCTGTTTTGAAGGCGGGGGGTTTAACTGTGCGCCTCGCGGCAGGGTGTTGTCCTGAGCAGCACGACGCCATGGCTACAGTTGTACCTGTAGTCATTTTTTTCCTTCTTTTAATTCTCAGAATGGTGGGAAAAGGAACATTCTTCTATTTAAAGCTAGCCATCGTTCGTACTTGCCTGACTTCTTTTCGTTACTACTGTTCATTGCATATGTTTGTACTGTCTGGCATGATGTTTAGCATCTTAAAGTGAAGGCACCAAGTATTGGTGTGGCTGCAGCTGTACAGGATTAACTCATGTCTCACGGAGGTACAGCAGGAAAATAGAAAAGTTTTAAGATTGACTTCTCGTAGCGTGGCTGGCCGTACGAAGAAACAGCAGCAAGGCAAGCTGTGGTATGCATTTACAGTGTCAGTGTGCATCCTTTCTTCCTTTAGGTAAAAGTGTAGAAATTCACTTCACTTTTATTGAGGAATGTAACTAATGCAGTGTATTACATTTATTTTTTGTACGTTAGGGCCCACCAGGGAATTTCATTTCTCCCATAGCACTCCAGGTACTACCCCACGCTAACTGGAAGTAAAAGTAAGCACACAAATGAATATTTAACATACTGTAACTTGCCTAAGGGTGACTTGTTTGTTTGCTTTTTCAGTGCAATCTGGTTTCCCAAACACAAGTGGTCCTCCAAAAGGTATCGTTTACCCATCTGAACACAGGGGTTGTAGCTACGCATCTTAGCAGGACATCTTCGTTCAGGTTTTGTGTGCGCTGTTATCCCTGCGCTAGCCAGTGTTGCATGGTGTAGCATTACCTTTGTGACTGTCACCCTCAGCTTTCCTGATCTTCCTCTAATTTCTCAGCTTTTTATTGGATCACTGTATCTAGTCAGCATGTGAACCCCAGATAACCTTTTTATAGCTAAACCTTGTTTACTGGGTAGCTGCACACAGCCATTTCTTGCTTTGTATGGTTTTTCACGTGTGCAGGAGAATTGCAGGTGCTTTTATGGGTCAGGTAGCAAGCTTTCATATGTCAAGCTAATAAATGCAAAGTAGATAACCAAGAATTATAGATCTGTCCTATGCTTTCAGTTTTATTCTTGAAATGTCCCCTGGGTTCAGACCTCTGCGCAGCAGCATTTTGGCAGGGGGAAGGGGCAGGCGGATGCTCTCTCGGTGCTCGGACTCAGTGCCGCTGTTGCGGGGTGTTGGAGGAAATGAGGGTTCACATGGGAGGACGGCCCCACTTGCAACTCTTTTTTTTTTTCCTACTTCTTGCTTTTTAAATTTTAATATGCAATTATGAGATGTGGGCATTTAAAAAAACAAAAAGGTAAATTGAAGCTTACTGTCTTGACACAGTACTCTTGACCTCTGCTGCTAGTAGTGGTCGTGCAAGACTGGGCTTCTCTGTTCTTTGGACCTGTGGGCTCATCGGCTCCGTTGTTAGAAAATGCAGCCTTTTGACCGAGAAGGCTCATTAAAATAGGCTTTGGGGACTGTACATTTATTTTTCTCTTGTGGAAGTATAAAGTTGGTTTGAGTGAAGTGCACAAGCAGAGGTTAGAGGTGTCCCTTTGTTAAAGGGGAGAAGAGAAGTTTTTCAGACCTACTTTGCAGGTGGCACTTGAACAAGAGAAAGGAGACCCGAAATGAAAGCTGAAGTCCTTATGGCCCTCTGGACTTAGCTTTTGACTCCTTCATCTTCTCAGCTCTCTCTCTTTAGCTTCCCAGGCTTTCTCTGGCTAATTTGCCATTGTGAGCTACAGCTAGCAACATTTTCGCAATTGCAGTACCAGCATAGCTTTTGAAAAAAGAGGAACCTTCAGATTAAAACAGGGGCTGTTAATAAACACTCACATACTGCTTGGGGAGGAGGGCTTTGGAGCAAAGCTATGTAGCAAATGCTGTGCTTTGACTTTCCTTCCAAAAAAGTCAACTTGTAGTTCCCGTGCCATGTACATATTCTCCCTGTTTCCATCTAACCTAGTTTGCTACAGATCGTCTCTTCTGTTTCTTTCCAATTTAAAAAAAAAAAAACCCAAACAAAAAAAACCCCAAACAACCAAACCGGTTCTTTAACCCCCAGCCAGGAATTGTCTGTGCAGTGTCCTTGCACATTTTATAGTTGCGTGCTATTGCAAACACAGCAGTTGAATAATCCTGCATGCTTTGCCTTTTCTTCCTCTCCATTTTATTTCTGTAAATACTTTTGCAATCTGCAGTTTATTACTCTAACAGCACCGTGCTATAAGCTGGCAGCGGCGAGGAAGTTTCCAGTATCACAGTGCTGGGGCATTGGTGCAGTGGCTAGGCACAGGATACCCCCTCAAATGTTTTATTCCAGGAAAATGCATGCTGCCGCAAAAAGCGTTTTACCATAGCACTGGGGGGTGCCAGATCTGCTGCTGCTAAGGGGGGCTTTGCAACATGAGAGATCCTTATTTGTAGCTGGATGCATCCTTCTGGGACGGAGAGACGGTGGTGTACCATTTTCCTCCGATTCTTAGTACTCCCATGGGTGCATTTGTGGGTTTGCTTCCAACTTGCTCTTCCTGCTTGGCCATCGCCCTCGGTGTTTTCCCTCTGGCTGAAGTTAGCCCGTGGCGCAGCAAGAGCTGTTGACTGTGAGGGCGTGAAATGCATGTGAGTGTCCTAATCCTAGGATGCTCAGATCCTAACTTGAGCTAGTTTAGATCTGCTGCAAATGTGTATAAAACTGCAAGGACCTATGATTTGTCTTAACTCACCTATCTGAAGATTATTAGATTCTGGCTTAATGAGGTATTGGGTATTGAGCACAGTTAGTTATTCCATTTTGCAGAATCCCTTCTTGTATTTGTTTCTGTTATGTAAAATACTTTAATTATCACAACTGTGTTTATGTATGAAGGTAATCATTACTAAAGGATTTGGGGGGGTGGAATGACAGGAAAAATAACAGCATAAAATCATCCCCCTAGTTAACTGGCCAAAGTCTTCCTTTATCCCCTGCATTTTCAAATGTTTTGAAATACCGTTGAGATTATACTGTTTGAGACTAGTTTCTTTCCTTTGTCCTGCATTTTTTACACTTCCCTGAGTTTTATACAATCATTTATTTCTAAACTTCCTTATGCTGGTGCTGCCGGTGAGCGTGAAAGCTCAGCACTGTGGGTCCCGGTGAGTCAGCAGCAGGCTGGAGGATTTGCCGCTGGTGCAAGGTGGGCTTAAAATCTGCATCACTTTGCTAGAGATATAGTTGCAAAATAAAGTTTAAAAATAGTTTCTTGCCTTTTAACAAAACTGAAGTGCAAAATCCACAGCAGTCGTGCTTCACCTGTGTCGTGGTTTAACCCCAGCCAGCAACTAAACACCACGTAGCCACTCGCTCATCCCCCCTCTCAGGTAGGATGGGGGAGAGAATCGGGAGGGCACATGAAGGAGAACCCGCAGGTTGAGATAAAAACAGTTTAATAATGGAAATAAGACAAAGTAGAACAGTAATAACAACAATGATAACAACAACAATAACAGAATACACAAAACAGGCAATGCACAATGCAACTGCTCACCCCCCACATGTTCTGAATGAACAGTGTGAGACAAAACCCCAGAGTCACACCCCCCCCACCCTGTTTTTATACTGGGCATGATGTCACATGGTACAGACTACCCCATTGGCCAGCTGGATCAACCACCCCGGCTATGCTCCCCCCAGCTCCCCCTGCATCTGCCAGAGCGTGGGAGGCTGAAAAGTCCTTGGTGCAAGCACCACCCAGCAACAACCAGAGCATCAATGGGCCATCAACGTTCCTTTCATTACCAAACCTGAAACACAGCACCTCCTCCAGCTACTGGGAAGAGAGTTAACTCTGTCCCAGCCGGAACCAGGACAACCTGGTTTCCCATAAAATAAATGTACTTACACTTTCAGATCAATATGGACTATGATTTATCCAAACTCCTTTTTACTGCTAACGTTAAGCATGCTTGGGACCTAACAGGGTATTCAAAAAGGGCAAAATAAGGAAATCCAGGGTTGGCAGCAAGTTGAAAGGCCAAGGGAATACGTGCAAGGGGCAGTTAAGGCCTTGGGAATAGAAAGGAGAAACTGGGCAGCTTTGGAAAATGGACAGAAAATGGTTGACAGCTTTGATTATCAGTGCTGTCTTCCAGTTCTCAAGCAGCTGAGCGTTTTCAATTCCAGTACACTTACAAAAGCAAACAGCAGTGTGATCGCTGTGTGTTTGGAGGAGGAGTAGTTTGTACTTTTGGAGGAAGGAAAAGAGGAGTCACCTCTGCAGTGGCAGGGACTGGGAAACATCACTTTAACGAGAAAACACAATTTGAGATTTCCAAAATCAAGTGCCTAAAATTAGGCTTCGAAGTCCTAATTTAAGAACGGAGAAAGTGGCTGTTTTCCAAGAAGGCTGAGCAGCCAGGCCTGATGGTGTGTTGCTCTCGGAAGCCAGCATGATTATTTAGATGCCTATTTTTGGGATTTTTTTGGAACTCAAGTTCAGGCACTTAAATGTCAAAACTGGGATCTGTTGTTTCAGGGAGTTCTCGAGCAGCAGGGTGAGAGCTGGAGGATCCTGCTGAAGGGGAGCAGGCTCCCAATGCTTTGAGCTTTCAGCCCAGAATGTTGTGTTGCTGGTGTTTGGTTTGCTTAAAAAGGGTGGCATGGGACAGGGGACAAACCTTTATATTTTCGTGCCTTATCTTTGCACCTGGAAACTGAAGTTACTCCAAGAAGAAACTCAAGAAACAACATTAAAATGTGACCAAGAATTCTTAAATCACTTTTTGGCATAAACCCTCCAGAATGTTTTCTGTGGAAAGCGTAGGAGAGAATTTCCTTTGAAGGGCAGGTAAAATACTTTAGTATTTAGTAGCCCTTTCCTCAGAGAGTAGTGATGTGTGTTAGAAGAGCAGGTTATCACTGCTGGTAGCCTGTATGAAAAACTTTATAAATAAATAAATAAAAAAACCCCATACTGCAAGAAAAGCATGTTTCTTTGTAGTCTTTGGCCTGTATTTTCAGTTGCCACACTGAGGAGCACCGGGGCCATCCATGCCCAGACTGAGCAGCAGGGCAGAGCTTGCATCTTCTGCCCAAACACATGGGTGGCTGCTGGACCGTAGCGCATGTCCCAGCTCAGAGCTCCAGAAGTGGACCAGGGATGCAAAATGTTCTGTGGATGTCAAAAAAAAACCCCAAACTGTCTATCTAAGTCCAGAGGATTTTTGAAAAAGTAATATTTTAATGATGGTGCTTGATCTTTTAAGTGCAAGGTGCAACTTTAGCCTTCATTATGTTTGGGTTGCAGAATTGGAAGTACAGTAATTTTGTTTTGTTCTGTTGAAAACATCAGATGTGTGTTTTTCTGAAGTAAATATTTGGACTTGAAGGAGTAAAGTGTCTTTCAGGCTGTAAGCCTGAGTGCTTCCAGACTCTGATCCAGCTTGCCCTGGTGTTCAGGGGCCTTACCGCACTGGTAAAATTCGGTGGCAAGAGGATGATTTCTTTCCTGTCCATTGTAGAAAGGCAGGTTAGGAAAAATTAACTAGTGTATATACAGGTACCTATTTTAAAAAGCAGTGTGTGGCATAATTGGGTCATTTTTTTTTCCTAACGGTAGGTACCCAATAAGGCTACGGATGTCGTCTATCTGGACTTCTGTAAGGCCTTTGACATGGTCCCCTACAACATCCTTCTCTCCAAATTGGAGACCTATGGATTTGATGGGTGGATTATTTGGTGGATGAGGAATTGTTTGGATGGTCACATCCAGGGGGTAGTGGTCAATGGCTCGATGTCCAGATGGAGATCTGTGACAAGTGGTGTCCCTCAGGGGTCCGTATGGGGACCAGTACTGTTTAATATCTTCATCAATGACACAGACAGTGGGATCAAGTGCACCCTCAGCCAGTTTGCAGATGCCACCAAGCTGAGTGGTGCGGTTGACATGCCTGAGGGATGGGATGCCATCCAAAGGGACCTGGACAAGCTCGAGAAGTGGGCCCGTGTGAACGTCATGAGGTTCAACAAGGCCAAGTACAAGGTCCTGCACCTGGGTCGGGGCAACCCCTGGTATCAATACAGGCTGGGGGATGAAGAGATTGAGAGCAGCCCTGCCGAGAAGGACTTGGGGGTACTGGTGGATGAAAAGCTGGACATGAGGCAACAATGCGTGCTTGCAGCCCAGAAGGCCAGCTGTATCCTGGGCTGCATCAAAAGCAGCATGGCCAGCAGGTCGAGGGAGGTGATTCTGCCCCTCTACTCTGCTCTGGTGAGACCCCACCTGCAGTCCTGCGTCCAGCTCTGCAGCCCTCAGCACAAGAAAGACATGGACCTGTAGGAGCGGGTCCAGAGGAGGGCCACAAAAATGATCAGGGGGATGGAATGCCTCTCCTATCTTTGAAGAAAGGCTGAGAGAGTTGGGGTTGTCCAGCCTGGAGAAGAGAAGGCTTCAGGAAGACCTTATTGCAGCCTTTCAATACTTAAAGGGGGCTTATAAGAAAAATGGCAGCAGACTTTTTAGCAGGGCCTGTTGCGACAGGACAAGGGAGAATGGTTTTAAACTAAAAGAGGGTAGATTTAGACTACATATAAGAAGAAAGGTGATGAAACACTGGCACAGGTTGCCCAGAGAGGTGGTAGATGCCCCATCGCTGGAAACACTCAAGGTCAGGCTGGACGGGGCTCTGAGCAACCTGATCTAGTTGAAGATGTCCCTGCCCACGGCAGGGGGGCTTGGACTAGATGACCTTTCAAGGTCCCTTCCAACCCAAACTGTTCTATGATTCTACGAATAGTGTGCCTTGCTGTGGGATGACTTCCAGGTAAAGGAGCGTTGCTAGTGATGGGCTT
The DNA here is from genome assembly GCA_030449065.1 of Oceanodroma leucorhoa. Taxonomy (NCBI): domain Eukaryota; kingdom Metazoa; phylum Chordata; class Aves; order Procellariiformes; genus Oceanodroma; species Oceanodroma leucorhoa. Next base: position 2,478,278 of record JASVER010000104.1, read on the forward strand.
GTGTATGTGGTCAGCTGCAGAATTTGCTTACTTTCAGTATTAGGAAACATGCCGATCACAGTGTTTCAAATGGCCACTGGTTTAATTTTTCTGGGAGTCGATGTTCTTCTGAATTGGGAAACTATTCTAATTAAAAAAGAACCCTTGTAGTTGCTGCCGTTGAAGCAGTGTTTAATGTTGTGTGGCTGTTGGCAGGAGACTTGATGCATTTTCACATGACCCCCTCTGGAACAAAAGCAGATTGTTTCCCTCTGTTTTTCTGTTACACAAATGAGTTCCTTTTGAAACAATTTCTTTTTCTGCAAATTCTGGAAATCGACACCCGGAGTAGTTCCTCCTTCGCTGTGCCTTTTACAATCTGCTGTCTGATAATGCTGGCACAAAAAGCTGCTTTGGTGTAGCAGCCCAAAAAAGCTGAGACCTCTGCAGAAAGCCTCCTCCTCTGGGGGAATGAGTTTTTCTTCCAATTTTATGGAAGGGTTGAACAAGGAGTTTCATTTCTTGCTGTCTTTGCTATAGCTAGGCAGAGTTTGTTTCTGCTTTCTTAGTTGTCTCATTTACATAGCTGCGTTTTCAGTGTCCAGCAAACTATAGTATACAACAAGTCATTTCTGAATTGAGCTTTTTTGTATATTTTTGTATAACGAACCTTTGTTTTTGAAACAAACTCTCCCATCTGAAGTCTTCCTCTGCAGAAAGGAGAGTTGAAGTCAGGCGCAGATGCTGGGTTATTGGATGATGCAGTTCTGCGTAACTAAATCAATTGGTACTGGATCAAATTGAGTAAGTGGGGATTTCAAGCAACAAAATGAATTATCTGCTGGGGAGTCCTTTTCCTGGCGATATTTAATAGCTGACAGATTAAAAAAAAAAGTGGGAAAAAAGAAAGAAGAGCTTGCTCTGGATAACTTACTTATTTCTCCTTGGAAATTATGTACTCATTTCTCACAGTCTTCCTGATGTTCATGCTTCTGGTAGCATAGCATAAGCTTCTCGGTTAAATTTCCTTATTCCTAGGACACCAGTGTGCCAATACTATGGCCGTTCACGCAAGCGCTCACAGTTTGTGTATCATAGCTGGTGAAGTGACGTAAACCCAAAAATGCACCTTCTTGTGAAGTGTGTACTTACTTGCGCTGGGCTTCTTCAGTTGGAAAATAAAACCGGTATGAATCAGGACTGCAAAAGATTTTTAACACTCCTGGTTATTTTAATCAAGCTCTCTTGTTTGTGCCTGGTCACCAGATTCCAGGGAAGTTACTGTGCCTTTGTGTAGTCCAAAGCGGTACAAAGACTTGATGCACGCGGAGGGGAAAGTCCTCTTCTGCGCATGTCCCCAAGAGCCCCCCGGCAAACGACGGGTTGGGGGTGCAGCCAGAAATCCTCGGCGAGCGCGTCAGCCTCCTGCCTGGAGCCCTGCAGTGGAAGGGATGTGGACTTAGGTATAAGACCACGCGATGTAAATGCATGTATCCAAGCCCATTGTATTTTCTTGGTCCCACGGGAAGTCGAAGCCCCTGCAGGGGCCTGGCGGCTCCCAGTCCCGCTTTGGACCAGGGAGAGGATGTCGTTTGCATCCTGCTTGGCTTTTCTTGCTGGAAAGAAATGGAGGTGTCAGTCTCAGCTGACTAAAACCAGAGGACCTACTATTCATTTTACTTTTGTAAATCAGAAATCCCCTAGAGGCAGGGTTTTCACGGGTGGAAGAGAGATGTTTCTTTAGCTAGAATTGAAAAAAATAGAGATTAACTTATTTGTTCTTAGCGACTACATATAAACTTGTGTAATCGTTTCCGCTTGCGCTGTGGGTATGTTGACAGCTGACGTTATTTCCCCATAACTAAAAATTGCTGTTAATACTAGTATTTCAGGGGGGAGAAACATCAAGAAGTGAAAACTATCCTATTAAAAATGGTTAAAATTGTTTTAGTGAAAGTTCAGTACAGTTCTGGACAGAAAAGAGGAAATTGGGCGGGGTTTTTTTGCTTGGTTTTGGTTGTTTTTTGAAATCAAGAAGAAAATGACTTCCTCTTCTCTTGAATGGCTTCACGTACAATTGTCCCTGCTCATAGGAAGTGTTGCTACTTCTTTCCTGCTTTAACCTTAGGGAGGTACAGCAACTTACGTACTGCAGTATATATACCAGTGCTACCAGTAAATACTGGTCGTGTGAAGAGCTGACAGATGACATTTGAATCACACTACTGTACTGATGTTGGATGAGTTTTATCTGGTGACGTCTTACAGTAAGCAGTTTCTGGAACTGGATACGCTCGTGCCACGAACTGCAATGTTTTCTCCCTTGCCTCTGCAGCCCTCTCTGTCATTCGGTGACTGTTGATCTCTTGGTTTTATGGGATGTTAATCAGAGCTGTAGCGGGTCACCTATCCACAAAAGTGATAACAGAGCCAGTTTTCATTTTTTTCCCCTTCCCTCCTCCTCTCCAGCTAGCGTTGCCAGCTATTCAAGGCTCTGTTAAAAGAGCTTCATAGTATTTATTTGAGAATTTCAATGTTGCTGGCTTTCTCAAGGTCCAATCCTCCTCCTCCTCCTCTGTGCAGAGGGATCTTGCAAGATATCATCCTGTATTTGCACTTACAAAATACAGAATGAAAAAGAACCTCAGATTAATCTGAACTCATTATTTTAAGCTTCTGTGTATCTAGATCCATGATTAAATACTTCAGTGGGAAATACTGCTCTTACAACAGTGGCTCTCTGAGACTAGAATAAGCTTTATGATGTACTTCATATATGCTGGTAATGTCCAGTATGTCTGCTGCAATTTTTGCATATTAGTATTTTCTTTGTTAACACTAACAGATGGTATTCAGCTGATTAAACTATTTTCATGAGCTGAAGAACTAACTTTCTCCTCTTCTTTCCATTTCAGTAGGTTGTAGAATGGAACTTCTGGATAAAACAATCAATAGCTACCTTGATGTTTGGCTTGGACCCAGAGGTAAGATTTGTCAAAAATTAAATACATAAATGAAACTGATATTAAAGTACAGATACTAGAGCACAAGAAACAGCTTCCCTCTAACATCCTGACATTGACAGGTGACTACTTTCTTTAGTATCTGCAAAGCATCAGAATGTATGATTCTGTAATAAATAAAAGTCTATTCAATGCTTCTGAGCTTTTGACCTGAAGAGCTGCTAGTTTTTCATCTATGACAATCATAGGTGCTATTCTTCTTACTATCAGTTAACCTCGTGTTGTTAGTCTTAGTGAATGACTTATCTCACTCAGATCTTTGCTGCCTTTTTTTTGGTTTAGAATTTAATAATAGCTGTTATTAAAAAAAAAATCTTTTTTTTAATTTGCATTTGATGAAATAAAAATACTCTTGCCCTCATAACTAGAGCAGGAGGAATTTTTCCCTGAAAAAATCTGTAGTTTTTGGAAAGCATTGCTTCTTTGAAACCATTCTTTTTCAAGAAACAATGGTTTTGATAGGTTTTTCACTGGGAAAAAGTCTACAGGTGAACAGCAAATCCTGGTCAGCGTGAGGAAGGGAGAGGCAGTGGGACCGGGACAAGCGGTGGCCTCATGGTGAGGGCTTCCAGCTAGGGTAGGGCTGGCCCTGTCCCACCGGGTCCTGACCAGGGGGTATTAAATGTCAGCATCCCGTAAGGAGTGTGCATGGCAGTGCTGCTCAGGGGCATGTGCTTTCTTCCTCCGATTGGTTCAGTAGCGTCTTTTCTACCTCTTTCTTTGTCCCATTGAAACTCCGGTGGTGGTGCCGCTTCCTCGCAGGACAAAGTCCACAGGGGGTGGAACAAGCCTCCGATCCTTCAAAGTGTGTTTTCTGTTTGCTTTTAGTAGCTCGGTGCCCTTGTTGCCCCCCTCTTTGTACTAAGCCCATTTAAATTAGTCTGGATGTTCTGATATAACTTACTGCATGTGCTGGCTTATGGTCTATATTTGCCGTGTCTTAAAAATAATGAACCATAAAGGTGGCAGACCCAAACAATTCCCCGGCTTTCTTAACTACTTCCCAACCTATGTTTTAAGAGCTCATTTCTTACATTCAGGAACCACATGTGACTCCTTTAAAATTAAGTCAGGGCTGTTGAATGCCAGCAATACTTGAATTGTTCATTTATGGTTTGGTAAACTTGGTTTCAGTCCTTTGGGCTGACTTTAGTGAGAGGAGTGAAATACCGTGCTGTTGCTGGGTAGGGACAACACAGTTGTGGTTCAAAAGGATCAAGCACTTATCCCAGGTGTTCCCCTGAAATCCTCTTGTTTGGGGTGGTTTCTGTGCTTTCACTGAGAAGTCGACATGTTGCCAGCCAGACTGGTTAGTCAGACTGGACTGACTGCTTTGTGTTTCATTGCTCATACAAGTACTCCAGAATCCTCCTGAGTAGCACATACATAAGTCTATTGGGTTAATATTGATTAGAAAATAATTATCAGGATCATGCACTGATAACCACAAAGGTATCTGCTTCACTCTTAGCTTTGCTGGCTCTGTGAGGAAGTATGATGTGTACTATTGGGAAACATTGATTTGAGAGAATAAGGGGGAGAGGATCATTGAAGCTTTTCTTTATAATTTAAGCTCATCTGTGGTATTCAGGATGGATGACGATTCCAAATGGTAATGAATATTTTAAAATAATAATGGTGATAAATTAGGAGTATCTTTGCCTTAGGAATAGGATTATTTCTGTTTTCTTTAACAACTGTATTACTAAAATCTTGTTGTTTGTGAAAATTCTTTGTAATGAGCAATGTGGCCCTTAATAAAAGGGCTTGCTGCTCTTCCTTCGTCTTTCTCTGGTAATTCCAGCACTAGAAGCATTTTGGGTACAGCTTTTTCTGGATGCATTGAACTCTTTCCCTTACAAAATCTAAGTGTTTGTATGTTTTTGTTTGTTTGTTTCAGACCCCAGAGTAAAAGGATGGCTTCTTCTGGAGAACTATACACCTACCTTTATCTTCTCAGTCTTGTACTTACTAATCGTGTGGCTAGGACCAAAGTACATGCAGAATAAGCAACCGTTCTCATGCAGGGGTATTCTAGTGGTCTACAACCTTGGGCTTACATTGCTTTCTCTGTATATGTTTTATGAGGTAAGAGAAAAGGGGTTGGGTTGGGGTTATTTTGCAGTATCTGTTTTAATTATATTGGCTTATGTTGAAAATGATGCATAAGGACAGTCCTCCTAAGCCCAGGGAAACACCTGCAGAAATATTGCAACCGTTCTTCAATGTCACTTCACAGGGGAGAGAACTGTAGTTATAATGTTACTTGTAAGGATGGTATGAAACAAACCTTCCCTTAAACATCTATGCTGACCTTGGTTAGCAATGTTTCAAATGCACTGCTCTCGCTCCCTGCAAGTGAAGGCCTGATCTTTCACCAGGAACCTGGCTGCTACTCCTTCAGTAACTCCTTGCCTGGAAGTCAGGCTCAACGTGATTGTGCTGGTGGATTGTACAAAGTACTCAGCAGCAAAACTACGGCCTGTTTTGGAGTGCAAAACGTGTTTTATTTAAATGTGTTTAATCATGCACACACTCTTTGCATTTATTTCTGGAAGCCTGCAATAGCTTCTTTTGTGTCCTCCTAGTTTTGCTGAAACAATTGCATCAATGCCATTGTGATTCATCTGTTTCTTGGAAGTTAAAATCTGAATGTACAAATACTTTTCAAACTGAATTGGACTTTCTGTGGACTGACTTTCTTTCCTAATAAAACAAAGATTTAGGCAGTATAAAGTTTTCCACTTCCCAGAGAGCACTTCAGCTGCTTTTACTCAGAATTGTATGTTTTTGATTAAAGTGAAAATGAAGAACTATGGCAGTGTAAATAAGAATGTGGTCAGAAAATGATTGAGTGTGTGGCTTTAATGTACAGAATACTCTGGCTTGCTTTTAGCCAAAAGCATTTCTCCTTTCTGTAAGGAGAGATTTCATTTTCAACATGCAATTACAAGCTAGAGCTAGAACTACTGATCTTTTTTTTTTTTTTTTTGGCATTTGCTTAGAAGTGTACGCAAGCTGTAATTCTCCTTTAAGTTTGTAGTTAATTCTATAGTGTTTTACAAGATGAGTGTTTAGCTAGGAAGTCATTTAAGTTTAAAGTTACTTCTCTTGTGTAGTGAATTGTCTAGTCAAAAATTGAGTTGGGTTATTAAGAACTTTGACACTTAATTCATCGGGGGGAGCAGTTTTGGATTCAGTAGGTACTTGGAACAATTTGTATTCTTGATGTGCTTACATTTCTAACCTCCATGTGAGGATGTTATAATCCAGAAAAATTTGTGTTGATCTGTTTAATTTGTCTAAAAGTAGTGTTGCTGTGGACTTCATGGACAACATCTGCATTATTTTCCGCAGATGTTATTTATAATTATATAATAATCTATTGGTTTAACACCCAATTATGTTATTGGGGGTTTACAAGTGCAGACTTTTCTTCAGTTGTACTAAATATGGATAAAACTCTCAGGATAGCCAATCTTTTTTCCTTGAATACTTGGAATAATACTCGTAGTTTCCAAATGAAAATTATTGTAACATTCTGCTGTGTTACAAAACCTGCTGATAAATTTAAACGATAGAAAAGACCTGAACTGTTGATCTCATAAATGCCTTTATATACACAGACTTTACTCGCTAACAATGAACTGGTTACGAAGAAAGGACTATTTATTGCATGCTGAAGAAGTCCTCATACTGGTAACCAGCTGAATAGCCCTTATATTGTGAAGGAATGAGACAACGAAAATACAGTGAATATTAAGGCTCCTCCTTCCTATATAGTGAAACACTTTACATCAAAGTGAACATTGATTTTAAGGTAACATTACCTGTATAGAAGTGTTCATTGGTATTGTTGTAAATATACCTTCTCTTTATAAATGGGAATACACAAAGCTACAGTGTTACGAAGACTATTAAACTCACGTTTACATTAGTTTATTACATTATTAAACACAATGAAATGTGTTTAACAGCACTTACAAGGTAGACGTGAGGGCAAGCGATGTTCGGCAACGAGGGACTGATCCCATAAAAATGCTGCCACGTACAGAGCCGTGCTGACATAACACTGCGCTGCTTGATGTTTGCAGGGAGAGAGCCGAAGGGCCAGGTGATAGGGACAAAAATCAGCTTCCTGCACCCCCAGGTACGTTCTCTAGCTGTAGTGCCTCCGCAGTTACCTCTGTCTGTGCAAAGCAGGCAATACCCTCGCTCGGATCATGTCAATCATAGAATTTGGGCTTTGAAGAATTAGCCATACATCAGTAGCACTCTATAGTATATGTACTCTCTTTTAAGATAAAACAGTGAAGAGGAGCATTCAAAAAGAGGTGTAACTCCCTGTTCTCTTTCTTGTTGTCACTCTGAGTTTCAGATGGGTTAAGCTGTCCTAGTTTAAGGAAAAGTCATAAAACATCACCACTTATGAACTTGTTTAGTAGCCTGTCTGAAAATAAGCTGCTTTAATAGCTTGCATATGATATACCTGAAACCCTGCTTTGGAGCTTTTCCTGAGTTATAGCTGTGGCGGTTCAGGTCGTGATTCATAGCATCACAGCTCAGTTTAAATATTATATGACCAAAACAAATGTTAAAGTGAGGCATCCTCCCAATTAGGATGAGAAAGATGACCTACTTGGTTTTCTGACCGTTACATGTGAATGTTTATATGCAATAACGTGGGGAAAAAATTTTTGCATTGTAGGACTTCTATAATTCTAGTTATTATGTACTTGCACCATTTGGTCTACTGATGTAATGCAATATAACCTTATTTTAAAATTACTAGAAATTTTATACCTCTTATTTGGAATTCCTAAGATAGTAGTTTCTGTGTGTACTTGCTATAAATTATTTATTTGGGCATTTAATGACCAGGCTGGCTTCTGGTACCAGCAGAACAGAGTAGTGGTCTGCGCTTATCCCAGACAATATAAAAGGCAAGACAGACCTAGGGGAGCGGGAGAGGTTTTTCCAGGCTGACCCTGCGGTGGCAGGCATCGTCATGCCCGTGCCTCAGGAAGAGGGGATGCTTGTTAAAGGGAAACAACAATGGTTTATTCTATATACATTTACAGTGCTTGGACTTTGAGGGGAAATAACACTTCTGGCTTGGTCAGGGGCAGCAAGGGGTGGCCTCCTGCGTGGTGGAGAAGGTGCGTAGCGGGACGGCTGGCAGAGGGGTTATAGGATATGGCTTAGTCGCCCGCTGGCTGGCACAGCTGTATCTGAAAGAGCCATGGGAGTAGATAGAGCAGCAGAGGCAGCACTGCTTCCACCCCTGTCGCTGCTCTGCTCTCGGATCATGAGTCAAGTTGTCTTGCAACGCTGTGAGTAAGGCCTGTGCCTCTCTACTTGAGTCTCGGCTGGGTAATTTGGCAAAGCAGGGCGAGTGCCAGGTACCTAGTTATACGGCACACAGACCTATTTTATTTTGGGTGTCTTTGTCAGCAAAACTAGCCAAGTGATCTGGACCACCCAGACTTACATTCAGGAAAACTGGTCAGTGATGAAGGCTCACTTTCTTAAAGGTGATCTCTTTCCTGACTTCTTTCTTCATCTGAAAAATTAATTCCCTACTGAATTAGCCTGAGAAAAAAGTCTCAGGTTTTCCTGATAAGGGAGGTGTTGCATATGCTGTAGGAAAAGCATCCCGAGAGCAGAACCCTGTTTTAGGAAGGAGGGGACTTGGTGAAGAGGTGCCGTGGCAGCTCGCTGCCAGGCTGCTCTTTCCTCTCCCCTTTCTCTCTCGACAGGTCCCGAAGCCCTTATCTCTGTCCTGAGGTGACTGCGTTCATGTAAAGATAAAATGTCATATCTCTGCAGGCGTTTGCTTTCTTTGATCAGGCTGTGAACTTCTGCTTCTTTTCACTTTAGTCTGGCTCTGTTTTGAAGCTCGGAAACCCCTCCCGCCTTGACAGCATGATGTGGTGCTGGGTCCCTTATCTGCCCCTTTCCAGCAAGTCTCAGACTTTGGTTTTATCACGAGAAAACAAAATCCTGGTAACTCCTCTCCTACAGCCTGGTCAGACCGGTGTTAGTGTACTGGTTTATTTTGGTAGCAGAGTTTATAAAAGCAGCACAAGCTACGGCATTTTAAAGAATTCAGCAACGCAATTACAAAATGAAAGCAACATAAAAAAAGAAAACTTCAGTGCAGGGGAAGGAAGAGTTGCTTGAACACAAAAGCAAGTTTGAGCTGCAGGGTTTTCCCCAGAGTCGAAGGACTTAACGTTGACTTTGAGTATCATTTTAATTGGCTTATGAAGGAGCAGTCTCTTTTTGTGTCATTTAAAAATTGCATACTCTGGTGAAAATGATTGTAGCCAGCCTTTTCGAGACAGGTTAATTTCTCGAGAGAAGATATGCCTGTGGTTGCGCATCAGCAATGCCATTAGCAAGCCTGGGCTCCTGCCAACCTGCAGATGAAGGACTTGCTAGGGACGGTGGGCAGGGAGAGGTTGTCTCAAGCCTGGGGTGGCTGTGGAGCCACCAGCCCATCGCTGGGAGGATAAGGAGTGCCGGGCGAGTTGAGACCTGCTGTAGAGTAGCTGTAAGGGGGGGTTAGAAACTCGGGCTATCCTGGAAGCAGACCACAACAAGCATGGGCAATGACTTAAATGCACTAGCTAGCAATTTATGACACCTCTGTTTATTGCTTTCTAGGCGGCACGTAAGCACCTCCTCGGTGCTGTGTGCCCAGCCCTGTGCATAACAGAGCCATTTGGGAAGCGTTCGTGGTCAGGTCTCAGAGTGGCCCGTTGGTTTTGTTTTCTGAAGCCTTCCAACATGTGCTGAAAGTATTGTGGGTGCAAGAAATAGTGGTGTCAGGCAAAGGAGTAGCTGGCTGACTCGGAAAAAGGATTATCTGTGTGTGTTGTATGTTGCACCAAGCAAGGTTTGTGGGCACCAGCAGCAGTTCATGGGCAGCAGTAGCAGATTTTCACCATCTAGTTCCTTCTGGAAAGGGAGGGATGAAATTATTTTCGTAACTATACTATTTATATGATAAAAGATGTTACCATTTCCTACAAGTATTGCTTTGCTTCTATCATTTAAACCCCTGTGGCTGTGAGAGTATTAGAACTCCTAGCATATTATTATATGATCTTCTGGAAACGAGGGAGTACTCGGGTTTAGCTGAAGCTGCCTATAGCCACACTGATGCCTTTGCCCTTCAGAGAGGTGGGATCCATCCAGACACCTTTGGTTGCGTTAGGCTTTAGGTAGTGAACCCGTATCACTTGCAGGGAAAGCTCTTTGGGTTTCACTATGCCAGCCTTTCCTTGGGAGAAGTTTATGGACCGCAGGATTAGTGATGGATGCTATTTGGATTAACTACAATATAAACATTGTGATTATCCCTCTATTCCTAACACTTCCTTGAACTATGAGAACTGTATGAAAACATCTGTAAGCTCTTAACAAGAGGATCACAGCACAATGTGGTCTTCTGTCTGAGGGACTGGCGGGCACTTGCGAAGCCACACAGCCCTGAGAGCGGTTTGGTGCCAGGCTTGCTCCAGGACGTAGCCGGTACGTTAGCAGGGTATTGCTTTTAAGCTGGTGTGCTTTGCACATCAGTGTCTTCCTTACGGCCGGGAGAGGAGTCCTCCCGTGGCTGCATTCCCTTTGCTGCTTGGATAGAGAAATTGCTTGGGTCTGCTGTCAGTGTGCACGGCTGCCCGGCTCTCGCTGTGGCAGGGTGGTGTTGATTTATCTCTAACACACGAGATAATTCCAGGTCTACATGTTATGATATAACTAGATGTCTCTTTTTTTTCTTTGTCTAAATGGTGGCAATAATTCTATCTCAGAAGGTCAAAAATAATGACCTAGGCTGACTGGGTATTTTAAAAGCTAATTTAGGGGGAAAATGAGCCATGAAAGAAATAACATTAGGAAAAGGTAGATCATTTAAGTGATGATCTTTATTGTACCTTTTAGAATTAGCTTCTCATTCACAGTTCTGAGCAGCACTTAATCGTACCAGTTATTGTAGTATTTTAATCAAGTGATCATTTTAAATGACTTACGGTGAAAAACTCTTTGTACCATGGCTTTGCAAAGCTTTTTTTTATCCTACATGAGCGTAGATAAGGCCAAAACCAGACAACTTGCTTGTGCAGGATATCTGTCTCTGCCTTTTAAAATGTTTTTTTGGGATACTTAACAATTCTTTTTTCACTTGGGAATCATCTAAAGTTGTTACTCCTCTCCTCATGCTATTCCCAAGAGGAAAAACATCTTTATAAACAACATCCCGTGATCCCTTCTGTTGTGATATTAAAGGGGGGGGGAGGGGGCTCACTCCTGTCCTTGCACCCACTCCCTCTTCCCGTCCTACCCTCAACCTGCCCCTCCATCTCCCACCCATGAAAGGGTGGGACGTGGACATCCAGCTTGCCTCTTGCTTCTCTGGAGGTTTCAGCCAGCCCTTCAGCAACGGGCTCCCAGTCATCCTCTCATGACTAAATAGCTGGTCATTACTCTTAAAAGTAATTTTGTCCTGTTTGAGGTGTTATTTGTTATGCCAGGAAGTCAGGCAGGCAACAGCGTATCCTGTGGAGGAAGTCACTTGTGCTGGTAAGGATGTAATGTATTCGGGATGAGTGGATTATTTAAAAAGATCTTGAAGAATCAAAATGTGGTAAAACATCAGTTGTTAGCTGTTAAGGATAGCAAAGCTGAAGATTTGCTCTGTTACACTGTAAAAAAAATGTAGTCAGATCTCTGTGTATAAAATGTCCTAAAAATACAACTTTTTCTTTCCAAAAATAATAATAAAAAAAATACTTTACTTTTCTTTGGTCGTGCACTTTCTTCAACAATTAGATCATCAGCTAAGAAGGAAAGATATTTCTTAAGGATCTGTCTAGAATATGTCTGTGCAAAACACCCACGCTATGTGGGATAAATGGGGGTAAGATGCTACCTCCTATTTTTATTCTGGTATACCCCAATTGGAAGAATTTCTGATTCGATCACTGCTTGGAGCTTGAATTCAACCTAATGCCACACTCGGGTGCCCATGAATCCCTTGACACCAGATGTCTTGGCAGAGCCGCCATCGAGATTTGCACATGCCACAGTGTGCAGCCTTCTCCCCAGATGACACTTTATTCTTTGATCTTCTCAGCTGGTGACAGGAGTATGGGAAGGAGGATACAATTTCTTCTGTCAGGATACGCACAGTGGAGGAGAAGCTGATATGAAGGTAACGTAATCGAGACTTAGAGCTAATAACGTTTCACATTGTCAGCTTGTGTGTAAGTGGAGAGCAGAACAGTATTGATTATGCGGATTTTGTTTAAACTATATGCTTTTTTCCCTCCTTTTACAATACAATGGACAATGCATTGTCAAACATAATAACAATAATCTACAATATATTCATGGTTGGAATTTTGGTGAGTAATTATCTGTAAATTTTCAAGTGTTCCCAGGTCAAAAAACAAGGACTTGGTCTTCAGACTGTATTCAGCCACTGTGTGTTGTGACTCCCCTTCTCTTTCTGAGATGTGGTGATGATTTCTTCTGGTCACTGTTCAGAACTGTCCTTTACAGAGAGCACTGTGGGACCAACTCTGGTTAAATATTTTCTTGTTTCTCCCAGGACACCCCAGGTGCACAGCAATAGCCTTGTAAAACAGTCTTTGTCATTCTGTTTTCAGCTGTAGTTATGAGTTTGTACCTAGATCTCCTATGGAGACACCTGAGGCTGATGCATTATAGATCTCAGCAGTGTCTTCAATCCAAGTAGTGCAGGACAGAATCTGGATTTTAATTACTTAGCAAAAGGGTTGAAAGCTCCCACAATGTGCAATGCTTCTAAAACTTGTTTCCTCCTTTCTAGATCATACGTGTCCTCTGGTGGTACTATTTCTCCAAACTCATTGAGTTCATGGATACCTTCTTTTTCATTTTGCGGAAAAATAATCATCAGATCACTGTTCTGCATGTCTACCACCATGCAACAATGCTGAACATTTGGTGGTTTGTTATGAACTGGGTGCCTTGTGGTCACTGTAAGTACTGGGTTATGGTGGGGAATGCTTACAAGGGCCTTGTTTTAGTTTTCTTTTGGTCAAACCAAACATCTCTGGTACCTTCAGCTGCAGTATTTGTTCTGTCCCGTATTATGCTGCTATGCTGAATTGCAACTATTGCAGATAGTTGCAGGTATTAAGCTACCTGCAGAGCCTCTAGAAAAGGCATGCCGATGTAGTTCGCAGAATTTGCATGGCAGTGTGACATTTATCAGCTGCAGTAGTCCAGGTCTGATACCTGTCAACCTTGTTTTCTCTTTTTTGTGGTGGTTGCAGACCCTCTAATGAAACAATACTCTTTTCCAAGTCAGGACCAGAAGCCAACTTGCAGTCAAGTTCACTTGAGATGTTACTTTCTTAATTTAATCTCATTATACCAGTAGCCGTAACAAATGATTTCAATTAAAATCTTGTCCCCTGAGCACTAATGAACTTGACCAAATACATCTTAAATGTAAGATTTCCATGTCTGTCTTGTCTAAATCCTCTAACCTCTGGCTATCTTGCTTTGATTCTTTAATTTCATTCCTTTTAGCTGGCATCTAGTTTCCTAACTGCATTAGTGTGGCTTAGTTTGTGGTTAAGATGTGCAGCTTATAGATAGTGGTTTTGTTGAACACTCATCCAAGAGAAACCATGTCAAATCCAGCAGATGTGAACTACTGGCAGTGCAAACTGAGAGGCTGGGGTGCTCAGGAAGGCTGGTCTGCTTTCTGAGCCAAACAACACAGAAACTCGTATTTGTTTCATGTTGTCAGCACAACAGTGAGTAATGCTGGACGTATAAAAAGTGTGCATCTGGAACCACATTCTCCTCCAAGGAAGTCAATCCCTGTTTATACAAGTCAAAAGTGCAGATACTTGGAGTCTATCTTGTGTTTGTGTGGTCTTGAAAATACTTTTGTGCTATTTCTAGTGATGTGTTTTTCTTCTTCCTTTCCAAGCTTTATGTTCTGCTTGGTCATCACAGTTCTATGCAGTTTGATGTTAAGCTACAAGTTTCTTTAATGACTAACAATTCTGTAAACAAGGACAAATAAAATGGCTAACTTGCAGTTTCTGAAGATATCTGTTGCTTTTGGTTATAAATGGCAAAATAGGCTCCTGCCTGGAAGGAAGTGAAATAAGCCTAAAATTAGATGGGTGAAGATATCGATTGTTGGGCATGTTTACGTGCCTCCTTGTTATCAGCTTTCTCAGTTCCCTTGAGAAGCCAGATTGTAGATGTGAAAAAGAATAAATCGAGGAAACAAAACCAGAAGACTCCTATAAAGTGCACAGCTGCAAAGCAGCTCAGCCACTCTGTTGGGTGAACAGAGGGGAGTGGACTCTTGCCTTTCTTCTAAGAAAAATCACATTTTAAATAGTAGCATTTTGAACTTGTTATTTTTGTAAGATCCATGAAACAGCGTGTTCCTGGTAATGCAATGTACTTTTTTTTTTCCTTTGCCCCTTTTTTTAGCTTACTTTGGTGCCACACTGAACAGCTTTATCCATGTCCTCATGTACTCCTACTACGGATTGTCTTCTGTTCCAGCAATGCGTCCTTATCTGTGGTGGAAGAAGTACATCACTCAGGGGCAGCTGGTGAGTGATTAGCTCTTCAGTGTTAGCAAGCACATACTGTGTGGCTAGATGTATTCGGGAGTTGCAGCGCTGGATTTTCTGGGACTCACTAGCCAGGGAGGAGGGAGAAGCTTTTCTTCTAAGCCTGCTTGAGCTTATGCGTTCTTCTCCGTGCTTGGTTGCTCAGGCTGATGTTGAGATGACAGACCAGAAACCAAGTGCAACGCAGTCCACAGCTAACAAGGCCCTTCATTCTAGTCCTGCGGGACAATGGCTTTTCTGTCTCACTTTTGCATGCAGTTGCAAATGGTTTATTAAAAACTGTTCAATATTTCTGGTCTCCTTCTGCACTTTAAATGGGCAGATTTTTTTCTCTCGTAATTCTGTGTTGGACTCCTTGCGTCCATTTGTATTGTTTCCTGTGTATACAGTGATGAAGCCCGAATGCTGTGTACTGGAGGTGAAAAGAGCAACAAAATTAAGCAATATGGCACATGCTGTAGTGATACTGCATGACAGCCAGGTTTCAATGTGTATAACATGTCAGAACACACAAGGAAATGTGCATGGGTGTTTTCTCTTCCCCATTTTGTAGGTGGGGAAACTGAAGCCTAGAGAGAGAGACTTTCTCGTTGTCTTCCCCCCTTCCCCCCTGCCCTTCTCCCCACTTAGCAACCCCTCAGAGTTGTGAATAGGTTTAATAACATTTGCTGGTGATGACCAGCAATTCAGAGTGTTGATTCTCAAAATCTTTTTTCCTTAGCACTCTTCCTTCCTGAAGGATGGCTAAGTATTGTAGCAGTGAGGTTCATTGTTTTTTGGTAGGGCTGTTTTGCTTTGTATGGTTTTTGCCTTCCAGATTTAGTCCCTATTCTTCATCCTGGTTGTTTGAGTGCTACAGAGTGCGAGTGTCTCGGTGCTGTCTTGGTGCTTCGGCTGCTTCCCTGGCTATTGTCACAGCCGCTTTCACTTCCCTGCCTGCTCCGCCTGCATAGCTGTTAGGGCAGCAAAATAACAGAACCGTCCTTCCCTTTTCAAATAAACATTCCCTAATCTGGTAGCCTTCATGTAAAGATGAATTTTGCCTAAGGCCCTCTGCAGCACTTCAGCCCAAACTGTGTTTTTCCAAAAGAGATAATTGAAGATAATTAAACCCCAGTCCTCCTCCCTGCCTCCCCCACTTCCCTGCAGCCTTTACCCTAAAAGTTCTTACGCTGGAGCCGTATGTCGGGGAAGGCCCTGTCTGGGGGAGGGGATCACAGGATCTGTCTGTAGACCCAGTTACCCCAAATCTTTCGCAACTGAAGCAGTGAGATGCAGATCTACTCTGTTAGGCTGGTAGAGTCAAACCCTGATGAGCTCTCACTAGGGAGAAGGTGGTCTTTGTTCCTTAGTATATTTATAAATCTACATAAGTTACTCTAATGCTCTGAAATGGAACGATATTAATCAAATAAAACAAAAACAAACAACAGAATACCACAACCTGAATGTCTGCTAAGTCAGGTTTACACTGTTAGTAAGACAGAGAAGATAAACTTGTCAAACACACAGTATTACATATTTTTGACTTGTTTTGGAAATAACTAATGAGATTTTGGTCACTAATGGCTTTTTTCCTCCTTGCATTAATGTGCTCCACTTCTTTTTTTTTCCTCTCTCCCCAGACTCAATTTGTCCTGACAATCTTCCAGACCAGCTGTGGTGTTGTTTGGCCATGTGCATTTCCTCAGGGGTGGCTGTATTTCCAGATTTCCTATATGATTTCTTTGATTATCCTCTTCACAAATTTCTACATTCAGGTAAAAGTAATATTCATCGACTCTTTGTAGCACTCTGCTGGCTGTATCTCACTGGAAAACTGCTTTACAGAAAGATATGCTTGAAATAACCTTTTGCTATCTTCCAGTAACATGCATAGGCTCTTAAAGTACTATACTTGTTGGTCTGCCCTCAAATTTGGAAGCTTCTGATGTTTTGTATCCGTCATTCAGAACTATTAGTAATTTCGGTAAGCAGAGTGGCACAAAAAGGGATTTTTACTAATGCAATTTTAACTGCAGATAAGGGAGAGAAAGAGCTTTTATGTAAGAAACAGCTTTCCAGTCTGAAACAAAACAGCAGCCCATGAACCTGTGAAGCACCCGAAGGAATCGTTCACTATGGCTCTTACAAGGGAAGATGCTTGTTATATACAGGGAAACTTCCCAAACTCCCAGCATACAGAAATCTGGTTTTGGCTCACCTTTACAGGCATTTGTTTGTAGTTCCATATGGAAAATTAACACTTTGAATTGTGTTTCTACAAAATTAATTTCATGTCTGAACAGATCCAGACTTGGTATGTGTTGTTCTGAGTAGTTCCTAATCAGACTCTGTGCAAAGATGTACCCATCTTCAGAAAATCAAACCAATACAGCCTAGTGCCCCTAAACAAGCAAACTCACTTAAGTATTTTAAACATTTCTTGAAAGATTTGAGCATTTCGGGTCTGGTAAGAGTGATTCATGGGAGAAAACATAGCAGGCTTCCCTATCTGAGCTTCCCGTACTTCTTAAAATCAGTCCTGTGGTTCGTATCACTTGCTGCATATGAACATGCTAATTAAACTTAGTATATTACAGATACTACTTGACTTTCTTCATCAATTTAACCATTTAACTTTCTTTCATACACACATATTTTGGGAAACACACTCCTGTAAGGCGACTGAGCCCCTTTGACAAGACTAATTCATGTATGTTTTTTCACTGTCTATTTTTTTTTTTGGTGTCCCGAGCCTCCCTGATCCTGTTAGTTTTTGCTTCCCATGTTGGCCAGTTCAAATTCCTTTCACATTTCTGTCTCTGAACTTCCCTCACTGTTCTTGTTTACCCACTTCTTCTTCTGGCTTTGTTTGAGATAGTCACCTGCAGTGCATCAAACCTCCTTCTTCACTTGTCATTTTGAGTATATTCTTCTGCCATAATCTGCTCATAAAATCGCTTCCCTTGTTTCTAATTTACTGTTAACATAACACTACCAACGCTACCATCATACTACCAAGCCTTTTTCTTTTCCAGTGAACTAATTCTCTTGCTTTGATGAGTGAAAGGCACAGTATAGCCTCATACACAAAAAATGGTAGAGCTTGTTAGATGCTGGCACAAGGTCTTTAAAAATGATGGATGCAAGTTCACTTTTGTGTTGCTTGAGTTACTGTCGGGAAGCAGTTATTAATATCGATTTAAGCAAAACCATGTGTCTTTCCGTATATTCTAGACTTACAACAAGAAGGCATCCTCGAGGAGGAAAGAGTATCAGAACGGCTCTACGGCCACTGTGAATGGGTACACAAACAGCTTTTCTTCCCTTCAGAACAACGTGAAACAAAGGAAACAAAGGAAGGATTGAAGACCAAACTGAAAAACCATTTTGATAACCCCAACAACAAAATCATCTGATTGTAAGCACAATAAGAGTTGTGCACTAATACTCTAATGGCTACTGTAACTATTCCTGCCTAGAATAGTGTGATTTATGTAGGACTTAACCAGTGCAAACACCCTAGAAACTGTATACAGAACATAAAAGTAGGTTAACGTTTAAAAATAATTCTGGGCTGTCACTGACCCCGCTATAGACTGTGGAAGGGAGTATTATCATAGTATCCGACACTGCTGTTGCCTTACTAGTTAATATGATAGGTGCTGAATTATGATTCACAATTTGAAAACACTGTAATCTAAACCTCCATTTTTTTTACTGTAGATTGTGCATGTGATTGCAGAGGTAATTTGTACGATGCTGGTTTCGGTAGATAAACACACATGCCTTAAATTAAAAAGCAGGGCCCAAAGCTTATTACTGGTTTAAAAATTAGGGTATGTTTCAACTTTTCAGTTGATTGACTTTTTATTAAAAAGTCATTTAGAAGAATCCATTAATCATTTTACTGTTCTGTATGTGATACACGATGTTACGTATCTCTTACGTGATACAGTGAAATTGGAAATGGCGCATTTAGTTTTGTATATTTGGCTTTAACTGACTAAACAGTCACAAACCAGATGGAAAAGTTATTTTACCTTTTTAATAGATATTATTTTTTTATTTGAAGTATGTCACTAACGTAAAAGTAATTGGCGCTTACACAGTCCAGTAAGACTTAAATATTGTCTCTAAGGTTTAGAGTATATACAGGGTGGACCCATCTTTTCTTTTCTCTCTTCTTTTTTCTCTCTTCTTTTTTCTCTCTTCTTTCTTCTTTTTTTTTTTTTCTCCTTCTTTTTTTTTTTTCCTTATTTCTGGGAATTCTTAAATGCTAAATGAAGAGTGGTTTTTAATATGGAAACTGGCAGAATTTCAAGTGTTGTTACCATAGCCATATCCACATCTTAGGAGCTACTGTTTAAGTCTGTGACATATCCGAAAGCGTATTTAAAAATGAAGACAGAAAGATGCTTTTCTGATGGAATTGTCTGTATTTAAGTTGGTATCTGTACTGTTCTTCATGTAGCATATGTTCATTTTTAAAATGTGCCTAACACAAACACGTTTTTCTCAAACAAGCAAAATTAAACAGTCTAAGTCATACCTAAAGTTTTTTAAATGTTACTAAATCTGCTGGAGATGTCTATTTCTGTAATGTGAGTTATGTATACCAGCGGTAATGTTTTGGCTTGTTATCTGAGGATTTGGTTCGAGTACTTGTTAAAGTTACTCCTCCTTGTAAAATCTTGCCTTGCACATATGAGGAGTCAGTTGCAAAGCCAATATCTATTGCTGGTATTCTGGTATCTGCCGTGGTGGAGTTTGGCTTATGAATATTTTATTCATTAAGCTCTGAAAAATTGAATTGTGCAAGACATTCTGCTGGTTATTGCTCAAGTTTAACTATTTGGTTTTTGATATTTATATAAATGCCAGTTTTAACATGTTTAATTTTTTTTAAAATGAAATCTTTTTAAAAATTTTTGCACATCTCTTAGGGAGTTAATAAGTTCTTCTACTAGCCTTGTGGGTTTTCATTCCTTGTTTTGAAGGAGATCGTGCCTGTTATGTTTACATTATCAAAGCTTGTGCGTGTGTCTTCATTTCTAGGTACTGGTTTGCAGAGTCTTTACATAGCTCAGTACAGCAGCTATAATGTTCAAAATAGGCTGTCTAAATGTGCTAGAAATAAACCCTTGGCTCATCTGAATATACCTACATTGTTAATGTTTGACATGGTTTAATCATTAAAACACTTTTGATGATCTCTGCCTGAATTCTGGTGCATTTATACAGATTTAATGCATTGCCCCATCTGGTGTCTGGCCAAGGAGGAGCCGTTGTGATGGAAGGACAGTTGCAGATATTCAGAGAAATTTAGCGTACCAGAGATTTGCTAACAAATTCCTTACAGAAACCTTTGGCTGTTACTAAACGCTGTTCCCTTGCCTGGTTGTAGAAATAATTGTCCGTGTGATGGATTGAACCTCCTGCTGGGGTTACTGACTCACTGAACGCAGAGCAGCGGGAATGGCTCCGAGACCTGAGTGCCAGGAGCAAAGCTTAATGTCGCCAAGAGGGACTTTCTGCCTCAGATGTCCTGTCTATAAAATGGGAATAGCACCTCTCTCCAGAATGGGAGCATTTTTACAATTTCCCTGTAGCTCCCCTTGCCCTTAAGTGATCGTTTCTGAGCCCTCTCTGATTTGAGTGTTTAATCAGTGCATCGCAACAAGCCCAGATAGCTTGGTGATGGGCTTAGTAAAAACAGAACTACTTACATAGCTGTCTGTCTTCTCACTTGCAGGCTCTTAAAACAAGAAACCTAGACCAAGGAAATGGGTTTTGCACTTTGTGTGAAAGGCTCAGAACTTTCACATTATGCTGGTCTCTTCTGGGAGGGACCTCCAAGTGCCTGAGATGGTTGCTAAGATGGATTTTTCTCCTGCATGGGCAAATTCAACTTTGAGTGTTTTTCTAAGCGGGGCTCAGTAATGTGCAGTTCTTTGGATGATAAGCCAGATCTACAGGGAGTACCTAGAAGGCAGAAGCTGCAGCACCAACGTGGCCTTCCCCGTGGAGCCGCAGAGACTGGGCTGCTGCACTGCAGACCTAGCCTTCAGGTCAGTGGCACGTGGTGACAAAATGTGATGGCTTTATAATTGTTTGCCACCACGTAGCCCCAGTGACTTTGTTCAAAGCTGATTGATAGGAGATGTGGTCTTGGGAAGATGTATAGCATCAGTAGCATTCACAACTGCAGGTCAGAAGACTGTGGCTCCTGGTGGGTACTCTTCTACAGTCTCAACAGCAGCTGAAAAGTGTCCAAGAGCTGTAGGGTTAGATCAGACACCACTTTACTGTAACCGATGACCAGACTGATGGACCGAGGCAGGAGCCTGGGTCTGCGTACCCGGCTCCGTTTCCAACGTGTTACCTGACCTGGGGCAAGTAACAGCCTCAATTCCCCCTCACCTGCAGTTTTCCTAATGGATATAACTGTGATTGGTGCTTGGGATTATAAAAGAGTCCTCTGAAAGGACTTTCTGAGTTGTAAAGGCTGGAGAGGTGAAAAAAGACCAACTGCTGCCAACAGGGTGGAGAGGTTTCATATAGAGCAGGTTGAGGAGAATGAAACGCTTCAGTATGTGTTTGCAAAAAGTGAATGACCAAGCTTCAAACGGTTACGTTGAGATCTCACGCAGCTCATGACCTTCCCATACTCAGGCCCTACAGCTTTTCATGATGGAGAGGGAGGTGAATGCTTTTGTTAAGCTGTGAATGGGATAGGTAAACTCCAGTGCCCAGAACATAGCTTTTCTTGCAGCGGTCCTGGTGTGAAGACACTGAATGATGTGTCACGGAGGTGTGAGCCACCCCTGGGGCTGGAGTTGCTCAGGAGCTGGGATTCCTGGAGTTTGCAGAGGGTAGTGGAAAAGCAGAGACCAATTTGGGAAATCCAGGAAATCTTTCTGGTTGATTGTGTATTTTACTTACTTAACACAAGGCAGATATCAAATAAGCGCTGGAGCTTCTGATAGGGCTTATGCTACCAAAATTGGGGCAAAGAAAACCCCAAAGCCCCAAACCTGATGGAGAACTGCTCTAGGGGTTGCCTCTGCCTTTGATATTTGGTAGCTGTCTTGAGGCATAAGTTGATAGAAATGTGTGTGTGTTGTGTGTGACTGGAATATATGTTGTTATAAGGTATGCATTATTCAAAAAAGAGATGTAAAAATAAGCTAGATGCTGAAGAAAAGTGTAAATAATATCAGAGGCCAAATTACTTTGACAGTGTGGGTTTTGTTGGGAATCCGCCAGAAGCAGCGCAGGTGGTGATTAAAATATGGATAGAGATCTTATGTTAGAGAAATGCTGCTGAGAGTTGTGTTGGTACAGAAGATTAACTTACATTGTCATTGTCATCCTTTTGCCAAGAATTACTGAACCAACAAAGGTGATTAGTTGTAATCATCAGGATGTTGCAAGAACTTGTTTAAAAAGCAAACTTGAATTCAATTTTGAACTTTCAATCCGTTTAATTTAAATAGGTGGATATACAAACAAAATCTGTATGTTTCTCAATTTCAGTAGAGCAAATTTGGATGAGCAGGAGAAGCTAGAGTCCCCAGGGGCTCCCAAGACACAACAGTAGCAGAGGCATTATATTTTAAGTCAAAGGTGCTAAAATAATCTCAAACAGGGGAAAATGAGTAACAAAGGTCCAGTTAAAAAAAAAAAAAGTGTGTTTTGTTTGAGTCAGTCAAGCTGGTATGTGGAGAAGGAGGAAAAGGAGTTACATGTCTTGTGTTTCAAGGATATATAATGTAGATATTATATTTTCTATAGGAAGAATGTAAAAATTGGTACCTGGTAACTGGTAGGCTTGATAGTCTGATTTCAGTATGATGAAAGGCTTCAGAAGAAATGGGAAGAATGGTTGAGTACAAGTAAGTAAACAGAAAATGGGAGAAAATATAACCCGTTTTCTGCAAGTGATCACACTTGACTTACCAATATTGTTGTTTAATAAAAAAGTACTGTGTAGACAAAGGAAATATATCTTCCATCCATCTGGAGTAGGTACTATTTTTAATCTCGGAAATTATTATCTAAACTAGAGGGTGTGCTGAGCAGCAACAGGACCTATGGACAAGCAAGGGTCAAACTGATGAGGAGATGGTTTGTCTCTGCTTTCAGCCTGAAGGGAGCCCATTAATAATCGTTTTAGTAATGACCTTGGTATGAAAAGTAGGAATATTTGCAGTGATGTTTGCAGATGACAACATGAGGAAGCACTGTCAGTGCCAATGAAGATTACGTATCCCACAGCAACAACCAGATTACCTTGATGGCTGGAGTAAGAGAGATGGGATTAGTGTAAATCCCCTTTAGGGATCAGTAACAGAATTTCAGCTGTTTCCATGGGAGTTTTAGTTGGAAATGACTGAAGAGGAGAGAAGGAAAGATATTTGAGAATCGTCTGTTCAACAACTTAGAGCTGCTACTATGAAAAGAGAGGGGGAAAAATCTTATTTGCTAATCAGTCTGGTTTTAATGGAAAGAGAAATGTGGTAGAGCGGGAGGGTGAGGCTCTGGTGCGACTTCCTTTTGGTAAATACACATTTTTCCCCCACTGTGGTCACCCGTTCTCAAGAAAACTGATACTAAAGGATCAGCCATACAGAAGAGTTACTGGGATGGTAGGAGGAATGGAGAAGTCCTGCAAAATGGGAGCAAAACCAAGGTTGAGAAGCAATGCAGTGGCAGCCTACACAGACATCGTGACAGTAGACAGCATGAAGGAAAGCAAGCTATTTTAATTGTGTTGACACAAAACAAATGGGTATAAGCTAGCCAAGAGTAAACTTTGGCTAGAAACTGGAAGGGGGCCTTTGTTAGTGGAATACAGCTTTGGAGCAGTTTTCCTGTAAGAGTAGCATGGCGGTCTGGGGGATTGCTTGAAGATGGGGCACTGGCCACTGTTAAGGTTTGTAGGGCCAGGGGATGGTACTCCCTGGTGTCCCACTCTGCCGGCTGGGTGGGCGTCTGGCAGCTGGCCAAGGTCACCCCACCCCACCTGGGCACTTTTTCTTCTTACAAATCCACCATTTGGGCAGAAAGCAGCCTCCTCAATTGTAAAGAAGATCTGTCAAAGGCCATGAGGTACCACAGCACCAGAAAGCATAGCCTAAAGGGAATTGGCCATCGCGGTACAGCCAGAGCTCTTGTGGTCTGGGAAAACATGCTCCCTGGAGTGAAGCGATTGCATGTTATTTTTTTTTACCTTGTTTCTTCCAAGTCTAATTCATGTTAAGGCAACATCTTTTCCAGGAATCTGGCCCATAATTCTTGGAAAGTTTTTAAAGGCAGTGGAGGAACCTCCTGTTTGCTGAAGGAGGGTACTGCAGTGGCACCATGACTGGAGGAAGCCCACGGTCAGCAGAAAGGTCCTAAATTTCCTCGTGAGAGGAATTGCCGCTCACCCTTCAGCAGCAGCTGGAGCGCCGGTTTTTCAAAAGATGGATGGGCCAGCCATGCAACAGTGAGAAATACAGAATCTTTCAGTTGCATTTCATTTGGGAATAGGTAAAACTTCAAGGGAAATGAATGTGTTGACATAAAAATACAATCCTATATGAGTCGTCTCCACCTGTGCATTTGCTGCTCCTGAGCTGGTGTAATGGGGAATGCACAACCCTTATGGCACAATTTCACTATTTCTGCCTTAGACTTGTCTAAGTGGATATTCACAGCATTCCTTCTGGGATTAGCCAGCACCAGAGGTAATGCTATGTGGTGATAAATTACCTCATAGAAGTATTTAAAGTGAAACCAAGTGAAATTTCTTCCACGCATACTGAAGCAAGGTATCATGGTATTCGTGTAGTTGATTAGACATATGGTGTCTCATCCCATTTAGCAAGTGGGAAGCTTGTCTTCATGAACTGTTCTGTCTGCCACTAGAAGCCAAATGTTTACTAAATGCTACTAATTCAATTTTACCAGCTGTTGTAGGAAATCGGAATCTCAGCTCACATAGCAGAAATAGGAGCTTTTTGAAAAGGAAAAAAAAAAATCTGTAGCCTATGCAGTTACCTAAGTACCTTGCTTCCTTTAAAATCAATAAGATTTCGGTGCTTCAGGGCCTTTCTAGGTCTAAGTTCCTAACATTGCTGTACCTTTAGAAAGGATTGCCTCTCCAAAAGATCTGTTAATTTATCAATTTGCTTTGCGTCCCACAGCACTAGGGGTTGGGAGAGAAAGCGAGAGCGGCTCCTGGTGTGCTGAACTGTTAGGGACTTGAGACATCTTTGATGCAAATGCTTAGTAGAATAATGATGAGTTTGCAGAAAAGACCAGGAAATAGAATCATAGAATCATTAAGGTTGGAAAAGACCCCTAAGATCATCAAGTCCAACCGTCAACCCAGCACCCATGCCCATTAAACCATGTCCTGAAGTACCACATCCACATGTTTTTTGAATGTCTCCAGTGTTGGTGATTCCACCACTTCCCTGGGCAGCCTGTTCCAACGCTTGACAACCCTTTCGGTGAAGACATTTTTCCTAATATCCAATCTAAACCTCCCCTGGTGCAACTTGAGGCCATTTCCTCTCGTCCTATCACTTGTTACTTGGGAGAAGAGACTGACACCCGTCTCTCTACAGCCTCCTTTCAGGTAGTTGTAGAGAGCGATAAGGTCTCCCCTCAGCCTCCTCTTCTCCAGGCTAAACAACCCCAGTTCCCTCAGCTGCTCCTCATAAGACTTGTTCTCCAATATACCTCCAATATACTTGTTCTCAAATACCTCCCATGCATACAGATGGCATAACTATTATCAGCTAAATATTATCAGCTTTGCTTCCTTTTTAAAATGTTTGCAGAGATTTTTGCAAATCATCATGAAAAAGACCCCTCTGTCCTCCAAAGTTTAAATAAAGAGCTAAGAAGTCATTGCTACATCTGACTCTGGTTTCCACGCTAAGTAAATGGGAAGAATCACTGCCCATTCCCACTGTTACAAAGCTGTACAGGAAGATTTTGAAATGAGCGGGAACTCCTGAAACCGGACCAGATGACTTGGTGATGGATGCTCTGCATGGTTTGTCAACATTCTTCCAATATGCAATATTTACCTAAGGTTTGCAACACAGGAAAATCAGAATAATTAACAACCAACTCTCATTTGGTCAGAAAGGAGCGAGATACAAGGTTTTCAGAAATCTCCAAAAGCGTGGAGCCAACTACCTGGCTTCAGCTGGGAAGAGCACTTTTAGAAAAAAATGATAGTCAATGTGAGATTTTACTTTATGAAGTAGAAGTAAAAAACAACCCCAAATAACATCCCTCTAAACCTCTCACAACCAAACCCCACCCATGCCAGCCTGCCAAAACAATGCCAAAACAAACAAACAAAATCCCCCAAACACGACTATGTTAAATTTTTTATTCTGGACTCAAAAGTGGAGAGAGTAGATCTAAGCAGCACCTGTAGAGGTGTTTTTGTCTCTTAGGAAGGCAATTTTAAAGCGGTTTAAGGACAACGTAAGCAAGCGCTGGGATTTTAAACCAAATCCCTCAAAAGTCAGGTCTGGTTCAACCCAGGACGGATGTCAGCCTTGCTGGCTGAGAAGTAGCAGAGAAGGTGGTTGTGAGACCCGGTAAACCAGGGGAGCATCACGCAGCCCGGGGGTTCAAAGGCGGGGTGTGGGGGTAACTCGGGGCTGTGCACCCGAGGGGATGCGCTGCAAACCGCTGCCCTCCTGCAGGCACCTGTGAGGTGGCAGCTGGGGACAGGCTGGTGCCTGCCTGCACGGTGGGACGGTGGGACCGGCAGGGTTTCATAAACAGCTGGAGCTGACACCGGTGACAAATATGCCAGCATTTAGTACAAGTGGGGATGACGTATAAATACTTACATTGTGATACAGATTTCACAGCCAGAGACTTTTTCCTTGCAACTGCGCTGTAGTGTGTTCTTCAAAGACCACATTTAGCCCCGGAGGACTGGACAGAAAGGTAAGTATTAGGTAAACAGAGCTCCTGTCCTATATTGGAAACATCTGCACGGTAGTTCCTAGTAGTACGGATGATCAGATTATAATTAGTTTTGCATAATGGAGACAAGAATAAAATAGCATGTTGCCCTTTATTTCACCGCTGCAAAGACTTTGTAATCAAGAGCTTTTCCTAGTGTGGAAACAGAGGTTGTAAAGGATGAGGTGATTAAAAGCAAGCGTATCCTACATAATAGCTTTTACCATGCATCTGACCTTCATTACATAAATAACCTTGGGAGCGCTGGCTTACGGGGAAAAACAGGAGTTGTTTTGATTAAAATTATCAGAATGCAGATTTGTGTATCCTGATACCCAGGACTATTTCAGAGCATTTTACGGGTAAAGGTGAATGAATGCATTTAAGCAGGGAAGAAAAAAAAGAACAAACTCATTAAACTCAGCCCAAATCTCAAATCAAATGTATTTTTGCATCAAAGCTTAACCTGTAATGGTTATTAACATAATACATCACCAGCTGTCCAGCACATACAAATGGCTGGTAATTATTTAATAGCATTCAGTATTTATTGTGCTTTATACTGGATAAAGTTGGGTAAGCAAAACCCAAAATATCTGGTCTTGGAAGAGGACCGGGCAGGGTGGTGCTAGGACAGCAGCTCCTCTGTATTACAGAACAAAACATCCTCCTTGCTCTGACATCTCCGAGTTCTGCGGATCAGACTGACTCACCTGTGAGCAAACATGAAAATGTACAGAATTATGAGAGTACAGAAAGAGTGAGCTTCTAAACCAGCATGGTTAGTGAGGTATGAAGGGATTTGGTTATGTTAATTAGAATTAATTATAATCAAGGTCCTGCAGTTGTCCAGAGATCACAGTTGGAGCACTGGGGAAAGACCACCGTTGGCCCCTTCTGTTGAGCGAAGCAGGAGACTATTTAGGAAAAAATGGAAAACATTCGGAGGAAACAGAAGACACATAAACTGCCAGAAGAAAAAGCTAATGAGGAGAGAGAGACTAGCGGACAAGAAAGAAGGATGCCCTGGTGGCAGTTTTGAGAAGAGGGACAGGAAGAGAAACTGGAGAATATGAACTGAATTGCTCTCATTTTCAGCAAGGCAAAGGAGATTCTGCATAGATGCGAACACGACACCAGACCGGTATTCTGATCAGCTGCATTTACTGTCTGTCTCAGCAGTAGGTGCTTAATGAACACCCAAAACCATCCCTGCTCTCTGTAGAGCATCTGCAGCTCAGGCTGGATGCAGGGGTAGGTTTCCTTCGAGCAGCACTAAGACACGTATTCTCTGTCTTTACTCCTTTCTTCCTTTGGCCTTATGTCAAATCGCTGCGTTCACCATCTAGGCTCAGTTTTGCTTCTCGGGGTGTTAGTCTGGATCAAATGATTACCAGGTCAGCTGGCAATCACGCTGCCTCTCTTCCTCTTGTCTGTAGAGAAACCTGGTGGTGGACTTCAACCACATATACTGATGTTGCTGTTTGCTAGTAGCACCTTCTGGAGTAGGCTACCTCGTAATGTTTTGCTTACTGAAAGCTCTTCTGCATCTTGTCTCCAGTCTTGATGGCTCTTGCTGAGTAGGTTCATTTAAAATATCTATAGAGGGAGAAATAGGTTGACATTCAGAGTAGCATGAATAGCATCGCGATATTGATGTTGAAACAAGTGCCACAACCCTTGGTGGTCATGTTAACCCTTGACACCTTTCAGACAGAGCAGTTTGGCTAGCTCTGTGTTGTGGGGGAACACCTCTTTTCTGGCACCCGGCCTCTGTCCTGGGCAATGAGACCTGAACTGAGACCCATCTTGGGGGAAAATTGAAATACAGTGGAGTATGGGGGCAATGGGACAGGAAGAAAAATGGTTGCTGGTCTTCCCCCTCTCCTCTGTCCCACCGACCTCCCTGGGCCTATCCTCAGCACTGTGCTCTGCTGGAGCACCCCCGGGGGAGTGAGGATGGACAGCGGCTGGGAGCCAGTTTTCTTTCTCTCCCTTCTGTGATGATCCTGCATCAAAATACTGTCCCTTCAGATGCACTCACTGCAGTGGTCTGGCAAGTGCCCGGGAACCCTCCCCTGGGGAATACCGTGTCCATTACCTGAACACCAGGTGCCACTGAGGTTCTAAGACAACATTTCCTTGCTATTTATTTTAGCTGATATTTTTCAATTATTGTGTTGAAAATATCATGGTTTTTTTCCCTATGGAAAAAATGCATGTCTCCATTTCTGTCAAAATGATCTATGGAGAAACATAACACAAAAATACTCTCCTACAAGCAGTACTAAAACATAAATTGTCTTAGGTGCCTGGGAGCCTGCTTGATGTTTGCCATACTAAAGCAGCCACCTGTAAAGCAAGCCTTGTCCCTTCAGCTGCTGAAAGATCAAATCACTTCAGTGCAGCAACTTTCTCTCAAAATAATGATAACAAATATATTCGATGATTGGTCTAGAAGTGCACTTGAGTTGCAGAACTGTTAATAACTTTGCTGCCTGTTGAGATGCAGGTTCCTCCTGAGGGAAAGGTTATACATTAATCATTCATGGTATAATGTGAAGAA
Source organism: Oceanodroma leucorhoa (assembly GCA_030449065.1). NCBI lineage: Eukaryota > Metazoa > Chordata > Aves > Procellariiformes > Oceanodroma > Oceanodroma leucorhoa. The sequence goes on from JASVER010000104.1 coordinate 2,507,476, forward strand.
ACCAGGTCATAAGGATACTGAACACATTCTAAAAATAATGTAATCTGGTGGGGAAATGAAGAAGTCTGCAAGGTGCAAACTTACTGGACACTGGTTTGACTTTTTTGTCCTTTGAAACTGAAGATCCCAGATCAAATCGTACCTGGGCCTTCAGCAGCATAGGACTGGATGAGTAAAGGCAGCATCCCACATTTAACTTCTAATTGACTAAGCCTGCATACCCAGCTGACAAACGTTCGATGGGGGTGACATTTTTCCTTGACTCCACTGGGCTTTTCGGCATCTTGAGATATTTTGAAGTGGTTTGTCTGTACTTAAGGTGGCTGAAGTCTTCCAATTGTCCTCACTTTTCAAGGATGCCTACAGTAAAGCATCTGTCTTTCCAGGTCCTCTGTCTGCCAGAAAGCATTGAGACCCAGGGAGCTGCAGGGTAAATGGGGGGGACACCTCATCGCTGTTCTCCGCTGCCTGGAGGGTGACACAGAGGAGGGAGAGTGGGCTCTTCTTGGAGAGGCACAGCAGAAGCTCAAGAGGTACAATGAAAGGACAAAGGCATAAGTTGCAGCAAGGGAAATTCAGATTAAATATAAGGAAAAAATCCTTCACAGTGAGAGCAGTCAAAGACTGGCACAGGCTTCCCAGAGAGGCTGTGGGATCTCCATCCTTGGAGATGTTCAAATTTCAACTGGTCGGACCCTGAGCAGCCTGCTGTAACTTTGAAGTTAGCCTTGCTTTGAGCTGGGTGATCTCCAGAGGGCCCCTCTAACCCAAATTATTTTGTGATTGTGGCAGTGCAGAGAGCGAGAGGAGGCAGACATCTGAGGTCTTGTTTACAGGGGGAAGCAACTGTGACAGCTTCGCTCCTCTGAAAAAGTGAAGTACCTTGGGCTCAGCCCAAGCCAAGCATGCCTGCACAGGGGTTGCTGCAGTGGAAAACCAGTGACAAGTCTGTGGCGTATGAACCTTGCATAGGTGAACTCCAAGAGTGACTAGAAGGAGGAAGTAAATGTCACCCTAAAGCAAACAGTTTGAAACCTGAACTTTTAAAAAAGAGTTTTGCAATAATAGGACAAATAGCACAACCTCATCCTCCCCCCACTAGCCCAAGTGAGCAGCGCTGAAGCGCAAAGGCTGGCACCGAAGGGTTCCTGCTTCTCTTTCCTCTGGAGTTAATGCTTCGTGGGCTGTCCTGCTCCAGGACCACCAACTCTTCTCCAGAGCTAGGCCTTCTTTTCCTGAATGTTTCAGCTGAGTACAGTCCAGGAGGGCTAAATTACAATTTTCAAAATACCTGAAACTTAGCTTGATTTTTACTAGCCTAAGTGGGTGTTCCATAGTTTTGGGGGTTTCTACCCTGGATCTTCCCCACCGGACACAGCATAGCTTTTACCTTTTTACTGGAGGTCAGGAAAGATGCTGTCAAGAAAATGTGATAGTCACAGCTCATGCTTTGTGCTCACCTGTTTCAAGTGTTTTGTTTATGTCTTTTGTTTATGTCAGGTTCCACCACTCAGACTTTCACATTTCTTGCACAGTCATTGCTAAATTAACTTGGTTTTCTTCTGTCTTATCAAACAGTAAGTAAACAAATAAATAAAACTCAACTTCTTGGACAAGCAGTCCCATATTCATTTTGAGATGTTATATGTGCCATATTTTTTATACCTGTTGTTAGAAAAATTCACTCTCACTTCCTAAGTCCTTTACTCCTCATCCTGTCTCTGTTCAGCTAGCTTGATGTTTTACCAAACATCCAGGTTGTACTTAGTCCATTTGCTCCTTTGATACTTTATTCTGCACTCTGCTTCCTACAAGTAAGGAAACACTTCCCTATTCAAAGCCACTTTGCCTCCCAAGGACCACATCAAAGCTCACCTGTGCTATAATGCATAGAAGAAAAAAGTGACAATAGCCTGGTTTGTAACCAGTGCTACTGAACTATCCTATTAGTAACGGAGTGCTGCTTACTTGACCTATCTATCTTCTACAAGGATTCAGTCAAATAGGGAACTGAGCTTTAAAGAAAGGCAAGTTATAAAGATGAAATAGAAAGCAAAGCTGGAAGAGAAATGTCTTGCACGCTTGGGGGTAAGGAGAGAAAATGTCACTGAGAGCTTCCAGGTGAAGTTTTTGGAATTTGTTTCACCAAGGGAACAGCCTGCTACCTCCTCTGGAGGGAAATAAGGGTATTTATCAAAGATACGTTGGTCATCTTCATCCATGCTCTGCTGGATCGCAGCTTGGAGATGCTGCCACCCTCCATGACAGAGTCGTGGCTGATGGGACCTACTATTCCTTCTGTTACTGATTACATGGTGTGCCAAACCATGTGTGTCACCTGCTCTTAAACTGGCACGCCCTTCAACGTCCTGACTGTCAATACTTGCTGTCTCCAAGCTTCAAGTGGTGCGGAAGACAGCTTTGTTCCTGCCCCAGGACACTTTGTCCTCCTGCTCTGTCAGGGCCCCACGGGAACATTGCTGACTCCTTGCTGTAATTGCCTACAAGTGGCAAAGCCAGAGACTCCCAAGAGCGGCCAAGCTGAATCATGCTTGGTGGGGCTTTGCTTTGGGTTGTGGTTTTTTTTTTTGGTCTCTATTCTCATTCTGTCCACAGACTGTAAAATACACAGATCTCTATGGGTTTAATGCTGTTAGGAAAGTAAAAGAACATGAAAGGGGACAAAGAAAACAAAATGGATGGGGCAGCGGGCAGGTTGGGTGCGGTGCGTTCTTACCCGTGAGGATTAAAGTGACTCACTGATACATCAGTGCTGAGGCGCGGGGAGCCTCTCCAGCATTTCCAGCTAGCGAGATCATTTATTGTAGTGAAATGATTCAGTGACCTTAAGAAGCAGCCAGAGGCTCTCTCCAGAGACTGCTGAGAGGCAGAGTAATCTAATAGATGAGAAACTGCACTGAATACATCTTTTTTTGGTCTTGTTAATGATCTCAGCATGCACAGCTCATTTCATCTCTCTGAAAATAGTTGGCAAATTGTTCTTGAGATTTTCAAATCATTTTAGGGTTGGTACTCAGTTACCACTGAAAAGTATAAAGCATATTTTAGCTGTGTAGTGTTTACTTTCCAATGTAATTTTTGAGATCCTTCATAACATAGGGGTCCATTTCTTATTTATTAAGGTCACCACAAAGCACTTTCCCCTAAAAAAAAAAAATCCACCCTAAGGCAAAACTGGAAAAACATTGGGCATTTGGGCACAAGCTGCACACAGCTCGGGGCAGAAAGAAGCAATTCAGCCAAGTAGTGGGTTTAGGTGACTCAAAAAGTTTGTCACTCCCAACTTTTAAAATTCTGGAACATTTTTAAAATTACATGTAGCTGTGCTAAATATGAAGGCACATCACATGAAACGGCAGCTAGTAATGCCCAGAATAAGCAGATAATGCCTGCCCCCAGAACAACTTGAGCACCTTATAAACGTCCCTTTCAAATCTGTGCTTAGGAATTGCTGCTTCCATTTCCCACCTGATTCAAATGGGAGTTTGCCCTCCGCACAGCTCAGGTGCATGGCGATTCCTGAAGTTACGCTGGAACATCTGCAGCACTGGTGGGATCTCCGTGCCACCTCTGTGGAAGCTATTGATTTCTCAAGATTCTGAAAGTCAGGCCAAGTCTTCTGCTGTCTGTAGACTACGGTAAAGCTCTGGTTTGCATACTAACAAAGGGCCAGTATCAAGGAAGAAAGGGAAACAAGAAAACTGAAACCGGCAGCTGACTGCCCCACAGCATTTTAATTGGAGGTACTTCCCAGGCCTGCTTAGCCAAGGAAGGGTTTGAAGGTGGTTGGAAGCCATTGTACCTTGTGAACTCTCTCCCTAGGTTGTCAAAGACAGTGGCAGAAGATGGACCGGAGCAACGTGTAAGGGCATACTGTGCATCCTGCACCTGCACAAAGCCCTTTCTCTTATTGTCCTGGTTTTCCTCTGCGTTGCATAACATGGTAGGTATGATCTTAACAGTAGATGTTTATCCCAAATCCAGCCATTTACTTGATTATTTTCCCTAAGAAGATGTTTGTTCTGAACGAGATGAGTGGTTCAACATTTTTTTTCCTTTTGAAGAGTTTGCTGAATGGGAGTGAAAGGGGCAGCTTTCCCTGAATGAGTAACCACTTAAACTTTGCATTCCAAGTAGTTTAATCTTTCTGCTTTTTTTTTCACTGTTGTGTGACTAATAAATGTTGTAGTGGTTGCTATAGTTATGGCTGAAAAGTCCCTTTGCACAAGTTCTTTATATACAAATACGTGAGTTTTACGGCTTGAAAAAAAGCCTCAGTGAGCTCAGCTGTTGCCTGACAGCAGCAGTGTCCTCCTCCGGGATGATTACTCCCTAAAGGCCTGATACCCAATCTCAATCAGCACTTTCCACATGTCCCTCAGAAAAGTTGCAGGACCAGGCGTTAATGCCAGTAGACAGTATTGCCCCTTTTCTTGATGTTGCTTTTCTTTGTTTTTCTGTACAAAAACTTCTAGAGATTCTTTTCAGTGATTTGACTGCCTCAAGGGACAATACATATTAGAAATCTGGTGTGCCCCAAATATGCACAGTAGCAGCAGGATTAGAAGACATCATCTTTATGTCCAAGGGAATTTATAAGAGCATCTCTTGCTTGTACCTATTTAAAATTTAGATATTTAAAGCATTTTACATTTTAAATGAGGAGGAGGATCAGCAAAATGAAGTGGGCGAAGAGCGGCTAGGAATAGAAATCATCACTTGCAAAGCCAGAGGACTAAACCATAGCCAACCCATGTGGAAAGGAGAGAAGGCTCACCCGGTGAGGAAGGGGTAGTAGGAATTTGTGTCTGATCAGGGTGCAGGCAGCATGGTTTCGAAGAAGGTATGAAAGCTACTTCTAGTTAGAGGCACTAGGACACTGCTATTTTAGCAACACTCCTGAAGAAGTAATTCCTCATATGGAGTTTTCCAGATCAATATGCCTCCTTTGTCAAGGTGAATTGGGGTCATGCACATACTGTGGAAAGAATAGACAAGAACATCCTGACTTTCTCTGTCTTTCCCATTTTGCAAGAACTTCTGCTTAGCAGCCTTGAAGTTATTCAGGAAGGGAGTTGTTAAAAGCAATTTTCACTTGTGTATCAACAACAATATAAAAGGCATTTTTGCCACAAAATTGGACTATCCCCAAAGAAGTGACTAGTTAAAATGCAGCTAGAAGAAAGGTAATTCAGAAAGCAGCAGTAAAATTATTTTGGTCTCAGTGCTTTGGGGTGACCTGTGTCGCACCACAGGTACATTGTTTCCCTAAGTTTATGATGTATAAACACCACCACATAGTCAGCAGGATTTCCTGTCGAACACAGGCTGTGGGCTGTGGGTGTTTTTGCAGGTTTCTTCCCAAACATATAGGTTCCCTGTCTGCTGCTGCTCCTCATTCATTGTCTTCCCGCTCCTGGTGGTCCCACAGAGGGAAACCGGTGTCAAGGTCCGGGGTTTCAGAAAAGTCAATGACAACTCACATTTGTTCAGCACCTGCTGTGCCGTACCTTCTGTCCTTGGTCTCTGTTTTTCCGTGTCAATGCCAACATCAAGGTCCCTAAGTCTGTGAGGCCAGGACCGCGCTACACGGTGCGCTCCCTCGCTGCTGTCACAGCTACAAGTCTGGAGGCTTTAGTTCGGTAACAGCCTGTGCAGAAAATGCTGTTGGGACTCATCTTTGTGAAGGACAAATAGACAAGTGAAATACAGAGAATATGAAGACATCCTTGTCCTTCTGTGCTGAAAGGAGCACGAGGTGTAAGGAAACCCAGTGATACTTATTAAACTTCCACTGCAGTTTGTGCTGCAGCATGATAGTGGATACGTAGGCAATCATTGGAGCGTGTCATCAGATTACCAGAAAATTGCTGCACCATGTTATTAGATATGCTGAAAACTGTACGATATTTAGTTTCAAATGCAGGGTCCATCTTCTGAGGGGGCAGTGGTTTGTTCAGAGCAGACTCAGAATAACCTGCAATACCATGCCGCTCACATGGACGGACTTTTATAGCAAGGCTGGTCTGACATCCATCAAATTGAGCAGAAAGGCAGAACAAAATTCTCCATGTCACAATGTAGTGCAAGACGGAAAAGCTACAGCCAGCAGAGCTAAGTAACCTGGGCAGAACAACACGGTAATGCAGCTGTACAGCTTCCAGTACCTGACCAACTACATTGCTTTATAGAAACATGCCCAGCTTTCAGTGAGCCTGGGGTTCAGGTTGCATGAGTGCTTGACAAGGTAGTCAGTCATTCTGCAGACATGACTCAATCAAGGCAAAATAGGGGAGGTCAGCCTCAGAGCTAAAGAACAAACCAGGCATCCTGGGCTACTAGTTTTGCTGCCTGTTATTCTATAAGGAAAAACAATTTGGAAAAACTGTAGGTATTGTAGATATTGTATTGAACACTCTCCAGTTAGCTGGGGAATAGGTGGGTGTGAGTGGAGAAAGGAAGTGGGGCAAGGGACGTGACATGGGGAACAATGCTGCTGTCATCACTTTTAGGAAATTCATCTGTTAGCATGTGAAAACTTTAGCTGCAGTAGAGTCCACTGGATTTTTAGACAACAAGGAGTTTTCTTGCACCATTGGATTATTTTGTCAGAATTACAGGTGTCTTAATATGAATCCATGTTGCCAGTGAAACAAGGTATGCAAAGTGGCTACCACAGCTCGGACATAGGAGGGCCAGGAGAAAATACAGGGCAGGTGCACAGGCCTTTTGTAGAGGAAAGCAAACCTGTGGGTGTCCTCCTGATCATGGGGACATTGCAGGTGACGGGCACCAGCTCAGAAGGCTGAGAAACCCAGTTGTGCACCCCGCTCCTGTGTGAGATACGATGATAGCAAGGAGAGGCAAAACTCATAAGAAGGTAGATTTTTTTTCAAGCCAGTCTGGAGAAAGAGATAAGCTTAGAAATGCACTAGTGTGGTAGATGGACACAGAATGAGAAAAGAGCATGTTGGCCATAATTTTGACAAGGAAAGAGGCAACAATTACCACCTCATCAGTATAGACACGGAATGCCCATGCGGGTGCACATATCTGCCCGGGTTTGGCTTGTTTCCAGTTGCCATGAGGCAGAAGTGCAGCAGGCCTTCACCAAGTTTTGCTGGAGACCTACAAAAATAGATGCTGGAGAGTGCCATGAAGGCCAAGGAGAAATGTTTGAATAGAGGATATTGAAGCAGCTTCTGTTGGGCTGGAACAGATGAGGCCAATGGCATGGAGGGAGCTGAGGGATTCCAAGGGCTGACAGAAATCATCTCAGGAGGCTACACCAGACTCTCAAGACTAGGCTTGTAGCTGGGATTCCTCTCTCCTAAGAGCAACAGAGATAGAACCTGGAATCAAGAAGATAATCAAGTGTAATCTGGTACTCCCAAAACTGAAAACGGTCTGATCTTGTGTCACTGTTATAATTTCCACCGATCCCTTGGATATTGAGCCCAGCCCAATTGGAAGAGTAGCTATGCTTTCTCAGGGGCAAAGCAAGCTATGCCCTGTTGCAAAGCAAGCAACCAAAATGAAACTCAGTTTCTCCCACAAGGTGCTCCTTTCAGTTGCCTAGGCTATGGAAAAGTTCCTCTCATTCTTGAATGTATAGCAGACCAAATTAGTTAAAGCTTTGTAATTTCTGCCTGAACACTTAAGACTATGAGGTGATGTAGTCTGTAGAAACCGGAGCACGGTGTGCATATAGGATCACCACAGCAGGTGATTATACCAGAAACAGTGGCTGTTCTGAAGTTAGGGCATGACTAACTGATAGGAAATTATTTTGGCATTACCTGTAGCTGAGGCTGGATTCAGCAGATATGATATTCCACCTGACCCTGGAGAATAGTAGAGTGTGCTGTCAGAGACATCAGAAATGTGTCAGTTCCTACAACAAGAAAATTAGAATGCATATTGCAACAACAGAGAGGGAACAAGGAAAACAATAATCATAGTGACATACCAAATTCTTGTTCTGAAGCAGATGGACATGAAAGACAACTCATTTAGCAATTAGACATTCTTTAAATCACAAAAGGGAAAATTACAGAATTGCAAGGAAGAGAAAAGCACCATGTTCAATAGCAAGTGTCAATCCATGAGATGAGTTTTTGCATGCATGTGATGTTCATGCCCAGCAGAACAACAAAATTAAATGCATTTGCACCAGATGCAAAGACAAGATAAGAAATTGAATGTCAGATCAAGAGACGACATGAGTGAATGCACTAGGCTATGAAGATCAGCAAAATAAGAAAGCAGAATGGCCATAAACTAAAGCCATTTTTAGATTACATTATAATACTGCCACTAAGATATTGTAATTTTTGAGCATAAGACCCTCAAAAAGCATTCCAACTAGGATTTTAGGTAACCCATAGAAGCCAATGATTTCAACTAAAGCATGTGAATTAATGATCTTGGTGAAAAAACAGGAAAGATGATAGTTTATACAGTCAGCAAGGTGCACAATTTAAACCAAAATTTTATCCAGACCCGAGTCCACCACAGCATCCCAATATTAATGCTGTTAGGGGACAAAAAAAAGTCTTAATAAGTTATTCATTCTATCCTGTTCAGTAGTAAGTCATACAACGACCAGGCTAACAGCTGAGAACACCGCTTGGGAGCTAACTCATAAGTTGACAAACATCAGTTTCCTCAAGAAGAGGGACTGAGAGGCCTGGCAGAGATATTTACTATATGTGATAAGTGTGTGGACATGAAGTTCATGTCCAGTCGCAGACCCTTTGGCAAATCATGCCCACAACCGCATCCGTCTGCTGGAAAGAGCCAGGGAAGTAAATAGAAAATGAAAAATGAGAATATTGCAACTGACTGAAGTATCATTCAATTGACACAGAGGAAAAAATGAGATGATTGCAAGCTGTTGAGTTATAGCAGTTCAAGAAATTACCATCCCGTCAGCAGGATTTTAACGTCCACTTAGTAAGGTGGTACTATGGTCTGTGTGTGCAATACAGACAGACAACACACAGTACCTCCCAAGTGATCTGACAAAGCCACCCTGAGAGTCTGTACCGAGTAGTGACCTAACCCCACGAGGGCAAGAGTGATGCAAACTACGTATTTGTAGTCTGACAAAAAATAGTCCAAGACATTCATCAGTGTTTGAGCTCTGAGGTGAATTCTGGGCTAATCTGTCTGGTTTATAATCTATGCTGTAGACATGTGTGTTTTATATGATGTGACCATCAGAGAACCTTGCAGAATATATTGTTTCAGACAGCACTTCTATGAAGGGGATGCATGGACAGGGATGGGAAATTAAACTTTTAAATAAAAAAGAGTATTAAATGAATGTGACTGAAGCAGCAAAGCTAGAAGAACTACACTACCTACAACTGACTTCTTATCCAGAGCAATCTGGAATTCAGAAATATGATAATTGAATAAAAATATGAGATCATCGGCCTGTTCTTACATCAAGGGCATTAACAAGACCAGTTTCAAGTAAAGAATTAAAGAGAAACAAGGGACAAACAAAAACAATGAAGGATTTTAAAATACTTCCATTTCGAAATGCATCCATCTTTCTTTCAAAGAGCCAGACCATAGGGGAGAAGCTTTCACTTTTGGGTACAGAACGGTGAAGACAGCATAAGCATTTCAAATTATGTTGAATATAGAGGCAGCCAACTTGAGAATACGTCAGGGCCATCTGGGAACAAAAGCTTGTCTCCAGAAAATGAGCAGCATTCCCAGTGCACTTTTGCACAGGCCGAAACGGTCTTCTCATTACAAATGACATGTCTATTTGTAGTGAGTTTATGCTCCGCATCTGGGACTTTAATCATATTACTTCATCCTGCTGCCACAGTTGATCAAATAGCAAGGCTGAACTGGAAGATAAAATTGTTATTTTTAAGTCTATAGAATGTATTTGGAAAAAGAAAAAAAATTGTCAGGCCAATACGGAGAAATATTCCACAGGGATTATCAGTAGCACCTTGGTATAGAATCATAGCATCATAGAATCATAGAATAGTTTGGGTTGGAAGAGACCTTGGAAGGTCATCTAGTCCAACCCCCCTGCCATGGGCAGGGACATCTTCAACTAGATCAGGTTGCTCAGAGCCCCGTCCAACCTGACCTTGAATGTTTCCAGGGATGGGGCATCTACCACCTCTCTGGGCAACCTGTGCCAGTGTTTCACCACCCTCATTGTAAAATATTTTATGTTGTCATCCAAATACGCATGTTCCTTGGTACCTGTGGTGCAGCGCCATGAAACTCTGCAGTAATAAAAGGGGGATTGAAGAGGAATGAGGGGCGTGCAAAGGCCAACGCCTGCAGTGGCAGAGAGGCAGGAGAGCTCCCATCAAAGCAGCGGTGTCCTGGTTTTGGCTAGGATAGAGTTAAATTTCTTCCTAGTGCTATGTTTTGGATTTAGTGTAAGAAGAATGTTGATAACACACTGATGTTTTTAGTTGTTGCTAAGTAATCCACTTTTCAAGGACTTCTCATCGTCCCATGCTCTACCAAGCGCACAAGAGGCTGGGAGGGAGCATAGCCGGGACAGCCAGCCCAGCTGGCCAACGGGGTATTCCATACCATGCGACGTCATGCCCAGTATATGAAGGAGGGGTCCCGGAAGGAGGGATCGGGTTTTTTTGTTTTTTTTTTTTTTTTTTTTTTGGTTGCTGTCTCGGCGGGTGGTGAGCAATTGCATTGTGCATCACTCATTTCATATATTGTATCATTAATATATTATCACCATTGTTATTATTATTATTCCTTTCTTTTCTGTTCTATTAAACTGTCCTTATCTCAATCCGTGAATTTTGTTTTCAATTCTCTCCCCGTCCCGCTGTGGGGGGGGAGAGTGAGCGAGCGGCTGTGTGGCATTTGGCTGCCTGCCAGATTAAACCACGACAAGCGGGGAGAACCTTTCAGTGTCAAGCTGCACCCACAGGAAAAATCATCTACATGAAGGCAAGGCACAAAGGCAGCCATGAAACACACGCTCTTGGCAGGACAGGTAACTCAGCTCATGTAAAGGGCCACCAGCTGCACCTGAGGTCAGTTAAAGGTTGTCATCGCTGAAAGATAACACCAAAGAGAGAAAAAGGAAGACTGATGGGAGCACTGGCAAAAGCACCTTCTTCGTGTGGCAGTAAAACAGTACAAGAAAGGAGCCTGATCTCGTGACCTCTGTAACACCCTGGCTCTGTAATAGCCTACATCCACGTGTTCCTGCCACCAGCTGCCATCCGCCGGCAGAGCCTGGCACCTGAACCAAAGACAGCGGCAGGCAGCCTCTGCAGCAAGGCAGCTGCTTCCCCCAGGCGCTGCTCTGCAGGGCTGCGCAGCCTTCTCCGGACCATCAGCCTCAACGCAAGAAGTTTTTTAGGGTTCCAGGACTTTTTCCAGCCCTTGATCTCTTGTCGTAGATGACCGCTGAAGAACTCCCGACATCCATCTGAGTTATGGTCTGAAAGACTGCCCTTCCAAATAAGAGCTTGCAGATTATATTGAATTAATTTAACCTGTAGACTCATGTAAATTGGTAACACATAATCTCTTCTAAAAATCCATAATCCTTTCCCTAACCATGGTCAACACCAAGTACTTCTAAGGAAAATAGAAACCTTCCTAAACCTTGCTATTTAAAAATTGCCAGAAATCATAAAATATGAGGCTTAATATATCTTTCTAGATGTATTCTAACGTATTTCAGATGTCACACAGATATAAATATTAAATAGCATGACTTCAAATATTATTTCTTTCCTATGTTTTTGATCTCTTTTCAGTCTTGACTAGCGTTCAACCCTCACGACATGCTACAGCAATACTAGTAGTAATAGCACAAGCGTCTAAAGAAATAAGTGGGGCAAGGCTTGTAGGGGAAGGAAATAGCTTTCATTAGACCAACTGATACTAATTAGTGAATGAAAAATGCGTTTCTTTGCCTCACTTTTGAATTTGCCAGTTGTTTTCACTCGGTGCCCCTGGGCTTTTGGGCAATTAAATAACAGAAAGCAACCCCTGCTTCCTCTACACCCTTCTGTATTTTAGGTCATTTTTATAGTGCCCTTGTTTATATGTCTCTTTTCTAGAGTGAACAATCCCAGCTTTTATGGGTTTCCTATGCCCTGAGCCCTTTCTCTTTCTGGGAAGGACTGGTCTTTTTGCACAGTATGCTAAGTGAAAAATCAGTGATGGACTGTGAATTGGTAATACCACAGTTTATTGTATGGCTCTTCACTGCAGCCTTTCTGTACTCCAACAGCCTGGTCGCTTTTTGTCTGACACCTTGTGTTTGTGGAACTGCCCATACGGATCCCTCGGTTACTTCCATGAGTTAATGGAGAGCAGTTCTGTAGGAGAAATAAATACTTTAAATATTACCCTTCTAAGAATGAATTATTTTGTCAGGGTGAAATACAAGTAAGTTCTTCTAAAGGATTAATTCAGATACATTTTTGTAATCTGTGCATTTTTTTCTCCCTTTCTGTTTTCTTCACTTCCAGATCATCAACAGATACATTAAACATTGGACCAAAACCAAAACCTTGCTATACCCTGCTGTTTACCTTCTGTACTGATGAGCATTTACAAGGAATAAGAAAACAAAAATAAAGCAAAGGGCAGGAGAAGAACTAGATTATTTTCACTGTTTTTCAAGCACAATGAATTGCACCACATACCAGTGCAAACAGAGGTGTTGCTTACATTGTTCCTTCTTAATATAATAATTCCCATTTTTCTTACATGTGTTTTTCCAAATCAAAATAATTCAGTGTTGACATCTAAATTTTCACTTTTTATCAAAGAAGAGCAGAACAGTTTGTTCTGCAGAAGGGAAGGGGAGGGAAAGGAAGGGAAGGGAGGAGAGGGGAGGGGAGGAGAGGAGAGGAGAGGAGAGGAAAAAGAAAGAAAAAAACATTTCAGACTTTGTCGGAGTGGGAGGCGTTACCGGAGTAATGATGAGTCCCAATGTGGGTATGGTCATTCTCGTTTATTACAGAACACAGCACTACTTTTATAAGCAAGCCACACTTATCACGCGCACCTACAAGTTCTCTATTGGTTACAAATGCTTGTTCACGCAGCCTTATAAGCTATTAATTGGTTAATCATAGTCAAGCACGCACTCTGATGCTGCCCTGGCTCGTCCCTCTTGTTGTTAATACTTCTGCTGTTATTCTCTCGTTTCTTATTTTTCCCAACCGCCAAATTCCTCTAATCTCTCGCTCAAGGACAGGCCGGCCTTATCATCTGCCACGTAGCCTGGGTTGTGCAGACAGGCCTGCAGCAGCACCTCACGGCCTGTCTCTACCAACATTCCCTCAACAAGACTTTACAATTTATAAAGCTGCTACACTTTAGTAATAATCAAAGCTGCACAAATAACAATCAGAAATTTAATATGCCACATCATCCTGTAATTATCATTCAAAGTTTTTGCTACTATTTCAGCCTTTGCCTACAAGTAGCTAAATATGTATGATTTTCTGTAACTTCATTTTTTGTGCTTATTGTTATGAAATTGTCTTCCATTAATCTTTAAGGTAATATTTAATTATTGTTTTATCTCTATCAATATTGTTTTATCTCTATCACATAAAATAAGAAATATTCCATTTTCTCTAATAAGAATGAAATTAAAAATCAATTTCTAAGCCACCTCATTTTGAAAAGTAATTTTAAAAGCAATGAGACTATCATTTTGAATTATATAGCAAATCATTTCATGTTTTAGAGCACACAATAGTCAAGGGTCATTTATTTAGTAAACTCAGTTTTCCAACGCAGCTTATATTTTGTTTGTCCTGACTTTACCTTCTCCATCTTCATTGTAGCACAATATGAAAATACATGAAGACCTGATGTTCTTACAGCCATTTGTATTTCTGAGCAGTGATGTTCCCTTCTCCTCTGGTCTAACATCTCATTTGAATCTGTGATGGGTTAGTTGCCCTCCAAGAACCAGCCTCAGATCAAATTCCTGAGTACACTGGTGCTGACTACCAGGCACCCCTCTGTGGGGTCTTTTTCCATGGGGGATGCTCTGCCACAGCTGCCTTTCTCCCCCACCGCCACAGCCTGAGCCACAAAGTGGGGCAGTGGGGCTCTGACTGTTCTGCCAAAGCACTGTACAGCCAAACGCCTCAAGTGCTCTGCAAATATCTGCAAACTCTCGGTTTAGAGGTGGTAATATAACATGAGAAATTAAAATCACAGATATTTTATAAATGGGTAAACTAAGGACATGAAGACCATGTCTTCAAGGCCTTCCAAGGGCCATGCATATGCAAAGCCAGAATTAACAATAAAATAAATTATGCTTTATAAAGTCTATGAAATAGAATCGCATCAAGTAGATTTTACTCCTCCCCCTACTCAGTAGTCTTTAACAAATCCTTAATTGACATAAATCACAGTGACCTTCCTGAAACCATTGAAGCTTTCCCAGTTTCCAGAAAGAGAAAACTGGCCTGTTCATTTTCTGATTTGCCTTTTCTCTCCTTGCCAAAGGAAACAAACCCCAAAACTTTTTCATGCATGGGATCCCTGGGGATGTGGTATTAAGCTTGGCTGGTACTGAAATTCAGAGTAGAGTAACCACCGGCTCTACAAGATTTCGGGCAAAAATTGATGGTTTTAACACACATACCTTGGTGGGTTTTTTACTTCAGTCTGCTGTTGAGATAGGAAAATGCAGGTAGCCCAACCTCCCTTTCTACACTTCCCTCACGCAATCGGTAAGGTCTCAGAGATGCCAACAATACATGAAATGGCTGAGCACCATTTCATCTGAAATGATGTAGCCGTCCCCTCTTGTTGTTCACCTTTGTCATGTGTAGCATGTGAAATATCTAATGGTTAAGCAGCGACTCAAAGAACCCTTAGCAGCCACTGAGCTGTTCAATCAGTCTGTCTCTGGAAATATTAAGCCAGAGTCGGATCAGATGTACAAAGAGCCTGCGAGCAGAGTTACATGACAATAAACTTGGTATAAGAGGAGACCGAGCAAAACAAAACAGATGATAAAGGCATGATTTGCTTGCTGCTAGCAATGCCTCTGTAACATCACAGGCTATCTCTAAGCTATATTTTCCACTGCATTGCTGGCTTGCAAAACTTTTAATGGAACAAGTTTTTCTGGCAGAAGAACACTGATTTTTATCTTTAAAGAGCAGCCTCTCTATCATTAAGCTTCAGGAAACAGCTTCCTGGTTGTAAACTGCTT
Organism: Oceanodroma leucorhoa; assembly: GCA_030449065.1. Classification (NCBI taxonomy): domain Eukaryota; kingdom Metazoa; phylum Chordata; class Aves; order Procellariiformes; genus Oceanodroma; species Oceanodroma leucorhoa. Next base: position 2,522,723 of record JASVER010000104.1, read on the forward strand.
GAGAGTGCTGACAGCCAGTCAACTTCAAAAGCAGCCAGGGGAAACTTTCTTCCTAACTTTGGGAAGGAATTAAAAAATGCTGAAAGGTGCAGATGATGTTGTTATGGAGCAGGACTCTGCTTCCCGGCATGGAGAAATGACAAGTTGGGATATCAATGACATCAAACTTCCCCAGGTATGTGTCTGTGTCTTAGAAATGTATCCAGTTCTGACCAGTCTTCTCCACTTCACTGCTGATCTTAAATGCTCTCTCAGTCATCTATGCCTCATTGCCTTTATTCTCTTTGCCACCTTGAGGTATGGGACAGTGTTTTGCTGAAAAGCTGGAAAATAATGAACAAAATATTGAAGCTTCCATGCATTTTTCCTTAAACATATTATTGAAAGAGCTGCTGATACATGAAAAATAGTGATACTGCAGATGCTTTGCCTTTCTAGTCCACTGGTGGATAAGGTGCAGAGAAAGCAGGGGAAAAAATTATCTCCTGCTGTGGCTGCTCAATTAGAGGTGTCCACAACTTGCTTTTTGCCCTGGGTAGTGCTTTATAAGAAGTAAGCACAGCACCCACGACAGCCTTGCAACTCTGGGTGCTCAGCCTCGCTGCAGGTCAGGCTCCAGGCAAGCAGGCTGGCTTTCTGCACGGAGGCAACAATCCTTTTGCAAGCACCTAGGAAAAGCTTGCTTCATGTGGGCAGAGATTTGCTGAGAGGCAGAATAGTGATCTTTCCCTCCCTTAGTCCTTTTCTAGTCTTCTTATCTAAAAATCTCATCCACGCTCTCCACTGAAAGCCCACAGCACCCTGCACCCAATGTCATCTCCCTGTCCTTCACCTTAGCATATTTGTGCCAGATTCCTCCTGCTGGGTTCCTTCACCGTCCAGTTCTTTCATCTCCCAGTCCTGTCTTCTTACCCGATCCCAGTCTCTCCCCTACTATGTCACTGCTGTTTGCCCAAAGCCTCCATGCCCCAGGCTGCCTCCTTCCCTGCTCTCCACCCCAAGGTCACCTTCACCTGCATTTCAGCCTGGATGCTTCCTCCACACCCTTCTCTATCTTATCTGATGGCTCCCGGGGGAGCACAGGAGTTTTTCTCTTCTCAGTTGATGTTCTTGCTGCTGTAATGGCTCTCGGTGGTTGGGATGAGCAATTTCAAGGAAATTCCTACTGAGTTTTTGTACCCCTACAATGACCTTTTCCCTCAAAACCATCAGCGGATATGTTAGGTGCTTTACAGCTTACTGCACTTTACTGTGTTAACTGTACCCACTGACGTGACATGTGGTTGGTCCTTTGTCTGCTCTTTCACTGAGTTTTATTTTTATTGTTTCTTACAGTGTTGTCTTTGGGGCTTTTTTTTGCTTAGTCCATAGCAGTGAAAAAAAAAAACTGACCAAGATGTTACTTGTTTTGGACTTCAGAAAAATCACTGTGGAACTCTTTCATGGCACTTAGGCCAAAACGAACGAAAGTCCAGAACTACAGACCTGCAAATGGGGGCATAGTCTCAGTCTGATTCAGTATTTGCCCTTTTTCTAGTGAGTTGAGCCAAATCAAGCCAAATGATTCAGTGTAATGCTGCTGTGAATAGCCTGAAAGGCAAAGCAGGATCTCTGCCATGAAAGCTAACAGAAGTTAGTCAGGCAGTGACTGCTGCTTGCAAGGAAAGTATCAGCTATTTTACGTCAGGCACCCCACCTTCCTCTCCCAGGGAGGTCCTTCACTGAGCTGGTCCTGTGGGTGAGTGAGAACAACCTCCTGGCCAGGCTTTCCTGATGCTTTGGGTCTTGCGGGGAGCCACATGGAGCTGTGGTTTTTCTCTCTTCTCTCTACCGCTCCCTTCTGCCAACCAGCATCACCTGCCAGGGTGCTGGAGTCACCCAGGCTAGAGGACACCCAGCAGAGGACCAGGTCTGCTGACCTCTTGCACAAGCTCTTCTCTTCCCCAGCCTAAAATGTGGCTTGCTTTGGTCTCTCCACAGGATGTAAGACAGATAGACTGGTTTCAAGAATGGCCAGATTCCTACGTAAAACGTATCTATAGCTCAGAGGATAAAAATGCTCAGAGGCACCACAGCAGCTGGGCAATGAGAAACACCAACAACCACAACTCTCGCATCTTAAAAAAGTCCTGCCTTGGGGTGGTGGTCTGCAGCAATGACTGCTCGACCTTGGATGGGAAGAAGATCTACCTGAGACCAGCCATATGTGATAAAGCTAGGCAAAAACAACAGCGTGAGTATGAACATGGCTGTTCGTTATATGGCAGTTCATAAGTGAACACAGCATAAAAGAAATCAAAGTAGAGGATACCCCTTGGATTATCCAGCCTCCATGCTGCCATTCCTTATATTCAAATGCAACTTTTGATTTAGTTTGGAACAATGCATTTTACATTTCTTACTGTTGGGGGAGGAGTTGTTTGCTTGTTTGTTTTCTTTTTTTTTTCTTTTTTAATCTCTATTTCTGATGGTTAGAGGTTGGTTCCCAGCCTTCTCAGGCCCGTTAGTGAGGCTACTGAGAAAGCTGTGCAGAGCAGGCAGCTTCCTGCTGTGCTGTTCCTTCTGATCTGAGTGTTGGCTTCATTATTGCATGGGCCCAAGAGTAACTCAGGAGGCAAGTCTTGCAGGGAAGAAGTTGTTCATAAACTATGATGACTGGAAAATACACCTCTCAGTCATGTCACCAGAGCAAGACAATGCAAATAGAGAACATGAGCTGCATGTACATTTTTAATGAGACCATTCCAAACAATTGTTCATTTCTCAGTAGAGCTAGCACATACTGATTTCTGGATCTGATGAACATTTTGGCTAAAGAAAGATATTACTCAAGCACTCACTGAGGTCAGAATGATGTCCTCTAGAAAAATCAGACAAAACCACATATGACATTCCAGACACTGCCAAGTTAAAAGCAACTAAAACTGACCATGAAAATAAATGATAAAATGATAATAAAACCATAATAGAAATAAATTTTTGCAAGTTATCCTTAGTAATGGAACAGAACAAAGGCAATTATTAATTTACTTATTTGATTTTTGCTTACATTTGAAAGTTTTTTGCAGTTTTTCTCAGTGTAGTTTCTGAGCCCCAGACCAGAAGTGGCAATCTGACACCAATGAGCCGTTGTATCACATGGGATTTATCTTATTGGTGTTGTATAGAAAATATTTCCCACCATCTTTGCTCCAGGGAAATGCTGTCCAAACTGCAATGGACCCCTGCGGCTCCTTTCCTGCCGAGGCCATGGTGGTTACCCAGTTACCAACTTCTGGAGGCATGAAGGTCAATTCATATTTTTTCAGGTTGGTATAAAATCACCTTACATTATGCAAGTTAATTTTAAAGACTGTTTTTTAAGATTTATTAAGGACAATTTTTGTTCCAACAAATAAGGGTCATTGACTATGACAAGGTCAAATGACCGTAAAGAGAAAAATTTTCATGAGTGGGCAAGGTCCTAAGCAACCTGATCTAACTCTGAAGTTAGATCGTGCCATGAAAACCTGTTGATTTTGAAGCGCTTTGCCTCAGGTACATAGGAACCAACGAATCCTCAAAAAGTCAGAAACGCCATGTTATCTCAACCTCTTCTCCAAGGCACCGTGCATAAGCATGAGGTTTATCTTAGAGCAGGAAATGGTTGTACCCAAGGGACCATCTATGGAAAATGCCATCTGTGCACTATATGTGACTTATATCTGGAAAACAGTGTATGCAAGTGTTTAAATAATGGGCACTAATTCTGGAAGCTGTAGTTCTAGCACTGTAACCACTAAACTGTTTCCTGTTTTCCAGTCTTTCACTTACGTGCAGGTTAAATAAAATTAATTCTCTATGGAAGCTAATGAAATTAATGTTCTGATAAACACATCTAAAGTGTGGGAAGAATGGAAATGACTGCAGGGACACTGTAGCCAGGCTGCAGAAGACCTTGTGACTTCAAATGGGGCTCTAGTGTGGGGAGTTTCCCCTGCACATAAATGTGGTACACTGGTTTTATGATTTCAGAGAATTTCTACCCCATCACACTTCATCTGAGATACGTTTGTTACTTGAGCTCACATTAAATAAGTCTTATTAAATACAAAGCATTAAATCAGGCCATATGTGTGTTTTTGGCCTGTGCTACAAATTCTTCTCCCTTAAGATTAATAACAAGGTTGTTTTTAACTTTAACATAATTCCTTTCTAAAGTCCAAAGGAGCTCATGACCATCCACGTCCAGAGACAAAACTAGAAGCAGAAGCAAGAAGATCAGTCCAAAAAGCACAGACAGCTTTTTCTCCATCCTCTCCAAGGTTAAAAAGAATCCGGGAGATTGAGGTAACTCCTATTACTGATCAATGAAATTGTGAGGTCGGTGATCCCTGGTTCAGGGCATAGTGGAAGCTATCTGGGCTTTGGGTCTGGATGGGAGCAGGCTTTGCATCTCTGCATTCTGCCTCCTTGTGATCGGGCCCAGAAGGAGTAGGGCTGTCCTGAGCATCCTGCTCTGCTCAGCACTGTCATCCACTGCCAGCATCCCCCGTCTGGAGCCTCTTTGGGCTTGGTGGCAGCAGGGGATTACATCTATACTGGCAAACAAAGCAGGGCTGGAGGGCAGGCTCAGTCGCGTCACTATTCACATGGTCCCTGCCATGGATTTGGCCAGTACTAACTCATGCTCACAGACAAAATGCCCTGGCACGGACCAGGAGGACAGCATCTGCCAGGGACCATTCCCTGGCAGGATTTTGGACAAGGTTGCATCAGGTTTGGGTCCCTTCACTGTACACAGCTGGCTTTAAACCTACCTGTGCCCCTACGTGCCATCATTCTACAAGCCACAGGCAATAAGAATCTCAAGCCGATGCTCTGAAAAATAGCCCTTGGTGGGCTTCAACACAGCCCTTGCATCATTTCACTTCAGGTCCAGAGGTCGCCCAAGGCCAGGATGTAGTGTGGACACTGCCTGGCCATGTCTTTTAGTCCCTGTTACCAACGACAGTCCTTGGCCTCATTTTATTTAGCAGCATGGACATAGCTTTAGAGCCCCAGCTCTTTCCTTTTTTAAATGCAAGAGTTGCCTTTAGAAAAATTTCCTACAAGTTCTTTGTTAGTGCTGCTCCAGAAGTTAAATTATTTACAAAGAAATCTGGGAATAAAGTATTTAGGTATTTAGTCTAGTCAGTATCGACACTGAAGGAGAATATTAGAAAGTTTTAACTGGATTTAATTTATAGTATTGATTGCACCATTCCATGAGAAAATTGTAACAAATGAACACTTGAAAACTGGGAAATACTTTTGGCAATAACTGAACTCAGGAGGAAGATTCATGTATGTGTGTCCACATACACACACATACACTGTATACTATTTTACTATAGAATACAATATATAACATTACCTATATGATATGCCTATTATATACTGTGTATGGTATCTTGACAAAACAAACTTGTCATTAACAAGGCAAATCCAGAAATCCTTACTCCTTCTTCCTCCAGTCCCCCAACCTTTACTTAAGAAAACCCAGTTACCTCAGTAGCAGGCCTGGATCATTTTATTCACAGACTTAATGCCCATTAGGGAGAGAGATGCTCTCCTGCAGGACAGCCGCCCCTGAGCAGGATTCGTCCACCTGCAGACCCTCAAGGGCTGTGAGGGCACCCTCAGGTGCAGGACACACTGCCCCACCCTTGGAGAGACAGCGGGAGGTTGTGTTTTCTCCACATTGACGTGTGTCCCAAGGTCCTCCACTGACATAGAGGAGGTGCCGCAGAAAAGCGAAGGCACCCTCCACCTCTGCTCATGCCCCCTGGATTTTGACAGGGTTGATAAGGGGAACGTGCACCACCTCTGTTTGGTGTGCCCCGCTTGCTTCCCAGGTCTCCAGGAGGACTTTGAATGCAGAAGAGTGCTTTGAAGGACTTACAGAAGAATCGACATTGAAACATCAGCTCTGCTGGGTGTGGAAACACTTTGATCTACAGAGATCCCATGGTCTGCCACATGCCTGATGGAGAGAACCGGGTAGAGCAGTGAGGCTGTCTCCAGTGACCTTCCTTGCAAAGGCTGTGTTACACACAACTGTACACCACCAGTCTTCACATACAGTTTGTCTTTTGATGTGCTAGAGGTGGTTCATCCTCCCCAGCCTGGTGTTCAGGATAGTATTCAGCGCCCCTTCAGCTACAGGCAAAAGGGATAATTGGGCTGGGTGGGGACACACTTCTTAAATGGACAACATGGGGAAACAGGGGGATCCAGGAGCCCAAGAAGTAAGTTAAAAGAGTGAACAGAGGAAGTTAAATGCATTTGAATGGAACATGAATTTAGTAGCTGCAGCTATTTCTACCGTAAATACCCAAGAGAACACTGAAAAACAGAGCTCAGGAGTGACTCTCATGGAGACACACTGACTTGGGATGAGGCAGTCAGAGAGTACAGGATGGACTGGTGGCGGCCTCTTGACACAAGCGCTTGGGAACACAAGCATAAGAAAAAGCAGCTGAGCCACTGTGTAAATCTCTAACAAATACAGAAACAATGATTTTCATATCACTGGTTTAATTCTGTCCCCATCAACACTAAAATAGTCCTCACCTAGGAAATGTTACTGAGCCACGTGGCTTTTTTTCTTTTATACCTAAGCCTACTGGTCTTACTGAGATCAAGTTGCCTCTAGACACGTCTTTGTCTTTCCCTTCCTACAATATCTTCCTGGTGTTTTCACTTCGAATTGTGTGGGAGTAGGAACAGATATCATAAATATCTAATTGTAGAGCCTGCTCTTCAGCTGGTCTGACTGTGTAGTTGGAGTGATACCATTTACCCTCAGCTGTCTTTCCAGTTCATTGCTCTCTGGAAGGTTTTTCTTGAGAATAACCCATCATATTCGTGTTCTGCCAAGATCGTCTGCGACACAACTGACTCAGGAGTCTGATTTGACACACAGAACCTGTGTCGCTGAATCTGCAAAAAGTCTTCTGAAAAGATTCAATTTTGATGTGTTCACAAGAGAACAGGGAGGAGAACTTTAGAAAAATGTATGAGCCCAAAATAGAGCAAGTGATACATAGGATGTTTTCTCTATGGCATCAGCAGGTATTTAGCTAAAGGTGGGCTGGGTCCTACATCAGGTTGTTGGAATTTCTTCTCATGGCGAGTAGAGAACAGCTGAAAGGAGCTTTGCTACTCTCGCAGTCAGCAAAATCACTGTAATTACATGGATGCAAAAGCAGAATTACAAAGAAGAGAGACATGTAAGTACTCATCAGAAATGATAGCACAGAATTAGTGTTCTGAAAGGAATTAAAGTTTGCAAAATTATAATCCAATAATTAGGACAATTAAGAAGTTGCGAAATATCCAGAACAAAAGACCCAGAAGAATAATTCTTGTGTGCTGCTCCCTCCCTGAGTGAAATTTCTGTTTCTGGGGTAAAAAAATATCAAGATAGGATAATTTATCAGTTAGAAAGAGAAGTAGAGTCTTGAAAAGCTGAAGCATAATATTATTGTAGTGAAAAGATCACTTCAAAACCAGTTTTAAAAAATCATACTTAGCTTTTCCAAGCTGCATAGAAAAAAACAAATTCTGTGGTGTCAAATGTATTAGCATAATTTCATTTTCAGGTACTTCTTCAGTATATGCTGGCAGCGGACCCTGAGGGCTGTGAATGTGAGGTCTAACAATTCTTTCAGTGTAAAAGAGGCTTTGGGCAAAAACTGGTGAAACAAACCCAGACCCGTGATCTGGGAGCCCTGTTTGGTTTGTCCCTAAAGCCCACTACCCTACAAGGAGGCTCTGCTACGGCATCTGCTTCGTTACTTGTATTAATTGAATGCATTCATGAGGGACTCCTACAGGACGGGTTTTATTTCATGCTGCTAGACTGCACCTTGTTTTACTAAACCACGCCTTGCTTTCCCAAGTCTCTGACAGGTGCAATGCCGACGCAGGAGGCTTTGCCTTTGCTTCTTTCCAAGCCGGACGCTTACGCGCTACCTGCTAATCTCAGGGGACATTCAAGCCAAAGCTCCCGGGAGCCGACGCTGGGCAGCTGCTCTGGGCGGCCGCCATACCCAAGGGCAGCTGGGGAGGACGGGGGCTCCGGAGAGGCGCCGACCTGGAGCAGGAGCCCGGCCCTCGGGAGGACCCCCAGCGCCGGGAGGCCTTGCAGCGGCCCTGCTGTCCCCGCGGCCGACCCACCCTGCGCAGCCCCTTCCCGCCAGCACTGCGCCCACCCCGGCACCCAGCACGTCCTGCCCGTGACAAAGGGCGGCCATGACCCCTTCAAGCCGAATGCTGGCCCTCTGGGGGATGAATCCTGTGAGGAGAAATCCCCACTGGCCTGCAGCAGGAACTGCTTCCCTCCGCTGCCCTACCCTGCGCCTCAGGCAGGCCCCTGCCCCGCGGCGAGCGGGGCACAACACCACCGCCAGCTCTCGGCGCCTCTGAGGGGAAGCGAAGGAGACGGGGGCGAGGGAGGGCGCCGTATGGGTCTCAACTACTGCAACGACGACATGTTTTTTAACCTGTACCCATTTCGGTGACTGGTTTAGATGTCCTCTCTCCCCCCTCCTCTGGCAATGGGTCTAATTCTCCATCCCTGTTGCAACACGGATTTTAATGTGCTACCATGCCAATTCCCTCTTTAGCTCCTCTTGCAGGCCTCAGGAGGGGCTTTCATACCTGAAGACTTGTCTTTGTTCTTTTTTTTTTTGTAACTGTTATATTTTCCCCCACTATTTCATTGATCTAATAAAAGGTATCAGCTCTTCTTACAGACTACCTCCCTGCCATTCTGGTTTGGTAGCATTTCAATCTCCCTTGATACTCAGTTTGTTCAAGCCTGTGGGACTGTGGAAGGTGCAAATGGATGACCTCAAGGACCACACCTGTCATTTGAGACCCTCTGCACTCTTCCAACTTCTGTGGGCAGTGATCTAAGTCCCTCCACTGCACCAGCCCTGTGAACGTATTGTATAGAATCATCATTGAATGGTTTGGGTTGGAGGGGACCTTCAAAAATCATCTAGTCCAACCCATCTGCCATGGGCAGGGACATCCTTCACTAGATCAGATTGCTCAAAGCCCCATCCAACCTTACCTTGGACACTTCCAGGGATGGGGCATCCACAGCTTCTCTGGGCAACCTATTCCAGTGTCTCACCACCCTTGTAAAAAAATTTCCTCCTTAAGTCCAATTTAAACCTACCCTCTTTCAGTTTAAAACCATTGCTCCTTGTCCAATCACTATAGGCCATGGTAAAAAGTTTTTCTTATAAGCCCCCTTCATATATTGAAAGGCTGCAATAAGGTCTCCCAAACACCTGCTCTTCTCCAGGCTGAACAACCCCAACTCTCTCAGCCTTTCTCCGTAAGAGAGGTGTTCCAGCCCCCTGATCATCTTCATGGCCCGCCTCTGGACCCGCTCCAACAGGCCCATGTCTTTCCTGTGCTGAGGACTCCAGAGCTGGACACAGTACTGCAGGTGGGGTCTCACCAGAGCAGAGTAGAAGGAGAGAATCACCTCCCTTGACCTGCTGGCCACGCTTCCTTTGATGCAGCCCAGGATTTAATGGACTTTCTGGGCTGCAAGTGCACACTGCCAGCTCATGTCCAATTTTTCATCCACCAGTATCCCTAAGTCCTTCTCTGCAGGGCTGAACCGAGTTTCATACATGTATTTATTCAAGGTGCCTTGCTGCTTTTCCCAGACACTTTTCATTTCTTTCATTGCAGACTGTAACGAATCCTTCAGCATCCTTTCCGTACATCACTACCCTTTTCTGACCACTACTGTAAGTTATATTTCAGCAGGAGCTATCAGTTCTTTACATTTGTTTAAAAAAGTAGGGTACCAAATACAAATTTTCTTGCCTGAATTTAGTGGCCAGCTCAGAGACCTTTGGCAAAGATTCCTTTATCTTTTCCCATAATTCACATCTGCATGACTTCCCTGCATGACTAGCCTCCGCTGCTTTCTGGACTGGGTTTCAGGGGCTGCTGGCCCTCACCCCACAGAGGGAAGCACTGACACATGTTCCCGCTGCCACTTCTGCAAGGAAGAGCTGAGGGATGTCATGTCTGGAGCCACATTTCATGGCTGGTTCCTTTAACCACCACAAAGGTAGAGAGCCTCGGCTCTGTGGGCTGCGCAGCTGGTGGTCCTAACCGTGCCCTGCCCTGCCTGTGGAGCAAGCCATGCCCCGGTGGTCCTAGGTGAAATAAACCTTTTATCGGGATGAGTCTGGGAGGACAGTATTATGAAACAAGTGGCAACAAAAACTTCACAGTACCTCAGACTGTGGTGTATCTTGTGTCCATTAAACAGGTTCAGTCTTATCATTTGTCTTCTTTTTTTTTTTTGCTTGTTTTCATCTTTTTAGATTCCCTCTTTTTTTTAAAGACTTTGGAATATATTAGTTACTAGGGAAACCACTCTCACTGCGAAGGGTGGAGTTCAGAGACATTTATGAGACAAGAAGAGATTATATTTATAGAGTGTTTCAAAATGTTTATTGCAATTTGTGAAACAGGGGATGTGTAGTGATTTATTTTATGTGGAAGAAATCTAAATGTAGATCACAAAATGATGTGAAGGTCAGTTCACCAAACTTACTTAGTCTGTGAGTTACTCCCACACTAATACCAAACTTTGTGTGTTTTATGATGATTCTTCTGATCAGTAACTCAGAGAAGGAAACTTTGATCAAGGGTAGTAACTTCCACCTCTAAGACAGAAAAAGGGAAATCAATAGGAGCCATAAGCACTTGTGCTTCTGGAGGTGAGCTGCAGGACGGAGGGATGGACAGGTCCCCCAGGGCTGCGTGTCCCATAGCTGAGATTCCTCTGCGACTGCTAAACCGGTTGCACCAGCGAGGGACCATGCAGGACATGGACCCTGCCTGCTGCCATCCTGCTCTGTCTCATCTCGCCTCTCCTCTGAATTCCTTACCTTCCTGTTGCCAGCATCGCCTTTCAGCAATGGTACCATACAGATGTGTGGCTCGGAGGCTCCTCAGACATTGTTCTTGCACTGAAGTGCCATCAATTCCCTTTACACCCACCAACCCCTTTCTCTGTTTTTAAAAACTTCCAGCAAAGGGGATTTAATAACTGATCCCATAACCTGTTCCACAGCTTCACCGTCCCAATCCCAACTGTTAGCATTTTTTTCCTCATGTCTGATTTTCTTTCCTGCAGATCAACCATTTAAGTCTTTGAAGATGGGTAGCGTCCAGTTACTGAGTTTCACAGGCTTCCTAAAGCACTATTACTACCAAACCTCCCTAAAAGACAATTACTACCAAACCTGTCTTCCTGCCTGAGAAGCAGGAAGCTTTTTGTTGGTTTGACTTTAAGTCTGAACCAAAAAATTTCCAAAACGAAACCTATTCCTGCGAGCACAGCTCCACTCAGCAGCTCCCTGCCATGGCAGGGCTGTGCCTTCTTGCAGCCCCTGTGCTCCTAACACTGTGCAACCAGGACTGTCCCGCAGTTTGGGGGGACCCCCAGCCCCCGTTCATGCAGTGTTCATCGCACCCAGTATGTTTCCGAGAGGAACACATTTCAGGCTCAAGGAGGACCAGATACTCCTTTTCAAAAAGGAGGAAACTAAGACTTCATGATTTTTCTAAAGTTAAACGCAGAAAGGTGTTCCAGATTTACAAGCTGCCAGGGTCAGTTTGACCTTTCCATGTTCTTGCAGTGACTTCTGTGCTGGCAGCAACTCCCTCCACTTTTGGTACAATCAGCACAGTGGGTCAATATAGTGCCAAATTTATATCCATTTGACTCAAAAATGAAGATACCAATCCCAGCTCTGACCTTTTCAAAAATGACTTTTTGCAACATTTGGGATATGTGAAAAGAAACGTACATACGCCGCTGCTTTAAGCCTCTTTTAACCAGCTCTAAGGTATGGTGCCCACCTGGGCGGTGATAAGAATCAGAAGTGAAAGATGCCACTAGATGCATTATCCTCTGCAATTTTAAGAAAATATACTGAAGACTGAGGTTATTCAAGGTAGCTTCATGAAGAAACACCAATTGATATGTGAGGATCCCTCCATAGGTAACTCTGCAACCTTATTCTCTGCTGCAGAAAATGGTTTTCTGCAAGGCATAGCTGCAGTAAAATATTAGGAAGGCAGCAGAGATGCAAGGAAGTCAGGATGTGGATGATTACGCAGACAAAATGTTTTGTTCTGGCTTATTGGTGTTTCAGATGGCTGTAGCTACTGCCAAAGCTTATGCAAATATCTCTACATGGCATGGATGGTCTACATTCGCTGCTTTCCCAAGGTCTTAGCTCCGAAAGCGCTGGCCTCAATATTTAAGGGGTAGTTCTTTGGGAGTAATCCCTGCGCTTGCTCCGAAGCAAATATTTTTATATATAAGGGCTCTTCTGAGGCCATCAGAGAACCACAGCAATGTTGCTAAGAATGATACATTAGCCAGACTGTATCTTACAGAAACACAGCTTTTATGGGTGTTTTTTTCTTACTCATGCAGCATTTAAAGATGAAATCTAGACATATAATCAGAAGGAGCTATCTTAATAAAAGGCAGCAGCTGGACACCTCCATTTTTTAGTGTATTTATCCTCAGAATATCATTGTGAGAAAGGGCAATGCTTCTGTATCAGTCATACCAATGGGGAGAGGAGAAGGCAGAATAGGGATTTGACCCACATCTCTCCAGCCCTGGACACATAACCTGCATTTCTTCTGGCCTTCCTCTCCTCAGGGCCTCTACCTTCGCATGTGAAAAGAATTGCAGGTCAGACTGAGCACAGCGAGATGTTTTCATTTTCAACCCCTTGTACAAAGCCCCTGCCCTTTGGCAGACTGAGGCTATAAACTGTTTTATATAAACTGCAAGGTTATGGACTATTTTCTAAAATATGGTCCTACATGCATTCTCTATATTTTTAAACGAAACAAGTGTGTCAAACTGCTGGTGGTAGAAAGGACTCCAGCTGAGGAAACTTTAGGGGATACACTCCGAGTAATTATATAAAGCTTTTCTTTCCTCATGGCCTTTGAGAGGTTTACTAATCTGTGTCTCTGGTACTCCTGGAAATTTTGCTCTGCTTCCTCTCAATGGAGTCATCTAGGGGCTTTTTAAGTAATTATGGTCAAGGAGTTAGAATGGAACCATCTAATGTGTTTTACTTTATTGCAAGCAAAACGTAGAAGTGGCCTCTGTGGTGGATCTCAGCAGGGATATGGCCAGTCTGTGCCAGGGACAGGCTTTAACGTGGCAGGGTAGCGACTGGCGTGGGGACCCAGGGGCGGCAGGTGAAGGTCGCGCAATTTATTTAAGAAGAAAAAATGAAGGAAGTCTACTGGTGTCGGAGTGAAAATAGATGCAATCAGTAATCAAAGTAGAGCGTGAACAGAATATTAACATTGCACATCTGAACACCCTAAGCAGTTTGGACCTTGCTCTTGTGCAAGCTATGCAGACTGGCCCTGATTCAATACAGTGTCCCTTTCTCCCTGAGCTGCTGCAGTCCCCAGGCACTATGGGGTTTTTGTCTTTCACAAGGTAAACTTCACCAACATTGCTCACCTCCTGGAGCAAGGAGGACTCACCATCGATGCAGGAGAACCAGGTTAGGGAGCACTTAAACAAACCCAACATACATAAGTCCGTGGGCCCTGATGGGATGCACCCATGAGTGCTGAGGGAGCTGGCAGGTGTCATTGTGAGGCCACTCTCCATAATCTTTGAAAGGTCATGGTGATTGGGAGAGTTTCCTGAAGACTGGAAGAAAGCAATGTCACTCCTGTCTTCAAGGAGAACAAGAAGGAAGACCTGGGAAACTATGGGCTGGCCAGCCCTACCTCAAAAACTGCGAAGGTGATGGAGAAAATCCTCCTGGAAACTGCAAACACATGAAAGACTAAAAAGTGATCGGGAGCAGTCAGCATGGATTTATGAAGGGGAAATAGTGCTTAGCCAACCTGACAGCCTTCTACAACGAGATCAGTGGCTTGGTGGATGAGGGAAGGGCAGTGGATGTTTTTTATCTTTACTTTAGCCAGGCTTTCAGCACTGTCTTCCATAACATCCTCACAGACAAGCTGATGAAGTATGGCCTTGCTAAGCAGACAGTGAGGTGAACTGAAACCTCAGCTATTCTGTGATTCTGGGAACATTTAGGATCAGCCATATCTGTTCTCATACCAGACAGTTGCAGTCTCCAGATGCTTCTGCTTGAATTAGCTATGTACCATGTGGCACATCCGGAAAGTCATCCAAAGGCCTGACATACTAGTAACACCCTGGGGCAGCAGGACACGGCCTTTGTGGCCCTGCAGACAGCAGCATCAGCAATCTGAATGCCACAAGCATCCTTTGCTGTCCTTGTTGGATTATTTGATTTCTGTGAGCAACGCGAGATGATCTCCTGTATGGCAAGTAGTTCCTGAGGCACAGATAGTCTCTTCAGAGGACAGGGCAAGCCAGGAAGGTCTTTGGCCAGATTTTCACTCTGAGCTTATTCCTTCTGTTTCCAGTTAGTAACTGAGGAAGCAAAACTGCCCTGGAGGTCTTGTCTCAAATGAGTGTTTTTCATTTCTCAAAACCAGTTACCTCTAGATTCAAACTTCACATCATCTGGCAATTGTATCATCAGTGACGTGGTTTAAGTCTTCTGTTACCAGGAGTTGCTCAATCTATTTCCTCTTCTAAAGACAGATAGTCATAAATAATACAAACCACAGCACAAGAGTGTCCTCTTTGCTCGTGCTTTCTGTGCCTGGCGAAAACTGTTAAGCAAAGGCCAAAGCCATAGAGCAACTGGGCATCCAGCTCCTTTTTGTTTCTAGAGGAGATAGCAAATGCCTGTGGCAGGATGAGGTCCCTCAGCCCTTTGTCCCCAGCAGAATGTTCCCGCCAGGACACAGCGGGGACCGGCTGGTGGGGCCTTCTCCTTCCCCAGACACCAGGTGAGGAGCAGGGGAGCAATGACATGCTGCTATCCCCATGTCTGCAGCCTCTCCCTTGGCACCTGCGGGCGGCAAGGTGAGCTGACGGCATCCCAACCTTACACTGGACTCAGGTACCTACAGCAAATGAGTAAGGCTGCCGCGTGAACAGCTGCGACCAACCTAATGTCTGTGGATAGTGTAAACATCGGGTGTCATGAAAAGCTGTTTGCCAAACGTCCAGATTTCCTCTACTCAAGTCACAGCAAAGGCAGGAGGAAACCATGATCTTCAGCCCAGCCAGCAATGGCCCTGGGCAGAGCAGGATCTCTGGAGGCAGGGCCCTCCAAGCTGACAGCAAAAGCAGCAATATATTTCAGGGGAGAGAATGGGTGGTTCACCTTCATTGTCTCCGATTCCCCGCAGAGAGGAATGGGATTCCCTGTCCGAGAGGCCGGGGATGGTAGGACAAGGTGGTACACATGTAAATGGCGTGACTAGAGACCCCTGACCCTCGCTCTTGGAGGAACATCTGGGTGCAGGAGGGAGGCAGGAGAAAAAAGAATGAGTGTCTGGCCTTGGGGAGGGTGAAATATAAGATAAACAAACCGACCCTGGCCAAAGTGAGTTAAAATAAAAAGTAAATTGATGTCGTCTTGCTGGTTTACTCCACTGGAGTCATTGATCCTTATTGGTCTTTGTATGCGCTAAGGGGAAAACTTCAGGCCAGACTGTAATCTTGCCCCGACCTTACCGCACTTCTATGCACTAAATCACCCCACCAAGAAGGACTGAACTTCCCAGAGGCCCCATTTACCTGCCAAGAGCCACCCCTGGAGAAATGAAAACCCGAAGCTGTTCCTCTTCGTACAGATGGGTTAGGGACAGCACCAGCCCCGACCAGGCAGAGGCATGCTGTCTGCTTCTCGCTCTCCCTCTCCCACTCGTGCAGCCCGGGGGTGGGCCGGGAGTGCCTTTGCCACGGGGCGCTTCATGCCCAGAGGCAGTGACTCAGAGGTATGGCTGCTCCCTGCTGATGGGGGATTTGCGGCAGAGCAGAGGATCACCTGCGCAGACCACCATCGTGCCACCGAAATTATGGGGAGTGGTAGATCAGTGCAGTGAAACACACAAAGCTCACCTAAAGAGCATCACCCAGCAGGCTACCGGGCTGCTGGTAACCTGCTCTCCTCTCCTCCTCTTGGCCAACAGTACAACCCACCGCTAGGAATGGGCACAGGGAGGTTTTCCCTCCAGTTCAAGTGAGGTATGTTCTGGTTTTATTTTTATTTTATAGCTCATTAGTTAATAACAGTTGTACAGATAATTTAACAGGGGGTTCTGGTGTGACTTGACAAGCTCTAACTTAACTGAAGCACTCGGACAAGGCACTCACCAAGTACTTCATTGCAATGATACTAAAACTCTTGCCACGCACCAGCCTCCTCTCGCAAACTTCCAGAAAATGCTCCTTAAAAGATACTATTTCGTGTACAGCTTAACTCTGCTCCCTCCCAGTGCCTTGTGGAGCCCCTCTTTTGGGAGCAGAGAAGGTTTACCTGATTTTTGTTAAATTACCATGTTCACTGTTAACTCCTTACACATAGCAGTACTGCCAAATGTAGAAAGGTTTAACTTCAGCCAGATGAAACTATTCTCCGTACCCACGATCTGCATGAGGAGCCCACTCAAGAACATGTCTGTGGCCTTCCTGCAGCGTGGCTGTGAGCTCCAGCACCCGCAGTGCCGGCTCCCAGCCCCGGCTGCAGGAGGGAGAGAGTGCTGCTCTGCGGCACGCAGCAGCCAGGCTGCGGTGGCTTCGGCTGCTTGGTGAGGCTGCAGACTCCCCATACAGCAGAGATGAGGCATCTTGCTGTCAATAGATAGCACTTAGCCTCCCCTCCGGGTTGTCCTTCTGCATTCCCTGATCTTGCCCGACCCCGTGATAAAGCATGTGATTTGCTCTTTCCCATAAAACTAATGCTTTCTCGAAAGATCCTTCCCAGGCACCAAGGGAGTGCTTCAGTATTTTTAAATGGTTGGTCTCTCGGAAGCCCTATTCCAGTAAGAGAAGAAAACCTCGTTATGCAGCAAGAAGCTTCGAGTTTTTTGAAATAGATCCTTTTAACACTGTCAGTGGGTTTTTCTTGGTCACCCACACCCCCTCAGGCAGTGTATGGCTACCCTCCTTCAAGCCTGATCACTCCTTCATCTTGGGAATATGGTGTCACAAACTCCAGACAGCCTCCTCCCTCCCTCCTGTCAGTGCACAGAGTGAATTGACTTTTTTCCACGCTTACTCTTGGAGGCTAATTTCACTTAAAAAAATGCATTCAGAACTTCTACCTACTTGATTAAAACCACGGTCTTACATGGCAGAAATTGTGAAGCTGGGGCTTGGCTTCCTCTGCCACTCTCCCTCATGAATTCTTCAGGTTCTAATAATGGAACAGTATAAAAAAAATATTAAAGTACTATAAAGATCATTTGTGATGATATAAAAACTGGAAATAGACATCATATGGCAAGCTTTCTCTCATGGAGATACTAGCAGTGTCTCTTTCCACCCATCATCAAACCAGTTGGAACTTGGTGTAATTGAATCCTTGGTCACTGTCAAATTTATTTGGAAACTGGTCAGCAAGTTCAAAAGTTATTGGTGGAAACTGTCAGGCTGACAAGATGACTGCTCAATACTTCATTTCGTTAGGGAACTGGATAAAAATTGATCTGCAGGCAGTCACAGGGTTTGGAATCCAGGCAGGCTTTGATGCCGGTTCACTGGAGGGTGAGGGCAGCACAGGCATATTGGCCACCGCAGGCAGTTGTTAATTATCCAGGTAAGCTATATAACGTGGTCTTTTTTTCATCAAAATAGTCTCTTCGTCCCCATGATGACTGTAACTTTACCAGCTGTTATCCCATCCTAGTCCTGTTGATAAATGCAGATTTATAGCAAGGGACTTTTATATATATAAAAGTCCTGTTTTACCTTACCCTAACCGTGCAGGCTGGTTGCGCGTATTTCGTAGGCACAGACTTGTGGGAACTTGGAACTACTTCCACAGAGTTCAGTCCCTACACGTGATCGGCTCTATCTGCGTAACCACAACATAACTCTTCCTCCGATTCAGAAACAAAAGTCTTTCTCTCTGTCTGGCTCTTGCCTGTTCAAGGAATCAAGCCTGCTCCCAGGCCTGGGCTTCAGGAAAGCTTCAGAGCAAAATGAGAGAAAGCTTAAGCTCGCACACATCCTCGTGCAGGCCGAGATCACGTCTATGTGGAATGTGGGTGGTTTGGGCATAGCTACAGTTAGGATTGCCTGGCCAGGTTCTCCATCATTAATCCCAAATGCCTCATGACAAGGGCATACAGCCAGTGCCAGGGAGACAGGTCAGCCAGTGTCCTCCCAAGAACGGCCCGGACTCTTGCAGAGCAAGAGAGTGAGCCCCACCGTTTGGGCTGTCCCCACAACCGTGCAGCTGCTCTGTCCCCAGGGCAAGTGGTGTAGAAAGACATAGTTTGCATCACCATGCTTCAGCCCACCCTGCGTTTAGCCATACAGATGCTACCCAAACCAGTAGGCATACACTGCACATTTCTGAAACACAAGGGCTCCTGAAAAACTTGCAGACTCCTACTTTTATCCACATTTCCAACCTTTCATCACTCTAATATCTCTGTATTTTAGTAGTCCTGAAGTACTACAGCAGGGCAAAAAGCACTAAATTGAAGCAGAGCACAGCAACTAGATCTCTTAGATCTTTTGGAAAATCTTAAATCAGGCTTGACTAAAACTGGGGTAACAGTAATCTCTTCTCTGTTCATGTGCCGTAAGTTTAAACTTCGTTTAGGTTACTATTGTTCTATAGCAAACCATCTTCCAGGCCTGATGAGAAGCAGAAATACAATTTTAGCATGAGATGATCAGGAATGCTGCTGTGCTGAAGCTCAGTGATCACCAGTTGATCAACAGTGCGCCCCACCGTTACGTTTTTTACTCCTGTGAACAACAGTAACCACATGCTGACAATACACTGTATGATTCTGGTCTCATAAAAGACTCTAAGTCCTTCAAGAGGAAAGAAGAAAAACTTGATTCACTGCGTTGCACATACCCAGACAAATATTCATGTTATCATCAGATTACTTTTTGTGGTAGTTTTTCAGGTTCTACAGACCTTGGTGGGTTTTTACGTGAAATGTTTAAAAAGGCACACTTCTTAAAGAGGGAGCAGGTTCCAAACAAAACTGCTGGCAACCGTTTTGTCGTCTGCTATGAAAGTTAATCCCCCCAATCTTCCCACTTTATTACCACTGGGAAATGCAGCTGACTTTAATATCTCTAAGTTTATTTTTCCCAGACTTTACTTTCCAGATCACCATCTGTCTAGACACTGTCAATTACTAATATGTGTACTCAAGGTGAGTTTAAGGGTACTCAACATTTTCTTCTCCATGTGATTAAATTTCCAGGCAGCACTGAACCAATCCACTATATTCACGTTTGTCATTTAAGGCAGATGTCACATTATCCAAAACAAATTAAAGACCTTTTCATTGATTTTTACTGAAACCAAAGTACAGAAGTTGTGGAAAGTACCCTGAATTTCAAAAGTCTTCTTGAAGGTTGTATAATAGGAACAAGCTTTTCCTTGGGTCTCCCCCCCACACCCCCAAAAAATCAGTGAGGTATGGGAAGAAGGATTCAGCTGAAACGAGCTGTGAGTTAACATTGCTTACTATAAAGTGAAAGGGAAAAAACTTTTGAGGAACAATCAGGTTGATGATAATCACCTCTATATTAATCTGTACAGGAAATGATTTGGCTGTGCCAGAAAAAGAACAATTACGTTTAGCTTAAATACAGTTTCCGCTAAGTAGCTTGTAGTGCAGCTGGCCCTTTCTCTACATGGGGGTTACCGAGCACAGGTGCAGAGCCAGCTCTGCGGGCCTTGGTGCAGACGTCAGGGAGCCCAGGACCGAGCATCTTCATTCTGCACATCGTGTCAGACATGGTGGCAAAAAGATTAAGCTCTGTCTACGTTTTGATCTCCAGCATTGCTGCTCTTGGAGAAGATGCCACAGGCATTGGGATAGATCAGCTAGGAAAAAAAACCCCTAAAACCCCTGATACATATACTCTTAATGAAAACGGATTGTAACTGATTATTACTTTCATACATGTTTATCAAATTTCCTTTATAACGTGAAGAGATTTGTGCCTTTTCCTCTACACTAAGCCACTGAATCCTGTTCCCCACCAGCCCTGAAGGGTCTGCTCCCCAGTTGTCTGAAAAGCAAAGTCAGCCGTTCGTGTGACCACAGGTCAAGTCAGGAGGCAAGGACACTGGGATTTAGGGAAAAGAGGAGAAAAAGGACCAATATTTTCTACTTTCTTTTTTTCTTCAAATGTGCAACGGAGAGCTGATAAAAATTAACGTCCCTATAAACATATCTTAATTGGCCAACCCAGGTTAATAAATGCTGAAGTGTGAAGTACTAGACCTAAACCCAATTTCTTAGCAGCGTAGGAAGGAGCTTCCTGAACTCCCCTTGCAGTGAGACACCCCTACAGTATCTTGTTAAAAATATGAGAAAGTATTGCTCCTTTTTGCTTCCCAAAGATAGCAGGCGATACAAGATCAAAGTCTGGGAGAGATCCGCAGAGAAGGTAAACACACTTTCAGCTCATGGGTTCACCTCTCTCCTCTGGCTGAGGTACTCGATTCACATCCATGCTTACCAGTTTTATAGGGTTTCTGGGGAGACATTCAGTCTTCCTTTTTAAAGCTGTTCTACAACAAATAGATTCATTATACGCACTGCAGGACAGGATGACCAAAACCCCTCAGAAGCATGCCTGCCTGGCCCTGGCGAGGGCCAACAACCTTGCCCTAGCAAACCTGGACTCTGAACAGAAACATTCAGAGCAGGGCAGGGACTGAAATGATGACCACTGCTTTGGGAACATATGCTCTCCAAGCAGCAGTGGTTATGACGCACTTCTTTTCAGCGCATCATCCTTTGTCATGTAAGGATGTTCCCGCTTCGCGTAGTGGCTGCTTCAGATCCCATTTGGAGGCCGTCCTCCTGGAGTCCAGGAAGCAAACTCAGGACTGAAGGCTCCACTCTGAGATTCAGATACTTAAATACCCTTTGAAGAACTTGGCCTTTCTGTTCATTCCCATTCAGTTGTGTTGTCGTGGACATCTTACTAGTGCAGAAGCCTAAGGAGCTCAACGCTTGGCAGGCTAAACTTAATGCTAAAGTATTGCTTGTTGCATTTTCTCTATTTTCCCTGGAATGTTCTCAAATTTTAAATAAGCTGTAGGTAAAAATAAATCTACTTAGTTTATTAAGTACAAAAGAAAACTTCAAACTGTGGCATGCCACCTAATGGCAGAACAGCAACATTGTGCATCAGTACCAGTAAACACACATCAGGAAGCCACAACCCAAAGCTCTTGTTTATTACTAAGTTGCAACAACCTGCAGGGGTAGCGCTACTTTGGGGACAAAAAAAAAAAAAAAAAAAAAAAAAAAAAAAAAAAAAAAAGAAAGGCAAAAAAAAAGTTTGCAAACTAAACCAGGCAGAACTTCTATTTTAAAAACTTTAGCAATCTCTTACCATTATGGAAGTAGAATTAATGAAAAGAAATTTACTTCGGGTGTAAATTTCACATGGAAACATGCACGGGTCACAGTGCTTGTAGGTATCTTCTCAAGGGAAAATTCATTCACACAGAAATAAAGCGTGTGGAAAAAATGTCTACTCATCTTGGCTCTCCACATTAAAGAGTAATTTAATTTGGCAGGATTTACTAGTCTTACTTTTCTTAGCTCTGCATCATATCCAGCTATTTCTCATAGAGCATTCTGAGGCTAAATTAATAAATGTGCTACAGGCATCTTCAAAAGATGTCAGAATACCTGCAGTTGCCAAGGTAGGAAGGCTGTCAATCCTAGAAGATGCAGGAATATTGCCTTCAGAAGCAGTCATGTTTCATGATTTTTTTCCTATTCATACTCCGAATATGTGTTCCACAAAATCACACGATACTGTAATTTTAACACCTGTCTCTTACTGCCTTGAATGACTGGTACAGGTCAACGTGGTGCATCTGGATCCTTTCAAATGGGCTATGCTACCAGAGCTGAAAGCAGTTTTAGCTAAGAGAGAATGTCACTTTTATACATCCCCAAAAGTCCCATTCAGTAACAGACTCTAGTTTCTCTTCCAAATCCTTTGTTACAGCCAACATTATCTAAGACTTGTGGTTCTAATAATTATTTTAAGGACTCAGGAATTATACTCTGGACAAGACAGAGGTAAGGCAAAGCACTAACTGTTCCTTTTAAGCAAACAATGATCCAAGTCATTTTACTAAGACAGCTGTTAGTTTTAGCATAAAGGACAAAGCTTGAATCCAGACTGAGTGACTATCAAATGGAAGTCTTTGATTTCTTTAAAGGTGCTATTAATACTAAATAACATGTAACACTAATTTCTGAAATCCAAACTGTTTTGCAAATGTATATAAGCTTTTATATTTTTCTCATCTTGGACAGTAGAAAAGACAAAACGGAAAAGCACCTCAATAGTTCAGCCATTTTAACGTTGACAAAAGTTCCCAAATACACTGGCACACATTCCAGGGGAATTCTCTTGGATTAAAAAAATCAAAGCAGACTCTACTGTTTTCTTTCTTTAAACAAAAAACCTTGTGTAAACATCACGTGTTTTTGAAATTCTGACCAGCTTGGCTCACGGTTACCGAGTGAATCAGGTGCTGAATATAGCAGCTGGGAAGTGTCTACTGCTGGTCCTTTGCTCAGAGCGCTGAATCACACCGTCTCGACTTCCTCCCCCCATCCACAGCCCAGCATTACACACTGGTGTTAATCTCCAATTAGACTGAGTCAAATCAGCATAACATTTGATCATCTGAGCAGCATCTCTTCACAAAACTGTCCGCTCTCCTGTCTTTAATCCAATGCATAAAAGAAATCTACAGCTCTGAGAACCATGTTTCTGTCACCTCTTGTAGCCTTCCTTCCATTTTTATAAGTGAACTTGTCTCAACTTATACAATAAACTCTTGGGAAAAAGGACTGCACAGGTTTATACCTATTCTTTTATTCAAGTTACTAATATAATTAGTAAATGACAATTTCCTAGTTATACCAACTAATGTCTTTATATGGTAATTATAAAGACAATAAAACTAAATTATAAGAACATAGAGCCTCTAGCAATTAAAGCCTTGGACTATTGAAAATCACTAGATAGAATGAAGGGAGAGCAACTAGTCACCCATTTCTTTGCTGAAACAAGTACTATTTTAATAGCTGCACGTGAACAGACAGTAACAGTATCTGCTGAAACACCATTTCAAAAGACAAAACTAGCTTGACTTTCTTATATCGCTAAATGCAGAGGAACAAGCATGTTAGTCATAGCTCAGTCTCACAGATAGAAGGCTCATAATTTTCTTGGTGAAGGAATATTTCATATAATCTTAAAATAATCGCCTGAGACTTCTGTTGCATCAACATCTCAATTTATAATAGGACATTAGCTAGCTTTTCCTTTATGCCCAGAGTATACTTCAATCACATGCCCAAGGCAAGTAAAAACAAAAGCTCAGAAGAAGCAGGTAAGTCTTGGTATAAAAAGAGCTTTGAATTGAAAGGCTCTTTTATTACATCCAACTTGGTTACTGGACAAAACTATACCTAAACAAATAATCGGTATCATCTTCTGATTCTTGTGACAAAAACTTTTGACATTTCCCAGCAGGCAGAATCAGATCTTTATCTTTCACCCTCAACAAAAGTGTAGGCAACTAACATCCTTCCCTGTTTACAAACTTGGCAGTATTTCAAAACATGAAGCTGATATTCTAAGCAATCATTTTTCCCTTCAGCAATGAGAACACAATACACTCCTGTATATAGATGCAACTATATAGTTGCAAGTAATAGCGCAACTGCGGTCTAAGGACATAGGCCGAAGAAGGGTTGTAGGCAGAGTCTTATTAGACTAGCTGGAAAAGGCATGACATTTCAGATATACACAGCCTTATTCAGAACTCACGTACCCGAAAGCTTCTCTACTTTTCTGAGGTAACCTGTAAGTAGTATAATAAAAAGTCATTAAGAGGTTAATTCCACCTGTCAGCCTTGCCTAGCTTGTAGTTTATGCATGGTAACTCCTAACTAATCATTTTTAACTGTACGAAAATAATGATTTCTTGGCAAAATAAGAAATTGCAAGGGATTGCATGTTCAAAATCATGATTTATTGATGTATTTTTAATCATGTAGCTCCTTGCAAAGATACACTTCATAAATTATGGAACAAGTATATTTCTTCCCACAGCTTTCACATTTTAGTCCTCAAGTCCAGGTCAGTATTTTGAAACAAGATGTTCAAAGGTAAATTATGCAAAATGGCTTTAAAAAACTACACTAAAAAGCTTCAGTTCTTTCAGAATCCAAGATACATATAAAATAAGCGGCATTACAGTGTCTGCACTACACCCCCAAGCGATATATGCAGGAGAAGCAGCGTACAGCACCTGCACCAAACCTCAAGGTACACTTCATGATTAGCAGTACACAGCACCTGAACATCTACAGCAGCCTCAAAATTTATCTTAGTACAACAAATGCTCAAAGGGTTTACAGCATCTGGAGCAAGGTTAGATGAAGAATTATAACACATTACAATCACGTCCAAGTGAGCCCTGCTTACCTGTGCATTCAGACCTGGCCCATGCACAAGCAATACACACCAGCATTTCACCATTGCCCCGTGACACTTCCCAAGCAGAGCCACGTACCCTGCAAACTCATCCTACAGAACAAGAGAACAACTCCCTCCCTCTCCCCTTCACGCCCACCCTGTCGCGAAGGCAGGCTCCGCTCAACTTCCGTCAGGATCAGATCACATTTATGACCAACTGACATCACTGCCTTGGTGGGGATGTACCTCTGCGGTTAAAGTTTATACTTCATGCTTGCTTGCCCTTGACTGTTTTTTCTTAAGGTTGATGTTGACAAAATGCCAGATCTTAAAGGCAAACAAAGTAAGTTTAATTTAAAGAAAACATTTATTTGAAGTTCTTTTAAGTCACACAGTTTAACAGATATAAGACAACTTTCTCCCCTTCCCATTTCAAGCCTTCATCAGAGACCACACACACTGTCCCATGGACAATGAAATTTTCCTGTAACAATTCCTTTTGGACAAACCAGTGTCCAGGCAGATGAAGACTCACATTTTAAGCAGACTGATTTATAAAATCTGTTTAAAAACAAACAAACAAAAAACCAAACAACAAAACTTTGTTATCAAATTCTTGTCACAAAGTAAAGGTGTTTAATACTCATAAGCTTGATCTCAAAACAAAACCCCAGCCATTCATAATCAAATAGAACATACTGTCTTCAAAAAATTCCCCAAATTTTAAAATGTTCCAAATATATACACATTTATAACTTAAGTGCTCATTAGCTACAACCTTTTATTCATGCAAGAGTTGTGAGAGGAAAAGGTGTTTCTTAGAGCGGCTTTTCTGAAAATGCAGTAAAACTCTTCACTCGTGCAAAGAACAAAGGGGTGTACATTTTGTCAATGTCGAAAGTAGTAACAGCTGTCTCACCAGTCGATCTGCAAAGAGTATTGTAAAAGTTAAATTAGACACAAGTTGCTGTTTAAGTCCTTCAATAATGCAGTCATGTTCCACAGTACAGTGTGTGCACCAAACTACAGCTGGAATGTAAGCGTCTTTCGTACTGCCTCATTCTGAAAGCATTTGAATGTTGGCCAAATCACACTATGTAGAATATAATTCTATTTTAATATCAAAGAAATCACCTTCCCCTTCCATTCTTATTACTAGCTCCAAGACTTGAAACAGCACAGGATGTCACTCAAGTCACCATATTAATACTGAAGTAAAAAAATCCCCTTTCATTTGTTTCAGTTAGAACCCTGAATACAGAACAGAGTGACAACAAAAACTTGTATGTTTACAGAACTTTAAAAAGAAGAAACCCAAGTATTTCCAAACGTCGGTGACAAAAAGCACACGTCCTCCTAGCTGCGTTTTATACTCATCTTTATTCTAGTTTCAAAAGGGCACCACCATACTGAGAGGTACAGCAGAACCTGAGCAGTACAGAAACTTCATGCTGAAAAGAATGTCTGTGATATTGCCACTTCTTCATAAATTAGGTATGAAAATACTACTTTTTATAAAAGCAATTTTTCTGTTTATGGAAGTTACCTATACTCCCAACCACCAGTAGTTTATTTCCTAGATTTTATATACTTACATCTCAGTAGCTGAGCTATGTCCCTATAAAAACACTGAATATAGAGATTAAGAAAACTGGAAGACGAGGCCTAAATCCACCCTAAATGCCAACATCAAACATCTGGACAGCCAACTTGTCAGTAATTTAGAGTGTCAGCTGCAAGAACAGTGGCCACAGCTCTTGCTTGGTTAGTGATCAGAACAGCTGGTCACATGCCCGTATTTTGCACTGCTGGATTATATAGTTTGTAAGCATTACAGTTCTCACCTGCTGGGTGCAGACATTTCTACCTTGCAGATTCACAGAGGGAAAGAAATACACCTTAATTAATATGTTTTCACCACCCCTTTACTAGCACCACACTAAGTCATTCAACCCTGACTCAGTTCTGAAATCATTCAAACACTCTGCATAAATCCTTTAAATGGTTAAAATACCGCACTTCTACTACTTAGGAAACTTCCCATACCATTATAAAAAGTTACTAAAATCACGGGATTTCTTAAAGTAAAAGTTCATTACCATATATCAAATCAGGACATTTTGTTAAAGCCTCGTAAGTCTCACAGCCTTTACATCTTCTGCACTTAGTACTGGACAAATTAATGTCACCTGTGTTTCTACAGTTAAGTATCCTTCTTTGATCTTATTCCCCATTTACTCACTTGTAAGTTATGTGACAAGAATGGTGTATCCAGGCAAGTTTGTTGAACCTTTGGCGCCCACTGGAGCACAACTGTAGTCCTACATGAAAACTGTGATCCGTTTCTTGTGCAGGAACACGGCGGAAATACCTGTATTTGTGGTAGTCAATTGGTTTCTGTACAAAGAGAAAAGAAGTTTCATGACCTACAAAGAACACATTGTGCAACCATTTATCCTGAGGCCTAAGTAACTGTGAGGACAGATTGTTAAACTCTCATATAAACTCTCATACTTAAAAGCAAGTACTGGTATTCCTTGGAAATACACCAATTTAGATGTTACTTATGGAAGAAATTTTCACAGAAAGTAAGATAAGCATGGAGGACACCACCCAAACTATGCAAACTCACTGTAAAGTAATGTAACACTTCTAACTCTTCACAAGTTTCTCTTGACAGACACTGCTAATCAGAAAATTTTGTGATGTAAATAAGTTGACCAAATCACTCAGAGTTCAATTAATGAATACTGCTTATTTAGTTTCATTTAATGCTGTGGAACATAACTGCACCCAGTCAAAACTGATCTCAGAAAACGACCTCTTCATCCTTCCCTTCTGTTTGTTAACAATATTAACAAACTACCTAGTAGCACCACACATGGCAGTTAAGCCTAAGGGAGAGAACCATTGCTCAAATGTGAACCAGATATTTATCTGTCTTAATAAAAAGATTATTACAGATTTGGGGAAAAAAAAGGTAAGTTAAATCACCGTGCTTATTTATATTTTATTTTTAAACCATTTAAAAAATTAAATTAACTTTTTAATTCTCAGGTGTAATGCAAATCTTCAGGTGCCTTAAAATATTCAGACTGAGAAAAAGTCCCCTCCTTAAACTATTTTTCCGCTATCCTGTTTTGCTACCTACCTCTTCTTTTTTCTTCGTTATTACAGCAAATACTTTGGTTTGATTGTCTGTTTCCTGGGAAAGGCGATAATGGCCAAGCAAGATTGCATCCGTTCTGGAAGGTTAAGAGGAGGACAGTGTCAAGGACATAAAAATATTCTCTGTCTCAAAAGAGCGATGTACTTATAATACAAATACCAGCAATGAAAAGAAGACTGACTGCATACCATAATCAAGGAAACTATTTTTTATTTCCATTTAGTAAAGTACCAGGCTCACTGATGATATGAAATGATGAAAACATTTTGGAAGGTTGCTTTTAATTTTCCCACATAGGACAGTAAAGATAAGTTAGTCAGTTCTACCTAGCCTACTGCTAAATATTTTCAGACTTCTGGTGAACAGCTCAAGCCTGTTCTGAAGTTGCAAACGATCTTCTATGATTTAACAAGTTTGTGCAAACATCAAAAAGAAATCAAGCAATAATTCAGTCATATCCCACCAAAATCTTCACTTTCCTTCAAACAGTCAAAGAAGGCAGTCAATAACAAAATAGTATCTTTAAAAGGATTCTAAAACCACCAAGCTAATAGCATGTATTCTTCCACCTACTTCCTTTAAAATCACAAAGGAAATCTAACTACAATATCAGGACCTTAAAACAAAAGATATCTTTCCATAAAGACCAAAATTTTTTGTAGTTCTCAGAAGTGAACTATAAACATCTATAACAATATAAATAACATTGTACTTTTACTCTTGTTTTGCTAAGCCAGGATATAGAATCCGAGACAAAAGTACACAAAAATTGCCAGATAAAAGCAAGATGAGAACTGTAGAGCCAAACACTTTATTTCAATAACCTTGTATTTTTAGTCCGTAAGCGAGGAACTATAGATTGAGGATCTTCAGGAGTTGTTAGCATCATAACTTGACCATCTGGAAAGAATCTCAAATACCTGCAAAAAAATAATTACACAATACAAACCTAGAAAAGATAACCTTTTTCTGCTGTGTTTTTTTTTTTTTTTTTAAATCACAGGACATTTCCCAGAAGGATATAGAACTTAATAGGTAATAGGATTTGAAAACACATTTCTTCACACATGATGTAATAGAAAAAAAGAGATCAGAAATCAAAAGAGAGTTTTGAAGATTAAAAGATCAAGTTATCAAGAGTTATGAAAGAGGGCAGAAGTTCAGTTTTGTCACCTCTAATCAAAGCAAGAAGACTACCCTGGAATCAAAACTGACTCAAGTAAGTTTCTCCATTCCTAGCATTGATTGAGACAAATGCAACAAAATCTTAATTACAGTATCAGTAATGGACAATGCCATATGGACTTTTTCAGGTTCTGGGATCTGATCAATTTTTACAGTACTCAGATACTGTGCTGATGTTTGTGAGACTATAGAAACAGCCATGAGAGTCAATGATTTCTATTAACAGTTTCCAGCCTCAGAAGGGACAGCAGAATGGAACAATAAATGCTGGGAACAGCAAAATGAAGAACAGCAGAAAAACAGGCTGAGGAAACAAATGGCAAGGTATTTTCAGCAAGTTGAGAAAGCCCAGCCTCTTGATTGTTTACAATTGGTTACAAGTAAGTTAAAAGACAATTCTTGTATAATCACTTGTTTTCCCTTTGCTGCAAACAATTATTATATCAGAAATGTAAAGCAGAATTGATTTGGGGAAAGAAATCTGTGGACGAGTATTACTGTTGTTACTGCCTAAGTTTTATCCACATGAAATGGTATAACTGAGGATAAAATGTGTTTCTAAGCCCATCTCTAACTATCATAATAAATCCTATTTCTTAAGACCTATTCTCAAAAAATATACATAGCTTTACAAACTGTAGTAGTTCCATTGAGTTTTACAGAATTATCAATGTTTCTGATATCAAGGGCTGGATTTAAAGAACTTAAGAGAGAGAAACATTTCACTCACTCATTGTACTACAGTTCTACCTGTAATATTCCACTTGGTGCCACGCTCTATAGAAACCATCAAGAGACTGTTCTCCTTGACGTATGTATTTTGTCTTGCTGATATATACACCTACAGGAAAGGAAGATATTAGTATACAAACAACAATTAAGTACGCAAAATATTTAAGATGAAAAAAACAATAATCTAAAACTTTTGAGTTTACTTTTGTTACTTAAGTACATGAAAGTTTTTATTTTTGTCCCTTGCACCCTTCGCTTCTCTTCACAGATATTCTATAGATTCAAAAGCCCAAACGAATTCAGAAGCCCAAACAACATCAGAAACATCAAACCCACCTGATTGTTTCTGTCAAGGTTACATGCAGTAAAAAAACCAAAACTATTTCCAAAAGTACACCTTACCATCAAATCGAACGCGAGGCCTTTCCAAAAACATTTCCCTCCAAGAGGCATATGGAACAAGTTTATTGCAGCTCCTGCCCCATATTTTCAAACAGACTTGATGCCAGATTTCAGGATCTCTAGTGAAAATGAGAGAAAAGCAAACCCCGTAACTTTCCTGCAAAACTTGTTTAGTTTTTGTATATCAAAGTAACACACTCCATTATTTAGTTTGGATGCAACTGTAAGAAACTTTCTTAAACAACAATGGTTCATAATTTAAAATCATTGACTAGTTTACTTAATCCTGGAGCGTTTGAAAGCCACTTCCTCTTCCCAGTGAAATTCAAGAACACAATGCCATTTTCAGCCAAGTACAGAACAACAACATTGCAGCAGCCTGGCACTTCTCTGTGTGGCCATATGAGGACGACAACACAACAGACATTATTTTGGAGACCTTGCAACTCTGACTTTCAAACAAGGTAGAGCAAGTAAGACCTTCAGCAACGTGTTTTATTACAGTGAAGTCATTTATCTAACATACCATTTAGTGGTATATTCAAAAACTGATTATCACTGTGAGGAGCATAACATGAAAACTGCCAGGGGAAGAAAAAGCACGACATAGTCAATGTACATGTACAATTTAGCAGCCTAAAAGCAAAAAAAGAAAAAAGCCCACCTTTCCAACACAGGCAATTTTGCTCTATGGATTTATTATCCACCTCTACATACTGTTTACATATGCTTGAGCATAAAAGCGCTCTTTTTTCTTCCTTAGAGCAGAGAGAAGCTTCACTCTAGATAACTTATCTACAATACCTGGCACAAATGTAAAATCCTCGACAAACAAGAGATAATTGCTCTAATGATCTTAGGTCCAAGTCACTCGAAACCACCCATCGGAAAATGTACATTAGTACCTCCATAGGCAACACTGTAAAGAGAAAAGAAATCCTTGTTAGATGGCAACCTGTAAATCAACAGCTTATCTGTAATTCCCAGTTTGACCATCACTGAAGTTCTGACGTTCCATAAAAAATCCTACTTTTCCACATTGTAGCCAGATGCCAGAAAACCAAAAAAATTATCTTTAATTAAAAAGAAGTCACTATACATTAGACAAAAATCACGTAACAGAAGAACAAAAATCAAGAGCTGAAAGTGCATGGTAAGATGATAGCATAAACCATACTTTTAGACTACAAATATCCACAACTGTAAGGTGTTATACCAAAAATTCCACATATACACTGCACACCCACAGTGCCTACGAAGCAGTGTTTTCTTCAAACTGACATAGCGTGTAACATTCCCTCAAAGCATACTGCTTTTGCATTGCAACTTAAATAAGCTCAGGTCAGGAGGTCCCAAGAACAACCTATCCACTATGAAATTGATATGATACCACTCTGTATTTTGATGTACAGGTCAGTGATTGAAAATGGTATCACCCAGCATTGTTGTGTTGAAAGACTTTTTCTAATGTCATACAAGATAATGACCGAATCCTCATCAAAGCACCACAAGATCATATGATAATTTTCCTAGCATTAAAAGTTCAGTGAGAAAGCCCTGGGAACTTAAGCCAAAATTCTTTCTAATAACATTCTGCCTCCCTACATTTTCTCTGTTGTTTCTGTTGGGTATAATCTTGTTTACTAATCTTATACCATCAGGAGTTACACTTCATTTATTTTCAACTACTGCTGCTTTCCAGAGCCTATGGCTTGAACTGTATCACCACATGCACTTAAGACTTGATGATTTTACTCAGTATAACTGCTTTGAGATCAAACGGAGAAAATAGCTGGGTGGCACAAAGGTATATTAAACAGTAACCAGCTGTAGATACCGTGGTAAAGACAGCAATTTAACAGAATTCTGATTTTTAGTGAAAAAACATGCTGCTTAAAAAAACTGCATTGCTGCACTCCCACAAATCCAAGGAGACTCTTTTTGTCATAAAATTTGATGAAACTTAAGTTTCACATTTCAGAATACCAACATGATAAAAAGTATATACACCTCATTGGGCACCAGATTCTGTATTCATTTAACACACATGTCATTTCATGAATCTGACTGAAGTCTATGTTTTATTATTGAGAAGTCATAAATTTGCTATATTGCCTGTATTTGCAACCATTAAATTGATGTCGCAGTATAAACAAAAGTTGTGCAGAGTATTGCTACAAGCTACAAAACGGTCTCTGGCAACTTACGAGCTCTTCGGTATGACAACTCTTAGTGCCTTGGAGAATGGGAGATAAAAAGGCTTAAAAATCTCTTACTAGTGCTAACAGGTATATATCTTCCATTCTGATAGTCACCAGTCAGCCAAAGCCTTTAATTACCATAGAATCATAGAATAGAATCATAGAATCATTAAGGTTGGAAAAGACCTTTAAGATCATCAACCCAACACCACCATGCCCACTAAACCATGTCCCGAAGTGCCACATCTACGTGTTTTTTGAACGCCTCCAGTGATGGTGACTCCACCACAAAAGAGACATCTCCTGAGAGCATTTTATAGTAATACCTACAACATCTTGACTTTACTGGCAAAAAAGGAAAAGATGCTTTCCCAAGTGTACAATGCCACAGTTGTTAAAATAAAATAAAACAAAATAAAATAAAAAATCCTGTTTTCTTTATGTTTTGACTTGAACAGCTTGCTACATTTAGTTTATTTTCCTTCCTTGAGCAGAACAGAGGAGATCAGGCCAAGATTTCCGAGAGCAACTGATAATTCGGGATGCAAAACACACGCTTTAGAGGCATCTAATTTTAAGAGAGCTCATAGCTTATATACACTCTCTACAATTTAGATCTCATAAGTAAGTCTCAGGATGACTGTCCTAGAACTGAAGCACTGAAAATCATTAACCTTCAAAAGCATTTCTAGCCATGTTATACAGTCTTGCTGAACCTCAAAAGATATTTGTTGTAAAAATCCGATACAGAATCAGATAAAAAAACAGGAAATGCAAAGATGCATATTCTTCACAGAACAATTGTCTCTTATTCACACTTAAGAATTGTAATAAATATTTGCAAACCAAAACAAAAAACCCCACATTTCACTTTTTCAAACATTAACTAGAAGGAAAACTGGAATACACCTACTTCAGCAAGTCTGTTCCTCAAAGTTGTTACTTTTAAGTATGACTTTGATCCTGAAAAATTCTACTTAGTAGTAGTACTACATGGAAAAGCTTATGCAATAAAGGCAAAATCATGTATGAGGAAAAGATCTGTTCAGCTAGCTGATGATCTTTTTTCCTTTACACCTAACTATAAAAGTAAATAAAGAGATGCTGTGTACATTTATTTAAAGATGGCTTTAGAATAAAGGAGACAAATGTTTCAATAGAGTGAAACATCTCTAATAAATTCTGCCTCTGAACTCTTACAGTGTATCTTAACCCATACCTGAGATATGCGTCTGGCTGACATCAACCTCAGGCTGACAAAGTTTGACTGAAGATTCCTGAAGAGTTAACTGCTGCTGGAAATCCGACAGGAGATCAGCCATTTTGTCATCCTCTTTGTTATCCTCAACACTAGAAAAGGGGGAATGCCAACACTATGATATTGGACAAAACATACCAACAGATGTCCCCATCTTGGCATCAATCCGCTGTCTTACGCTCATTCAACATAGTTGTTTCCTGTATGTTTTTAAAGCAATCTCATTTCATCATACCATAAAACAACTACTGCAATCTTATCAAGTTCATTTAGATTTTGCTGGAATCCATCTGACAGCAAGAACTTTTTTTTCATTTAATTCCAATTCCAGTTTCTTTTTGGATTTGAGAGTTCACTGTTTTTAGTGAAGTCACTGAAGAACTGCTTGACCTCATGAAAAGACAAATCTTGTATTTTACTTTGTCTAAGATAAGCTGTATGCAGGAAATAAATTATCATTGATGGAAAGCTCTATTTTGTAATCCTTATCACAATGTAAGATACTGAAAACAATTAAGGATTTTTTTTTTCTTTCATTATTCACTGAAAAGTGATTCGCAGTGGGTTTATTCATCAATACTGAAGGAAAACTTTCCTTTAGGAAAACTACTTTTTACCAATTCTGGAAATAGGCAGACATAAAAAATTTCAGGCGCAAAAATAAGATAGCAGAACAGAAACAACATGCTTACTATTCGTCAGTAAACTTGAAGGATTACTAAGTGATAAAAAAATCATAGAATCATAGAATCATTAAGGTTGAAAAAGACCTCTAAGATCATCGAGTCCAACCATCAACCCAGTACCCATGCCCACTAAACCATGTCCCGAAGCACCTCATCTACACGTTTTTTGAACGCCTAAAGAACATTACCAAAAGAACATTACCAAATTAAAAAAAAAAATCTACATTTACATTGTATGTCATAATATGATCCTTTAATAGGTGCATGCTTGCTTGCACCAAGTAACCACAAACTACACAACTCTCCTTGATCTCATCACAAAACACTTTCTTTCCCCTGACTTGGTATACAACAAGCTAAGAGATCTTCCAGTCACTTTTTAATATTATTCAGTTCTACTCTAAACAAGCTTAACAGAATGAGATGAGAATATAAGCAAGCCACTAGCAGACCTACCAATGGGTTTTAAAGTATGATAGAGAAGACAATTAATGTTTGGACCTGTCATAACTAAGACTATAGTAAGACGTTGCACTGAACATATCTTCCTTTATTTTGATGAATATGATGGCCAGTCCCAGTACCTACAGGCCACACTGTAAACTGTTTTTTCAAATGTAATTGTGTGATTTGTTTTTTCTGACCAAGATTGTATGAAACACCTACAACAGTAACTCAGAAAGCAAAAACACCACAACTAGAATCTCTTGAAAAAACACACCTCTACAAATACTGCTTTTAAACAACAATTAAGAGTACTGGCTGTTTTTCCCCCACTGTCAAGTAGTGCTGGGGACAGTGCAGCAACATTTACAAAACTGAATGAAAATTCATAGGATCACAGAATCATAGAATCATTTAGGTTGGAAAAGACCTTTAAAATCATCGAGTCCAACTGTTAACTTAGCACTGCCAAGTCCACCACTATACCATGTCCCTAAGCACCACATCTACACATCTTTGGAATACCTCCAGAGATGGTGACTCAGCTACTTCCCTGGGCAGCCTGTTCCACTGCCTGACAACCCTTTCAGTGAAGAAATTTTTCCTAATGTCCAGTCTAAACCTCCCCTGGCGCAACTTGAGGCCATTTCCTCTTGTCCTATCTCTTGCTACTTGGGAAAAGAGACCAACACCCACCTTGCTACAACCTCCTTTCAGGTAGCTGTAGACAGTGATAAGGTCTCCCCTCAGCCTCCTCTTCTCCAGGATAAACAACCCCAGCTCCCTCAGCCGCCTCTCACAATACTTGTTCTCCAGACCCTTCACCAGCTTCATTGCCCTTCTCTGGACACGCTCCAGCACCTCAAGGTCCTTCTTGTAGTGAGGGGCCCAAAACTGAACACAGGATTCGAGGTGCGGCCTCACCAGTGCCAAGTACAGGGGCACGATCACCTCCCTACTCCTGCTGGCCACACTATTCCTGATACAGGCCAGGATGCTGTTGGCCTTCTTGGCCACCTGGGCACACTGCCGGCTCATGTTCAGCTAGCTGTCGACCAGCACCCCCAGGTCCTTTTCCGCCGGGCAGCTTTCCAGCCACTCTTCCCCAAGCCTGTAGCATTGCCTGGGGTTGTTGTGACCCAAGTGCAGGACCCGGCASTTGGYCTTGTTGAACCTCATRCAGYTGGCCTCGGCCCATYGATCCAGCCTGTCCAGATCCCTCTGCAGAGCCTTCCTACCCTCAGGCAGATCAACACTCCCGCCCAACTCGGTGTCAGAGAGGCTTAATGAAGAGAGTAAAGGTAAAGTAAGAAAATAATCTGAAGAAAACCAAGATTTTTATGAGACTGTAGTTTATCATTCAGTATTTTTCCTAGTGCACAAATGCACAGCAAGGATTTCATGCTAGCAATGCATTCAGAAACTAAAGTAACAGATGTAATTAAAGTGCTTAGCTCATCTTACTCTCTTTTATATTGAGTCAACTACTGCATTGAAGCTGTACTGCCCTGGGGCAACAAGACTGAGCTAGTAATACCACAACGACATGGTTGTAATTTCTTCTTTTATTCTCAGTTTTAAAACTCTTGATTTCTTGTAGCCATCAGCAGCATCTATGGCTGCTACCAGTAAGCAGTGAATTGGGAAGCTCTGCTTCATAAGTTTTTCTTCACTACGCTATCTGAGTTATAACAGAAGTTTTGGCCCTAACCTGAATCCTGTCCTCAAACTAAGTCTTGGGCTCAAGTTAGGCCAACCTTAAGCTGCTACACATCTGGTGTGTTGAGGCTAGGGGTATTCTGATGCTTGTAATGATGAAAGACTAGACTACTGAGATTACAATCTATGAGCTTCTAAATGTATTGCTCTACTTGTTGGAAATGCTCCCGTTTGGCTGCGTTAGTCAGCACAAGAACAGTTGTACATTCCCTTGCTTAATTACGACGTTTATTCCATGGTACAAAGCTTTTATTAATTGATCTTTTTGCCATCCACAATTTTGTAGATGATCCTAAATGTATAACTCGTAAATCTGAAAATCAGATACCAAAAGTAATAAAGTGACTGATCCTTTTTTCTTTTATAAGTAACAACATAACTCTTTGTAATCCTTACACTTGAATTTAACTAGCTCCAAACAAGCCTGTTACCTTCTTTGAACTACAGTACAGAAAAGTCCTTCTTGGACTAATGCATCTGTAAACTTTCTATGAAGCAGTCTATTCAAATGAAAGTAGACCAGTTTTCTAAATGTTAAGAGACTTACAACTGCGTATCACAGTAGAGCATTCATATGCTTCACAAACAAAATTTCAGGTTTCAGTACTCCTATGCACTTAATTAGTAAATTTTCATACTTACCACCTCTTTCCAACTCCATCACCATCTGGGGACCGTGTATAGGTGATCTTAAACTCTATGTCAGGTACAAGCTGCATGGCTAGACGATAAAACTTGATGGCTGAAAATAAAGATTTAACGTTTAAACATGTCTGATGCCTATACTAGCTTATCAAAGAAAACATTTTTTTCAGAGAGATGGCTTCAGCTAAAAGCACTAAAAAAGTGGAAAATGCCTTTGCCTAGTAAATCTTATTCAGTCTAAACTGATTAGGTTTAAATTCACTACAGAAGAGAGGCACATTAAGCACCTATTTTCAAAACTAAAAACTTCAGGTACTCTTTCAGAATAAAGAGCTCTCTCCGATGTGTTTCAGCTGCTACAGATTTACCTTAACTATTACAAATTCAATCACGGAGTACAAAATTTGACATTAAAACATTACAAAGTCCTGATTTCGTTTGTTGCCCAGCACTTAAAAAGCTTTCTCAACAAGCCGTAAAGATTTTAGGCATTATATTCATAAGTAACCATGAGGAACGTGAAAGAGAATTTGAATGATGATGCAAGTACCTTAAATCCCCGGTACAGTACAGCCAGCTATTCAGACATACACATTATAAAGGTGAGAAAGATCAACAAAATATTGTTGTAATTTTAAAACTTCAACAACAGACACAAAACAAGTAAATTTTACTGTGGCAAAACCCTGGAAACTACACAAAGCATAGAAGCAAGCCACTCAAAACACTGAGGGTGAGGAACCTGACTGGAGGAAAGCACTCTTTTCAAAAAGCTACGTAGCAAACGCAAGACTACGGGGTGTGAAGGAAAAACTGACAGATGGGTTTCTTCTAGCACGCAGAGAAAGTACTTCTGCCTTTAACACTCCAAAGATGCTACAAACACTGAGTAGAGAAATAGGCCCAGGAAAATCATCCTGTGGGAACGAAATGTTATTTAAGCTGCAGAATGTCTGCCTTCTGAGTTAACTCTGTGGATCCTCCTTAATTTAAGTAGATGCATTGTATGTACATTCAGCCTGTTTTAATACCGGTATTAAGATCATGTATGTATTTATGTGTCTCTTTGTATTCCCACATGGTGATACTAAGATCAGAGGGCAACTCGCCCTCAGTTTGGACCCTTAAAAATAAAATCCAAAATAAAACATCAGTGTGCAGCTCAGAATTTGACACACTAATGAGTCTGAGAAGCCTGAGTTTGGGGCAAGTAAGCATTCCTGTTTCCTTGAGTCCATGTCAGGGCTGGTGACTGACAAGTAGTATTCTTTGGCTGGTGAGGATGAGGAATACCAGCAGCCAGCTAAACAGAGTCAGTCTCAACTTTAGCATTTAAGCTTGCAGCAAGGCCTGTACTGTACTTAAATATGAACAAGCTGCTGCACATAACTGTCTCACAAATATCAGGTATAAACAGACTTCAGAAGCAGGCTGAAATGCCACTTGGATTCTGATGACCTGGGCCAGGTCAGCAGATAAGTGTGGTCTGAAAACAGATATCCCAACATGTGCTCAGTAATACATCTGTGTCTGGCGCAGGACCTTGTCTCTACGGTCTCATATAGATGTATGTGTAGAAACAGTTTAGTTTTGTTTCTTTAAGTCTCAAATCAAATTCAAGTGAGAAAGAATGGATTCATATTCATGAAATCCAGATGCCTAAAACACCTTTGTGAATGCAACTCTGTTGGATGTTACTACTCCTCTGCTGCCTATGTTTAACATACAAAGAGTGCACTCAAGCAGATGAAGCTATAGCTTTCATTTTATATACACAATGCTTAAATAGACTGCTTTCCTCACATGTATTTTTTTAATTTACTTGGAAACTGTTGGTATGAAAGAACCTTCACAATCTACTGCATGATTTCCTAAATGGTAGATTACATATCAGATTTAGTTCTGACATCTTTTTTTACTGCACATTTAATTCTACACCCAACACACAATATACCTTAGCCTAAAGTAATTTTGCCCCATAAAAACATGTAATAAATTAGAAACTGAACAAACTAATTTTATTACCTACTGGGGACTCATATTTCTCTCGGTTCATTTGAGATCTGGAACAACAACCAGAAATCCCTTGCAAATGAAGGAAAACTCCCATGGTGGAGAGGAAATTTTAGATTCAACAGGTGGCTGAGTTCAGGAGCTTCCAGAGTACTCTCAGTTTCTTGACATATTTTGCACCTGGACTTCAATCAAGGTGGCCAAAACCTCTAGTGTATGAGCAGGATGTCACGAACATTGTGTTCCTTTTTTTTCATGAAAGAAATAGAAAACTGGTATCTCCACTACTGACTTACAGGACTTGAAGTTAGGACAGGCCTCTTACTCTATATATTCTGAAAACTAAGTATGAGGAAGAAAACTTTGAATTTCCGTTTTTACTAGTGCTGATAGCAAGAGGGCAAGCAAGCTAAGCATCTTAAATATTTATGGCAAATGTCATAAAGTGAGACTACCAGATTTAAACACTCACTTCAGGAATTCTTAAAGAAGCTATCTTAGCATGCCGTGTAAATTAAAAAAAACAAAAACAAAAAACAAACAACCAAACCACAAAACATTTCATGGGTTAAGTAGTTGTGTTCAAAGCAGAATGAAGAAAACTGTGAGCACAGGAAATATAGTATATTGCCTTGATTAATTACTATGCTTATTTCGCATTACAGAAGTCATATAAAGAAGCACGCTATATGAAGAAGCAATCCAGTGCTTCATTAAATTGCTAGATTTCAAAATACTGTCGTTTTGTCTGAAAGCTAGAAATTCTTTCCTTGATCTCACTTTAGCTTCACCTCAACCTTAGAACTGTGATATGATGGTTGCTTTTATAGAAAGCTTGTTTGCTTATCCAAATAATTGAGCTCTCAAATTACTATTAGCCTGCAATTTAAGTTCACTGGCATCACGCAGTCTTGCACATAAATCAGAGAGTGTTAGATTCCTCTGCAATAAGGGTGCTCTTTGTAGACTTCCATATTACCTTCATAAAGGGCCCCATTTTGTTCTTCTTCCACTGCCTTCAGGAAAAGTTCTTTAGCCTGCACAATAAATTACACAGAACACTTCTTAAATTCCTTACAAATACAAGTGCACTGTCACTTGACTTAGAATTATTTTTCATCTTACCCACTGTACCCTATGAAGGAGATGAATAAAATAATTCCATAAATAGTGTGGGAAGACATATTCATGTGCTACAAGCCATAACTGAAAATCCCCATCAACAAACTATCCACATTCCTGCTACTTGCCCCTTACCTACGGTCTTTCAGAAAGCAGACTGGGAAGGTGACACAAAGCTAAGCATAAAAACTAGAAAAATCAGTGTAGGATTATGGAAAGACATTAGTATGGAGACAACAGGTTAATCATCTCTGTTGTTTCTCTAGATTTAATTCAGCATTAGCTTTTAGGATAGTTATACTGCAATACTAACACAGACAAAAAATCCCCAAATTATACATCTATTTTTTGTACCTTTTCCTCTTTTGCTATCTCTTGTTTCCCTCTGGCATCTACAGACTTTACTCCAGGTCCTCTTGAAGATGCTCTGCATGGCAGAGGTTCCAACCCACTAGAACTCATACCTGGGGCAAGCTCAAACATCCACTGAGCTCTGAACATCTGGAGCTCTGCCTAAAAAATCCAATTAATTCTGATTTAGTATCACATATTCAGACAGTACATCTTCTGAGGAGAAATAATAAAGTACAAACACAAAAAAGAACTTCAAAAGTATGCTTTACACTTCCAAGCCTTAAATGGTTTCAGTAAGCTTAAGACACAGAGAGTTAGTAATTGTTTTATAGTAAATTTAAAAAAAAAGTGCACAAGTACTTGTACAATCTCATTCAATAACATAAGTGCTTTCATCTGGACTGTTCACCTCAGAAGAAAAACTGATGTTTCCAGAAGTAGTTGTTAGTACTATGGTTATGACCTAAGACTCCATAGAAAAGTATTCTTTCTAGACATGATGTTTCTTCTTGTTTGTGCAGTTACCTTAAGCAAGAAGTCAATTAGCTCTTGAAATCAAAATGTAGAAAACCTCATTTTTTGTACACAAGCGTACTAAGCTTTATGACAATCAAGGTTGTCGTTTATATAATATACAAATAAGACCTTACACTCCTTTCTCTTTTAAAAAGGAAGGACTATGCTCTGTGAAACAAGACAAGTTACAATTCTTGCCATGCATTTTTTTCAGCATCTTTGAAGTTACACTTTACATGTCTCTTGCAATCATCACGACTCCTGGGGAGCAACTACGCAGAACTCTAGTATCCTAAGAGAACACACTTTTCTATTAGACTGCTTTTATCAACTTTCTGCTCCAGAGGACAGTGACAACTTAAACTGGAATTTGATCCACACAGAAATTGCTGTCCAATTTTTACAGTTCTTCAAAGAAATTCCAAACCTGCCACAAACTTTCTTTTCATCTACACAGATAACTGAAGACTGAATTTGACACTTGGAACACAATGCAAAATTTATCTTTTACTTTTGGCGGGGTAGACAGATTAAGCATTTGTCAGATCAAAAAATGTGTGGTAACTAAATGAGCATAAGTAATTCAGCTTAAATCACAGCAGTACTACGTTTGTAAAAAAACACTAGCATGAGAGACATACCTGAAGATTTGCTTCACCAGATCTTTCATTATCATCGGTTCTTACCAAATCAGAGTGACAATCTTCTTCAGCTTCTGCCTAGTAGAGAGCAGTCAGACGTGATTATAGAGTCTGTGTAAGTCCCTACAACACGTTCATAAAGCACAACTGTCATGGACACACATTAAAAAAAATTAAAGCATACTCCCCTTTTCTCCATCCTACCCCACAGATCAATCTTAATGGATGATAAAAATTAATCTTAAAATTACTGGTATTGTTTGCATTAACCCAATGAAGCTGGGTTTTGTATTTCAGTCACATCAATCCAACACAGATCAGTTATGTATCACTTGAGGGCTTACACGCATCAGTACACTGCCATAATACCTGAATAAATACACTCTAAGTCATAGCATAGAACCAAAGCTTCAGTATTAAACAGTAGTGTGCTTCATACAAGAAATTAAAATTTAATCACTATCTTCTCATTGTAAAGATAACCAGTAGTATTGATTTGTTTAATATTTACAAAAGCACAAGAAGACTAGTGCTTTAGGTAACAATAGATACTTTTTGAAAATTATGGGACAATATGGGCAATCTCAAAAACCAGATGTGAAACTAAACAAGAAATGTATGAGCTAGCATGAGAGCTTGACAGCTGGTTTTATTGACAGTACTGCTGTAAGACAGGTTAAACAAATAAGACCTTAAATAAGACCTTTAACTAAACTTAACAGGGCTTTACATAGGTGTTAGCTAGTTTAAGAGCAAAACTTAAAAAGAAGCAAATAAATTCTTATTGTGAAATATACTGAGATTTATGGAAATTCATACTAAGACAAAGGAAAACTAATTCCGAGCATCAGTGACAAGCCACTACAATGACAACAGCAGCAAGATGCCAGTAAGGGAAAAAAAAAACCAACCCTCAACAAAGACTAAGACATAGGTTTAAAGTTCTTCCTGCAGCTGAAGCATCCCAGTTTTTCTAACATTCTGCGCTGAAATTCACATCTATAGTTCTGCAAGTACATAATGCAAAGTGAGATTATAAGAAGGTAAACCTGGCATTAAGATTATCAAAACTACTTACATAAGTTTTGTTTCCCACTCCTTCCTATTGTAGATAATGCTCAAAGACTTCAAGTGACATTCTGTCAGTGAAATTCTTCCGAGTTCTCATAAAGAAATCTATATCTCCTGCACAATTAAAGTGCAGAAATCAAAGCATTCTTGTATTCAGAAAACTTATAAAATTTTTATAGCATCTGGAAGTTCATGATCAAACTACAGAATACTGGTAAACCTGATGGGAAGGCAACGTTTAATCTCTTTGTCTTAGTGACAAGCACCTCCCTGGTGTTCAGCTGTAGCATTTGTCTCCGGTTCCCCAAACGACCACAAACCTACTGGCTTGTCATCTGTAAACGTGTTTCCACTGATGTTTCAGTCAATTTATCTTTTACAATTGATAATGTAGACAGTGTTGATTGGTTAAAGCAAACAGATATTGCATATTTCTACATGCTGATTTTAAGGCTGTACATTTTTGATTTCTCGGTGGAGAAAACAGGTAAGCCAGAATGCTCCAAAGCACCAGCAGCATTAAACCTGAGCAAGGAGTAAATAACTTAAAAAATTCATGTTTTTTTGATTCCAGAATTTGATTGCAGGCAGTTAATGTCCTATGAGTTACAGCAGTCCTATCACGTTATTTCAGCATCCAGGGATTACGTGTATGCTGGCCAGAGATAGCCTACGAATAAGCTAGCATTGAAATGGATGTCTGTACGTGCATTATTATGGCACTGGGCTGACACAAATAAGGCCTACCTCTGCCTGCGCAGAGTGCAAGGCTTCTGGTTTGCAGCTGAATTATTTCCAGTCGGCTCTCAGTCTGGGCAGAATAAGCCCGGGTTTATCTGCAAAATGCAGAAACTAGTAATTTCTAAACTAAAGCAACACGCGATCTTCTTGTGCATAAAGGCACGCCCATTAAAACCCTTAACTCATGAGGTCTGTAAATAAACTAATTTAAGAGTTAAAATTATTTAGAAGGTTATGAAGCTGGCTGAAGTTTACCTCATGTTCAAAAACTTTTTGTTTCAGTAATCTGTTCAAGAGTCTTGATTTTCTTCTCCTCGTCTCTGTCCAGCTGCCCTACTTCTCCTTCATTTCTGAGTCACAGTCAGTCCATGGTTCTGAACCAACTGCTTCCAAAATGTCATTCAATGCTCTTTAAAATTTAAATGTGCTCTCAATCCAAACAAAAAATGCACCATACTATGAAGACCTAGTCCACTGCCTAAAAGCTGTCAAAAAACATAATGAAGTTGATTACAACCCAAGTTTTGACTTTCGTCATTACCTCCTATATGGAGTGCATGTGTGATCTGAAGTCTCTCACATCAAAGGTTTGTCTTCTGGCAGCAGTGGCAGCATAAGTGACCATCCCTCTGAATTTACCAGTAAAGAAATTCATTCACTTTGCTACTGCATGGCTAA
Source organism: Oceanodroma leucorhoa (assembly GCA_030449065.1). Classification (NCBI taxonomy): domain Eukaryota; kingdom Metazoa; phylum Chordata; class Aves; order Procellariiformes; genus Oceanodroma; species Oceanodroma leucorhoa. The sequence continues at coordinate 2,566,988 of JASVER010000104.1, forward strand.
CTGGACTGGAAAACTGATCCCTATTAACAACCTTCCCGCTATTTATTTGATCTGCTGAAACCCTATGGTTTTGCTAGTACAAATAAGTAAACACAGGTATCGCTGAAGCAAGGATAGCACTAGCAGACAGCTCATGAAAGCACATCTAAAGCACGTTGTAACTTTTAAAAATTGGTTCCTTGCCCCCACTATGACAATACTTAAATCGTAGTTACAGTTTCTGAAGTTCACGGAACATTGTACTGTAACCGCTACTTAGTGGGTAAACCTAGCCTGTTCATCTTCATGCTGTTGGCCTTCTGCCCGCTACAAGTCAGCTGTCATATGGAACAGTGACTTTATCCTGCTTGAAATTGAGACATCCTTAGTGTGTACTGATCAGCTCAAATAATTTTCCATGAGAAAAGTGGTAGCCCGTCAAGCGACCAAAAGGTCAACATGTCAAAAGTAAACATCTGAATTAGACTGTGACCTGTAAAAGAAGTCAGCTGAGTAGATTTAATTCTGATTTGTTTGCAAAGCTTTAGAAATCATTTGCCAAATGCAAAACTAGTTTATCTGCACAACTTAGTTTTGTTTTGCAATAATTGCATACTGATTTCCTCAGAGCACAACAATCACTTACTAAATTCTGTGTAATAAGTCCTTTAATAGTTAAGATCTTTGTTTCAGCAAAATAAAGCCAAGATCAGAAACAGTGCAAAGTTGACTGTCACCAGTTGCACAGGGCTATGTGTGAACTGTACAGAACTAAGAGAGAAGCAAGCATGACATAGCGAAACAGTGACCGACGGCTAATGTTCTTCTTGGTTTTATAAGAAAATGAGTTAGTTGCTCCATTTTTCTGTCAATGTGGTAGAAGCAACACCGTGTTCAAAAAGAAGAGTTTTAATCATGGCAGTAAGGCGTTTTAAGAGCTCCTGAATGATATAAATGGTTTAACTTTGAATTATGAAGTCCTCATCATGCATACTTGAATCCATATTGAGGTGCAGTCAGAAAAGCAAGAATGAACCAAACAGTATTTCTGATATGTTAAATCTCAAACCCAAAGAAGTAGAATGCCCGGCCCACGGAGCCGTTTAAATTACCAAGTGACTTTATGCCATCTGTTTTTTGGGGAAATAAAGAGAAAGGTAGGGCACGCTCATCTGTAATGACACAGGGATTTGTTCAGGTGTTTCTACGGATAGCTAGATGGGTCCTGAATCAAGCAGCCCCACTCATCAGCCCAGAACCCTCTGAGGAAGGCGGCCGTGTCTCCTCGCGGTGGGATCACGGCCAGGATCACGGCACGCTTCCCACAGGCATCGCCCGGTGCCCGGCGGCCGCGGGCAGGCGGACAGGGCAGAGCTGCCCGGCGGCAGCACGGTTCGGGGGGCCGCTCCTCCCGCCACGGGGCACACATCCCTTCCCGCTGCCACCGTCCCCCCAGGCCCCCCCGCCGGCGGGGCGGGGACGGGCCGCCCTCCGCCCGCACCTGCCACGGCGGCCGAGCCCCCACCGCCCCCGCCTCCCGCGGGGCGCCCGCTGCCGAGCCCCCAGCCCCCGCACCCTCCCGACCCAGGCCGCAGTGCACCGGGGAGCAGGGCACGGCCGGCCTGGGCCCGCTCACCATGCTGCCAACGCTCGGGCGGCGCTGTCCCGTCCCGGGGGGTCTCTGCCCCCCCCGCTCGGTTCGTGTGTCCTCCCCGCGGGGGGAAATTAGCAGAGTTCTCGGTCGGAGAAGCGCACCACGCAGCGGGAGTAACTGCGGGCCCTGCGTACGGCAGCCATCTTCCCGGCGAGTGAGGGGCAGGCGGGCGGGGAGCAGCGGAGACACACGACCAGACAAACCCGCAAGGTCAGAGCGCCGCCTGACGCACGGGCCGCTCCGAGGCGCGGGCGCCGGCCGCGCGGACTACCCGTCCCAGCGCGCACCGCAGCGGCTCGCCCGCCTGCGGCCGTGCGGCGCGCTGCCTCCTGGGAAACGTAGTCCCCAGGTGACACCCCCTTGCGCTGCGGCCGCGCCGACTGGGAAGCGGGGCTTTCCCAGGCCAATCCCGCCGGGCAGCGGAGCAGAGGCTGCCGGGAAGTGTAGTCCCGCCGGGCTGCGGTCCCGGCAGCCGGCGGCAACGCCCCGGGGCACCTCGCGGGGTCGCTGCTCCGCCCGGCCTCTCCGCCGCTGCGCTTGAGGCCCAGCCCAGCACGCCGCCGCTCCCTTGCGGGCGCTGAGGGAACGCGGGGGTGTCCGGGGCGGCCTCCCGCCCCCTCGGCGCGGCCCCTCAGCGTGGGAGCCGCCATTTCCGCTGTGACTGCGGTCAGACCGGGGCCCTTGTTACCGATAAATTAAAAACCGGCTAACAAAGGAGTGGTTGGTGCTGCGGCTATATAGATAATAACGTTGCTGAGGTCATGTGAATCTCATAGCCCCCTGTCCTTTGCCCATCCCGTTCAGTGAACAGTTAGTGTGAGAGGCGCGGGGGCTGTCTGCCAGAGCGAGCGCCCGTCCCCGGCTGGGCGGTTGGAGGCGGTGGGGGGCTGCGGAGCGGTTGAGGTGGTAGGGCTGGGGAAGCCTCCTGGTGCCGGCGGAGCTTGTGTGAATAGTTGAGGTGACAGCAGCGCAGCTGAGGTTTTGGGATGGGGTGATGACGAATGCAAGTGGTTATCTTTAATGCTGCTTCCCGTTTGGGCCTGGAGTCAAAGCTGCTGGGCTTCTCTCCTGCCTGGGTGCGCCTCTTCTTTCGGGAATGAAGAAGCCCTGCCTCTAGCAACAGAAAAACAGGGTGCTACGGCTGTCCCTGGGCTGGGGACTAATACATGTTTATGCACGTGAGATGTAATGGGGATGGCTTAAAGCAGAAATCTCTTTTGAGTTAGTGTGCACTGCCTCTGCTGGCTTCAGGGAGTCCTGCATGTCCGTAGGAGGGAATTTAACTCTTTTTATTACTATTCTTTTTTCAGCCTAAGAAATGTAACTGTAAAGAGTAGCCGAGGGGTGGGGGGGTGGGAATGGGAATCCAGAGCTTTTTGGATTTCCTTCACACCTTCTTTAACGAATGAATGTCTTGTCAAATAAGTGTATTTCACCGTAGTAAAATTTCACTGATGTAAAATCCTCCTCGAGGGGAGGAGCTGTGTGCGCCATGCTCCTGAATTACAACGCCAGCTCACCCTGTCTTGCAAACCCCGGGAAATAACTATATGCTTTACTTTTAAAACCTAAATGAAGAATTGTAAGAAGCTGAGACTTACTGAATCATTATTGCAGCCAGATCTGATGATCAATTGCTTGAGGCCAATTTTTTTGTCCCTCATTTCCCTTTTTCTGCCCCCCACCCGTCGTCTTAACCTGGCCCTGCCAGAGCCAGGGAGAGCAGCTGCTGCTGCTCAGGTGAGGCAGGCTCAGGCCCTCCGGCAGCGGTTAAAATGTCGATATTCTTGCCATTTGTTCACGATTTGGTATTTCTGCGTCCCTGTTTTGTTATCTAAACTCCTCTCGAGGATGTAAGAGAGGCCGGTCATCAGGGGAGTTTTATTATTTTTTTTAATTACGCTAAAACCCAGCTCAGCCGCAATGCCCTCTCTTGCAGCGGTGGTGCGGCACTGCCGGGGGGTCACGCCGAGCCGCTCCGCCACCTCTTGCCTCTCCCCCCGACAGCCGCCCGGCTTTGCGGGGACCCCTAAACCCCGGCCCACGGGCCCTCGCTGCCCTCTCTCCTGCGAGGGGACCGGCCGGGCGCCGCGGAGGGGAGCGGCGCCGGCCTAGCGGCGCGCCCGGCCGCTGTCGTGGGGCGTTATCCCCCCGCGCCGAGCCCCGCCGCCGCCGGGCGGGGAGCGCCCGGGGCGGGGGGCGCGGCGGCCGGCGGCGCCCTGAGCGAGGCCCGCGGCCGCCGTGGGCGGCAGCTCGTCCGGGGCGGCGCAGGCTGCGCGAGAGGGCCGCGGTGGCAGCCGCGGGGGTCGGCGGAGCGGGAGCGCCGCCATTAGGGGCCTCCGCAGGCCGGGGCTTGGCTGAAGGAGGGAGGACCCGCACGCCGTGAGTACCGCGGGGCACGGCGATCGCCCACGGCGGGACCGGCGCCTGCCCGCGCGCGCGACGGGAGCGGGGAGAGTAGTTTTTCAGTAAAATAAACGAGTGGCGTGGGGTTACTCGCGTGTGTCGGGGCCGAGGCCGGAAATCAGTCACCGCCTCCGCCTGAAGGCCGGGCAGGAGCCGCGACCTGGCCTGTCGTGGCGGGCAGGCGCTGGGGCCCCTGGCTCCCCTCCCCACCATCTCACAAATGGCCCGGGCCCGCCTGCTGCCGAAGGGCTGATTCCTCCCACTGCTCCTGCCTTGGTTTTCAGCTCATGGGGCACCTCCAAAGCCTTCACCACAAACATAAACAGCGGCTGAGGGGACAACATCGATTTAAACTCGCGGCTTTAAACCACGCCTTTCTCTGTGCATCCTACTAGTAACACCTTCAGGTTATTGCCAAAGCACAGAACACATTTTAAAAGGCACTTGATGATTGTTTACTGTTTGCCTTTCTCAGCTTCGGCAGAGAGTGAGCCAGTTTCAGTTCTCAGCGCTGCAGCCCTTCAAACGGGAGAGGATACTTATTTAAAGCATGCATAAGCGAAATAGTAAGGTTGAGTTGTACTTAGAGTCAGAAAGTAGTCTTGATACATTAAATTAGGCTTGCTTTTAAAGGGGCTTTGCTGGTTGATTTCTGTGGGGAAAAAAAAAAACGTTTATAGGTGAGGTAGGGTCTGAATACGGTGTTACAATATGGTGAAAGTAAGGCTTTTACTTTTTCATATGTAGTATCAACACTTTTACTCGAAGACAGTTTCGGAGTTTGTAGTTGCATCCTCTAACGATGTGAATTTGCCTAGATTATAGTTCTAGACAAGATTATACATGTTGTAGGTCTGCAAACTGCTTGTCAGAGACTAGTTCTCTTTTCAGTGATTTCAGTGGGACTCTACTTAGGTGAAATAGTCTGCAGGCTAAGGTTTAGTTTATTCCCGTAGTTGAAGGTGAGAGCAGGAGGTGTTAAGGACAGAACATAAATCTTGCAAAGTAAAATAGATTTTTAAAAACAACTTAATTATTAAGCTCAACAACAAGTGGTATTGATTTAATTAACCAAAGAAGACTTTATTTAGGTTTTGTTCAGTGGATTTTCATACAAGTGGATTTGTGCTTCCATAGGAACCATGCTAACTTCTGTGCATCCTGGCATGTTTTTTAACATATATTCCTCACTGAAATCTGCATTTTCTGACTGTTTTTTCCTCTCTAGGTTCTTTGCCTCTCCTTTATGCCTCAAAAATAATTCAATTCATTTGTCTGTTCCAGCAGAGCTGGAATGACAAAGAATATATCTTACAAGTTTTGTGAAAATCAGTGGCTGTGGAAAGGAGAGGGGTTTAAATTACCATCCCCAGTAAGGAATAGGCAGTTATGTTCACCACTTCATCTATTCGAGAGACATCAGACAAACGATCTGTCCATGATAGCCATTGGTGATTATTACTAGCAATGTCATGTGCTAGCAGTGTATGCATCTTTTGGTTTGCTGTGGTTATCAAATGTGAGACAAAGATGCTCCTCCACTCTGCAGCCACAGTCCCCTGGAAAGGGATCTGTGAGTGGTAAGCCGGGGGCAGCGTAGTGGTCCATGAATTGTAAGCCATCACATCTGTTATGATTACAATTTCAGAACTCTGTCATGAGGGGAACACATGCTGAAAAATCCACAAGTCCCATCTGTTTGGATTTGAAGTTACTGTATAAAATAATCTGTTTGGATACTAATAAATGTTACATTTTCAGACTAGGAGACCATGCAAGGCTTTGTCGTCATTTGAAGTTTTCACCAAGGATCTGAATAAAGGCCTGGGAGCCAAGGCTTCTGAGTTGCCATCCAGTCATTGAGCAGCTGCAGTAACCAAAGCTTTTTAACCCAGATGCAGACCATTGTCTAAACATAGCTTTATGCTATGCAGGTGCGCAGCCTGAAAACCAGCCAAAAAGAAACTGGTACTCCAAAGTGCCGTTCTTATGGACAGGCTCCGTGTTCCTTGGCAAGTAGTACAAAATGTGGGATTAGGTCTCTAATTTAAGGTGCTCAGTCATGGTTCTCTGTAGTAGTGTGTGGAGAGAAACGGGTACTGCTAGAGGGCGATTCTTCCTGCCTGCCTGAGACACTACCCAGCATCTAAGATAGACATGCTGTTTCTTTTTCATACGCGATGTGTAAAATTGTCAAAAGGTATATTAACATCATATTTCCTAATTTTTGTTTGTTTGTTCCTGTATCAGTATTAGTGGGACTAATAGGCTTAGAAGACTGAAAACAAAGGATCCTCACAACATCTTGCATCTACAGGATTGTGGCTCTGCAGTTCAGTGTTCAAGCAACATAATCCCATTACTTTCAAAATCATAATTTGGCTATGTGAAATAAGGCAAGATGGAGGAGATATTTAAGGCTGCTACAAAAAAAAAAAGTGAAATGTCATTTAAATGCAGGGTACAGAAGGCAAAAGTCACCAGCCATGAATGTTGCTGTCCTCTTAGAGTTGGAGAAAAAAAGAATGCAGAGACCAAACCCTCCTTGCAGGGCAATTCTGTTTTATTCCAAATGTATGGTTAATTTACATAGAATAGATCACATTTGTTCTAAACTAAAGTGTAGGAAATACTAGCAACAATTAGATTAAATGAGGGAATAAGAACTTTTTTGCTTTATTATCTAGCATTCTGTTGTTCATGCGGTGTCAGGACAAGAGGTCGGATAGATAATCTGATGTAGCTACTGCTTCTAGGGACTGATTCATGCTTAGGGCTACTGTAGTGAAATACATTTTGTCTCATCTGACATGAATATAATATTCTTCCTCTGAAGACTTTGTTTAAGGGAATACATATGGCTATATCTCTAGCATAGGACCTTATGGACAGTCAGGAAATTGGTTTGTTTTAACTGATGGCAGTACGGCTTATGAGATGGTGACTTACACGTCTGATAATTTGGCTAGAACAGGTTTCCTCCTATCTTACTGTAATGCTTCATTTTTCTGGTAGCAAACTATTTTATCCAAGCTATGAGACTTTATCCTCTGCTTTTGGTAATAGTTTCTCCCATTAGGGCTGCCTGCAAGCTTGCTGTAAAGCACCTCTAGCTTTAGTGTAAGAGTGGATTTGGGAAACATACCCAGTTATGTCCAGATACAGGCTGGCCCTTTCTGGTGAGAGACCAAGACAAACTGTTCGTGTGTAGCTTACAAGGAATATCTCTTGGAGGAGAATGGAGCCTGCAAACAAGCAATCTCGGAAGGGTACAAAAATCAAATGGATTATGTTCTGTGCTTTCAGACCAAAGGCTAAGTCTTGAAAACATGATTCCTGCAACTGTTCACACTGTCCTGAGTGCTCTATATTTATGCTGCCACAGAAAGAACTGGTTGCACTCGGAGGAGAAACACAAGAAACACTAAGGACTCAAATGCGTTTGCAGCTAAAGTATCCTCATCATGAATAGGTACACAACTATCAGACAGCTTGGTGATGGGACCTACGGCTCTGTCCTCCTAGGGAGAAGCATTGAATCTGGAGAACTAATAGCCATTAAAAAGTAAGTATTTTCATTTGTTACTTAACAGTGGATGGTCCAGGTTTTTCCATTCTATGGTCCACATCACTTGATCATGCTGGTTTGAGTACTTCGCATTCCACACAACATTTGTATTTGGAGTTGTATTGGGGCAGCATGCAAAGCTCAAGTTCCTTGTATCCTCCAAAGTCCCAGCAGAAGATAAAGAGGATGAGATATATAGGCTTATTATAACAGTGCTCTGCTACTATGTGTAATCAAACATGTATTATGTATATTATTTAGAGTATTCTGCAATGCTGCTTTGGAATCTGCAGCCCCTTCCCTGCTACTTACATGGAGCATACATTTCATGGTCTAATTTCCATGTAATGTTAATATGCAGTGATCATTAACACAATGGATCTCATTGTCCATTGTCTGTATCTTTATGTGCTATTATCTATTGGTCTTTTCAGCTTAAGATTTTCTTAAAATTCCTTGAGAAATCCACTTGATTTTTCACTGCCACTTCAGCAGTGACCTCAGTCTGTAAATGGCTTATTTGTCCTAGTTGTGGTAAGAGACAGCTATAAAGCATTGCAGGCACTTTCCTGAAATACCAACCATGACCCAGGGACATACTTGTCAAAAGAGCTTTCAGTACAATGCTGTTTTGTATGAACAGTCAATAGCTGGCTTTAGCAACTTTCTAAATCCTCTGTGCTGAGGGTATTTTTCCTGTATCAAACCTTTCCAGAGGCACCTTTGATTTTCATTTTGCAACATGGTAGAAACTCAAAAATTTCAGAACAAGCCAGAAGATGGTACTCTCTTAGCTTACGTGTTAATGCCAATCCATTATTAAGAACAGAAATGGCCTGGTGGCTGAACGCACAAGACAGTAACTGCAAAAATACTGCTTAAACAAACAAACAAAAAAATCCAGACCCCCTCACAAAATGAAGGGCTTGTAGTTCTTAAACTATTCTAATTATAAGAGCTGATTTCAAACTGGAAACTTACTACAATAATAAGTAATACTGAATTATTATTAAAGTCTGACAAAGACTCAGATCTTCAAATGGTGCTTAACTCCCTCTGAATCCAGACTCTAAGCAGTTGGGTATTTTTGTAAGTTTAGTCTGTGCTCTTCTGTGTACATGTGAGCCTTCCACCTGTTGGTCCTAAAGCATAAAGTTACGTGTGAAGGAACTGAGTCATAATCAAAATGCATATGAACAAGTAGGACCATATGTTACACACAAATACTATGTTCAGAGTTACATTCTGGCTTAGGAGAAAACAAATCTGCCACGCACTTTGTTTCTGTTAGCGCAGAGTTGGTTATAAACTTGAAAGGAAAAGCAGAATTTGGAAAGCAATTGGCATGATAGATGCAACTCGCAAGGGAGAGAGAAACATAGGGAGCAGTCGGCACTGAAAAATGAAGAAATACAACTTAGAGAGAAAGGTATTGAAATTACAGAGAAATCAAAATATAGAGAAGAGGAGCAAGAAGAATATGATAAAATTGGAGACCCAGTGAAGTGATTTAATTTGGTCTTCATTAGATTTGTTTCAAAACTTAGTCTGAGTTGTTCATAACTGTCATAACCCTTGTCCTTTTTAGGGTTAGACTCCACCACATTGTATTCTGGGAGGAAAAATAGCATGCCTTGTTGAAGGCTCTGACATTTTTGCAGCAAGATACATATATGAAAAAAGGCAATCCTGTGTGATAATAATGCTTTTAAATTCTATTAGAGTGTACCTTGTCTAGAGATGTAAAGTTTTTTTACGAAGGAGGTAGCATGTTATATTTTGATGGAAGAACTGAATTGTTAAGACATAATGAGACTTATGGGTCGAAGACCAGCTGATGTTGACCATGTATTAATCGTTTTTTTCCCTCTACTATTGCAGAATGAAGAGAAAGTTTTATTCCTGGGAGGAATGCATGAACCTTCGAGAGGTTAAGGTACTTGTTTCATTCAATGGTTGACTTTAAATTAGACAATCCCTGTTACATTTTGGGGTAACATCAAATTCTTTCCACCCCTTTTATCAAAAACTCCCCACAACATGAGGTGTGGCATATGGCATTACAGTTCTGTTTCCTGGCTCTGCATTTGGATGGGGTGTCTGTAGTCTTATAAAAATTCTTATTAAAATTCTGTAGTCATACAAAAAATAATTTGGTTGTAGAGAGCTGCTTCCTCCTTGTGGTGAGTGCTGAGTGAGTGAGAGAGCTTTCCTATCACAAAACCTGGAGTTGATTGGTGTTTGTTTTTCAGAGCTTGAGAACACGTGCCCTTTGCTCGGCAGTAACCTTTGTACATGCAGTAGTTTCTGGATAGCTGGCTTGGGGACAGACATTTAGCATGAAGTTCTGACACCAGGAAAGCTATAGGGGTATGTTCTAAGGACCTCCTTTAATTTCTAGTCCTTGCTATCACTGTTGCAAACATGCAGAAAATCTAGGTCACTTTTCTTACAGTACATGTTGGTACTGTGTTGCTACAGCAAGAATGAATGTAGAATACACTGAAAACCTAAAAAGAAAGGAGAATGAAGACCCAAGTATGCTAGTTTTGGCTGGGATAGAGTTAATTTTTGTCGTAGCAGGTTTTATGGGTCTATGTTTTAGATTTGTGACCAAAACAGTGTTGATAACACAGGGATGTTTTAGTTACTGCTGAGCAGTGCCTGCACAACCTCAAGCCTTCTCTGCTTCTTATGCTTCCCCACCAGCGAGTAGGCTGAGGCTGGGCAAGAGGCTGGGAGGGGACACAGCTGGGACAGCTGACCCCAGCTGGCCAAAGGGATATTCCATACGACATTGTGCTCAGCATATAAAGCTGGGGGAAGAAGAATGAAGGGGGGGACGTTTGGAACGATGGCGTTCGTCTTCACAGGTAACCATTAGGTGTGATAGAGCCCTGCTTTCCTGGAGATGGCTGAACACCTGCCTGCCAATGGGAAGCAGTGAATGAATTCCTTGTTTTGCTTTGCTTGCGTCCGCGACTTTTGCTTTACTTATTAAACTGTCTTTATCTCAACCCACGAGTTTTCTCGCTTTCTGCCCTTCTGATTCTCTACCCCATCCCACTGCGGGGGATAAGCGAGCTCAGCTACCCACCAGGGTTAATCCACAATACCAAGGAAGAATTTCCAGGGTTGTTTTTAGTCCTGAGTATAACGTGAGTATTGCCAGTGCAAGTACAGGAAGAGTGTGAATTCTGCCAGTAGGAAGTTACTTATGGAGAAAATGCAATTGTTCTGGTGCCTACTGTGATGCCAGATAGCTGGCTTTTGAATGACGAGCTAGTTGATGGGTATACTGTATATGTATCTGGTTATACTTGGAGATCTGGTCTTTGTTCTCAGAGCTGTCTGATTATTTAAAATATTGAAGAATTTTTGAAGCCAAGTCTTCTGCATCAGTGAAATAGTTTTTTCATTAGAGTAAGACCATTGTAAAATCCTGTTTGTATTTTGTGTTTCTAGTCTTTGAAGAAATTAAACCATGCCAATGTAGTGAAGCTGAAAGAAGTTATCAGGGAAAATGATCATCTTTATTTTGTGTTTGAATACATGAAGGAAAATCTTTATCAGTTAATGAAAGAAAGGTATGTAACAGCATCACCCATTCCTGATATAAATTAATTACTTGCGTAATGTGCTTTTAACACCCCTGTTACTTTTCAAAGGACTGTGGATCATATGTTTAGGCTTAGATCACTATGCCTTAAAGCTATGTGCTGCAGTAGGAGCTGTGGCTGTCACCTTTGAGCATATCCCAAACAGTGAGAGTTTCCAGTGTCTCTTCCCAGATTAGCCTGGCAGGTAAATAGGGCACTCTTTTGAGAGTTAGGAACTGTGGACCTTTAACAGCCCTCACACTGAGGAGGTATTGAACGTAGAGCTTTTGATTTCCAGGTAAGTACTCCAACCAGCAATGCTTTTTCTATTTGGTTGAAGTGGTAATCATGAGGGGTCAAATTCTGGATTGCTTCTAGGAATTTTTTTTGCCTTGCAGTTTGAAATGACATCTCTTCACAGAGATATGTTATAACAATAACCTTACTTTGTTAAATCAAGTAAGATTACTGTCATCTCGCAGGCTGATTCTATGGTTCATAGAATAAGGTTATTGTTATAACATATCTCTGTGAATACTACATAAAATACCTTTTTAAGCATAAAAATACTCAGTATGCATGCACAGGTATAGAACAACTTTAACTAAATTGGGCACATATACATGGATGCTGATTTTTAATTATATGAAATGATGAACCTTGAGAAAATTGTTCAAGTGCATAACATACAAACCAATTATCTTTAGGAATTTCTTAGAAATGCTTGATATATCCTACCTCCTTATGAAAACAAAAAGGGCAGATGTCTATAAAGGTGTGCTACACATCATATTCTCTATGGTTTAGCTAGGCCTTGGACTAGTTAGACATTGTATAAATCAAACCTTTAAGAATGACATTTATTTGCTTAAGTCTTAGTTAAAATTGCCAATCTTGCTGGAAGGGACTGTAGAGGAAATACAACTCTCCTTCTGCTGTAATTAAAAAAATAAGCAAGCAAATATGAAAAGCTGACTCTAGTAGCTGATCTCACTTCTGAAGTATGTGATGGTCAGTTTTTTTGAGAGGAATCAAGCTTAGGAAATGGAATAAGGCCCAGGCCATCTTCTTCATTCACTGCTAGGCTCTTTCTGAATAAAATTGTCACTGATTTCCACCTCAACCCACCTCTGCTGTGTTTTGGCATGCGCAGAGGCAGCTGGTACAGAGCTGTTTGATCAGAATCCTCTCTTGGTAAGAGGGGCCATCATTAAACAGCCTGCCATGGCTGATCTTCTCGCCTGAATATTATGAGGAGAAGAGCTGCTTGTTTTCGGTGGTAGCAGATGAGACACTTTTTTCAGCTAACAGAAGAGAAAGAAGTAGCACATCAGCTGTTAGATAATAGCAAAGTCAAAAGTATGGCTTGTATATGCTCTAGAAGAGAGGCCAGAAGAAACTGTGCATGAAAAGCACTAAATTAAGATGAACCCTTGCTGTCTTGAGGACCGTGCCTCATGACCTGTACATGTTAAGGTTTGTTCAGTTTGGCCAATTTTCTTTTTTTTTTTTTTTCCCTTTTCTTTTTTTCCCTTTTTTAATTCACTGTCCCACATAGTTTTAACATGATGTCATATAGTCTTAATATAATGTAATATGGCAGTTCTGCAAATACTGTGTAAATTTTCTTGGAGAAATAAACTACATGAGAGTGCTTAAAATATATCTAGCAGTTTTATTGTCATTGTTACCTTTTATCTTTGGTTCATTAGATAGCATCAGCTAATGTGTGAATTTAATCATTAATATTTATTTCTTCTCTTTTCTTTTATCCCACAGAAACAAACTGTTTCCTGAATCTACAGTTAGGAATATTATGTATCAGATCCTGCAAGGGCTTGCATTTATCCATAAGCATGGTAGGTTACGTTTTATCTGCAAACACTTTGAATTATAGCAAGATAGTGTCTGTGTAAGTTTTTTAATGAGTACACTAACAATTACATTACTAACTTTAGTAAAGGGAGCGATCAAAAGAATGGCACTACCTGGGAGATTCAGATTACTGAAAATATCCATATTTTATAGTTGCCTGATATTTTAGTCTGGAGGTTTGCTTAGTTCCTTTTCTCTAGATTTCTACTTTCTCAAACTAGCAGCTGGCCGCTTTCTAAAACTCATCTGATGCTAATGGGCACATTTCTTGAGGTCCCCTGAGGTTGAGAATAAAGGAAAAATTACTCTTTTCTCAAGACGCACACAGATACCTGAATAAAACGCACATTCTCTGTAAGATACGCTTAAAGTGATAAAGTCTGAGTGACAAGCTTTCATTGCATGGCCTTCCAAATAATTTTTACAATAATGATAAAAGCTAAAGCTGGTGTACCTGCCAGTAGTAACAAGACGCACTTAACTAATAAAAAAATTTACTTATTTTAATGATAACTTCCTCACCCTGTTTTGCTGCCCTCTGCAATTCTGCCTGCTAAATACACTGTAGCGTATGTTGCTGGTCAGCTCTCAGGGTTATCAGAAGAGAACTAGCATCAGTGGCCAAAGTCCTGGAAGTGAAAGGCTTGTTTTGGAAAAATCACATGAACTTTTTTCCCTTTCTTTATTTCTCTATTCTGCTCCTGTATGGCATAGAAATGCTGTCAATCAAACTTTTCATGTTCTTTGTCCATTCAAACTCTGAGCATCTTTTTATATTTGAATACACAATAGATTGTTCTTTTTACAAGTTTGCCATGAAATAAATTGCCTCAACAGCATTCTGTTGGTGCATTGCATGTCTGTGCAGCAAAATACAGAAGTGATTGTACTAAATGCTAAAAATAACCTTGATTGCTCTGTCTGGTGCCTTCCATAAAGCGGCAGTAGTTCAAGCCGGCACGAGAACATCTACTTAATATCCCTAGGAAGGACATAATCTGCTGGTTGGTAGAAATCTACAGCACTATGTCTTCAATGCTGTCATGCATTAATCTAATAAACAAAAGTTAATATGGTTATACTGGACAATGTAGACACATCCTATGTGAATGTTTATTCTGTTCTCTGTGGGAGCATATTCGCGGCCATGGAAAAAAATAAACGTTGGAAGGTTTCTGAAAAGGAGGTCATAGAGCTCTAGTAAGGTACTACAGAGGGAGCTGTATATAGCAAACAGTGGTCTCAGATGCCTGCAAGAAAGAAGCATAAGGATAAGTTTTCCAGACTAAGGGTGGAAGCAAATTTCAGAGACAGTAGTCAGTAATATTCTAGCCCTCTTCTCTCATTTGTACTGAAAGAGCTCTTGCCAAATGCTCAGTTGTGATCAAGTTTGGCTGAATGCAGAGAGCACTAAAAAAATACGCTGAGATCCTCTGTCTGATAGGGTGATGAATAACTGCATGCTTGCAGATTATTATGTTCTCAGATTTAAAAATAAGTTTCAAAGTGCAAAAAATTGCCTCATGTTTTAATTTGTATTCTGTTTAAAAGAACTTTTGAAGCAATTTTTTGATGTCTTCACTGCACAGTTTCCAACACAATTAGAATGAAACTAACATTAAAATGGTGTAAATTTTATGTTAAAGAAGTGTCACTTGAAAGGAAGCTATCTGACTGAATGCTTGGAATTGTTGTAAGATAGTCAAATTGTATATACTGTTCTTCACAGTCTGACTGAACAACCATTATACTGACTAGCTCTGTTGATCACATAAGACTTTGAACTCTGTGTTGTGCTATTCAAGCTTCAGCAATAAGAACTAAAGCAAAACAATCCAGGTGGAAAATAAAGGCTACAGCTGGGGGTGGCGTTGCAATGTACATCAATATTTCATTTGAATTTTAGGGTTCTTTCACAGAGACTTGAAACCTGAAAACCTCCTTTGCATGGGACCAGAACTTGTGAAAATAGCAGACTTTGGCTTAGCCCGAGAAATACGATCTAGACCTCCTTACACCGATTATGTATCCACAAGATGGTAAGTGCCAGTATTCGCCTACATTGGTGAAACTTATAATCAAGCCTTTAAAGAAGTGTTAAATTTGTGCTGAATGTAATAACACTTTTGATGCCTCTTATTTATGAAAGTTTTATTTAACTTGGCATAATTCAAAAAGCTTCAGTTAGTGCAAGACAGTTTACAGATGGCAGCAGCACAGGAACAAAGAGGGAGCCTGATAAGGCAGGTGGGACGTGCTGCAATTGCTGCATGTCAGGAAGGCATAGAGAGCTTACAAGAGCTTATGTAGGTTTTAATTCTTTGTTCTAGAAAAAAAATGAAGTCTTATGTATAGGATAGGAGAGGATAGGAGCTTTTTAAGGGATGTTTGCTCTTAACAGCAAAGAATGAAGAGCTGAATGGTTTCATGTATGTCTGTTTGAATTGTGTTGATTGTTGGGATTTGTTTCTTTTTTTTTTTTTTTTTTTTTTTTTTTTCTCTCTTACAGGTACAGGGCTCCTGAAGTCCTTCTGAGATCCACCAGCTATAGTTCTCCAATAGATATTTGGGCTGTTGGTTGTATAATGGCAGAAGTTTATACACTGAGGCCTCTCTTCCCAGGCGCCAGTGAAATTGATACTATATTCAAAATTTGCCAAGTTTTGGGGACGCCAAAGAAGGTAGCTAAAGTGACATTCCATGCTGCAATAATACTAGAGGTGTTCTACAATACAGAATGGCACAATAGCAGTAAGCAAAAAAAATAATCAATTTTCACGCTTGCTGCTATTGTATGGTATTGATCTCAGTTATAGTAAACTAAATTAAAACTTATTTTCTGTGAAATAAGCATTATGTAATTATGCTATAAAACCTGACATTTAGAGGAGGAGAAATAGACCCCTGAACAGCAAAAAAGTCATTAGACTGTGATTTCATTAGGTGGAAATTTCATTTTCTCTTGCGTATTGCGTATAAACCTATGGTTTAAGAGGCTAGAAATTGGAAGCATGGCAGGACTCCTGTCTCCTGATTCCATTTGTGCCTTTGACTTGGACGGATGTAAAGCAAGACTTACCTCTCACCAGAGGTTTGAGTTGAAAATCTCTAGTGAAATCTTTAGTATAGTCTAGAGTAAGCTGGACACAGTCTATTACTGATAGGAGAATATATGCTAGTGTACTTAGGCACTATGATATTTTACAGCTGAACTTTGTTTGTGATTGGAAATCTCATTCTTCCAGAACGACTGGCCTGAAGGCTACCAGCTTTCAGCCTCTATGAATTTTCGCTGGCCTCAGTGTGTACCTAACAACCTAAAAACCCTCATACCTAATGCTAGCAGTGAAGCAGTGCAGCTCATGAGAGACATGCTGCAGTGGGACCCCAAAAAGCGGCCAACAGCTAGTCAGGTTTGGTTTTGTTTTCTTTTTCTCGCATCTGCATGTGACACTTCCTTTCACTGCAAGACACCTTTTATAGACAGTTGCTCAGAGGTGTGGTTCTTAGAAGGGAGAAGAGCAGAAGCCAAGAACAAGTTGCAAGACAAAGGGGAGTAGTTAAAAGAGAGTAATCAATCTTTTGCATGCAACATCAACTGCGGGGGGCGTGCGCTCAGTGTTCAAATGTGTGACTGCAGTGTGTATAAGTACACCTGAATTAAGTATAATCCAGTCACTGTGAATAGCGGCAGAGTGAAGGCTGTGATGCCGTTCTTTCATTGCTATTGATATGCGCCACAGAATCATGGAATGGTTGAGGTTGGAAGGGGCCTCTGCAGGTCATCTAGGCAACATGCCCGTGCCCTAGGCAACATGTGCCAGTGCTCAGTCACCCTCACAGTAAAAAAGTGTTTCCTGATGTTCAGAGGGAACCTCCTGTGTTTCAGTTTGTGCCCATTGCCTCTGGTCCTGTCACTGGGCACCACTGAAAAGAGCCTCACTCCATCTTCTTTGCACCTTCCCTTCAGGTATTTGCATACTTTGGTAAGATTCCCCTGAACCTTCTCTTCTCCAGGCTGAACAATCTCAGCTCTCTTAGTCTTTCCTCATATGTGAGATGCTCCAATCCCTTAATCATATTTTTGGCCCTTCGCTGGACTCTCTCCATTATGTCTCTCTCTCTCTTCTGCTGGGGAGCCCGAAACTGGACACAGCACTCCAGTTGTGGCCTCACCAGTGCAGAGCAGAGGGGAAGGATCACTGCCCTCGACGTGCTGGCAACACTTCTGCTCATGCAGCCCAGGATATCATTAGCCTTATTTGCAGCAAGGACATATTGGTAGCTCACGTTTAACTTGGTGTCTGCCAAGTCCTTTTCTGCAAAGCTGCTTTCCAGGTGGTTGACCCCAGCATGTACTAGTGCATGGGTTTGTTCCTCCCCAGGTGCAGGACTTGGTACTTCCCCTTGTTGAACTTGATGAGGTTCCTGTCAGGCCATTTCTCCAGCCTGTCGAGGTCCCTCTGGATGGCAGCACAACCCTCTGATGTATCAGCCACTCCTTCCAATTTTGTGTCATCAGCAAACTTGCTGAGGCTGCAGGCTGCACCACCATTGACATCATTAATGGAGATGTTGAAGAGTATCTGCCCCAATATTGACCTCTGGTGTACACCGATACCTACTGGCCTCCAACCAGACTTTGTTCCACTGATCACCACCCTCTGGGCCTGGCCAGTCAGCCAGCTTTCAATCCACCTCACTGTCTGCTCATCCAGCCCAGTGTTGCCTGGATAAATCTAGCTTATGCAAGGCAGTTTGCAGGGCGGTCTTAGCTCAATTGTACGTCCCAACGTCCTGTACATAAGCATAACCCAAGTCATCAGTATTGCACATTTAATGGTCCAGTTGATGTTGTTGATGGTAGCCACTGATTTCAGATATCAGTACTGTAGTGGTAGTACCCAACTAATGAAATGAGCAGGGCATCTTCTGAAATACAGATGTGATTCTGGGTTCAAATCTGGCTTGGCTTCAATAGGACCATAGCTGAACCTTTGTGATTATATCGGACCTTCAGTACAAATTGTAATAAAAAGCTTTAAAGCTAATTAAAGCAGTTAAAAGGTAAAATAGATTAAGAACTCTCTAATGAAAAGCAAAAATACTGACTATAACTTGGTATTAAGAGCCATTAGCAAATGTTTTACAGTAAGGTACAAATATGGTGAGGAATCTCAGCTTTTAGAAGCTTTTTGCAGTGAGAAGTCTTTAGGAGGGGAAGATGAGTATACCTGAAACAGCAAGATGGGCAGAGATGAAGTGCCTTTACTGACAACTCCATAATTACTTGTAAGGCAAGATAAAGATATTTTTACCAACATGTCTTCCAAAAAAGAGAGGCTAATTTTCATAAAGGCTATATTTCTTTCACTTGATTCAGTCTTGGAACTGGAGAATGGAAGAGATGGGGTGTCTCTGGGGTCATTCAGGTCTTGATGGCTGAATCTGTGATGACAGGTGTGCATGTGTTTGCACATGCACACACACACACACACAAAGAGACAGCACATAATGACACATGCTTCTAGATGCCATATACCTGTTTAAGGATCTTACTTCTGCAGAACCTTTTCCTTTTGTGCAAGTCTACAGAGGATTTGATAACTTGGTATCTGTTGAAACTTTTCTACTATTGCAGCGTTATTCTGAAGTGGATTGTGCTCACTAGAATCTAGTGTTGAGAAGTGGGTCTTCAGCTGTTTCCCACCCCAGAAAAAAGGAAATTAAATTTGTACCGTTGCGTAGGGCTAGGGTGAGTTAAAAACTTTGGTTTCCTAAGTTGGATCCTAACATCTTTATTATGTTTTAGGCACTTCGATATCCGTACTTCCAGGTTGGGCATGCCCTGGGTGTTCAGGAACTGGGGAAACAAAAGGAACTGCATAATAAACCATCTCTGCATATTAAGCCTGTCCCTCCAGCACAACCCCCTCCAAAACCTCACGCCCGCATTTCATCAAGGCCTTTTCAACAAAGCCAGTCTTCTCAGCACTTGGTGTACCCATATAAGACAGACAACTCTGGGGCTGAGCACAGTAACTACTTACAGGAGGACAAGTCTAACCAGGTTCTTCTGCCTGCAATTCACAATAAGGCTCCTCAGCAGGTAATGGTCCATCTAGCATAAGATATGCTTCCTGATATACCGCCTTGTTTTTCCTTAATGCTGTTTCTTTTTCTTGTTCTCTTTCAAGGTTCTTATACTTCAGTAAAAGGACAGGAAATGGCAATAAAGAATAGTTATAACTTTCAGCTAGAAACTAGAAGTTACTCTGTTGAAATCTAAATAAAATTGCTATAAAACAAGCAAGTCGATTTCTCATTTCAAAACCATGCTTCCCTTTGTTGTAAAGCACCACTTAAAGGATGACACTGTGGTTTCATATGAGTAAAAAGGATGTACAGTGGTCAGAATATTAATGAGATTAATGCCAGAGAGAAAAGTATTAAGCTAAATAGTATTGAAATGAGGGGCAGGGGGGCTATTGCCTTCATCCATTTAAGGCATCCAATTTATGTGGCTGAGAATAATAGTCCTTTTGGGCTTCTATACTGGCCATGCAAACCAACAGATTCTTCTTTAGCGTAAGAACTACCATTTCTTTTGATTATACAAGAAGACTGGATTCATAAGATAGATGACAAGAGCAGACAGTGTGAATGTGGCTGCTAAGAGACCGGTCTTAAGTAGGGTCTGTATTGGCCATGTAAAAGTCGCACAAGGTTGAAATGTACTGATGAGCTTAAATGGCTGAAGAGACACAAATTCGTATCTATGCTGTCCTGCAAGAAAAATACATTTTATAAATGTCTAGGCACAGGCTTGTGGAAACATGAACGTGCATGCAGTTTTGTACTCCTAAGATAGGTCAAGAAATAAAAATTGAGCGTGAGCTAATTGTTTGGGACGTGTATAATGAAATATAAATAGAATTTGAATTGAGACCTAAGAAATTTGTTTTTCTGTCAGTGGAAGATACTTTATTGCAGGATGAAATGCAGAAGATAAGTAATAATGTCTACAGGCTACAGATTGTGTTCCTAGCATGTTTAATGAAAGATTAGGATTCTGTTGTTACAGTTTTACTACCACTATTTCTCTTTGAGACAGGGAAAAAAAGTCCTCTTTGTTCCTGTCACCTGGTTTATGGTGTAAGTGCATGGGTTTGTTTCTTTTCAATCTTTATAACAGAAAACATCTGCTGGGACTGAGAATATAAATGGTGAACTTAAACCGAAAACTAGGCGAAGATGGGGACATCTTGCTAGAACAGTGAAGAGTTCTGAAGACTGGGATGACTTGGAAGACCTTGATTTCAGCTCTTCCATCACGAAGATGGACTTGAAAAACAAGAAGAGGCAGAGTGATGAAACTCTTTGTAGGTAAGTAGGTTTCTTTTATGTTTGTGTGCTATTTGGTCTCATTTCCTCAGGCTTCACCTCTTTTTTCATAATGTTGCTCTTTATGCTTTCTATGGATCGAGAAACATCTATCCAGGCCAGTAAAGAACATGCAGCTTGTCTCTCTCCTGCTGCTTGTTGAATGCTGACCTTTGAATTGCAACACGTTTTTTGATGGGCAGTGCACCCTTCTATACAATTCCTTGTTCATTTTTCCCCACTGAAAATGATGCTTAGCTTAAGTCTTCCCAAGTTAATCTTTGAATATATACTTTCTATTTCACGTATGAACCATTTTGGTGTAGTCTACACATACAGACTGTTCTGTGTGACTCTTAAGCTGCAGTTTCCATGGATCATTCACAGTAGAGAAAAACTTACTGAGTGATTTATGAAAACTTGAAAAGCAATATGTAAGGGAACTAGAAGCACAAATCTGATTTTCAGGGGCACTTGTACAGCTTCAGGCTAAAAATATTCCCTGTTCTCTGCATGTTTATGCTGTAGCAAACACAATATGAGGACATGGTTCCTGGAGATGGGATTGAGATGAGAAGGCCAACTGTGGATAAACATATGCTATAAGAATTGGGCTAAGTGTAGCAATTTTTGGGTTATAGATTTGAAAGCATTTTGGACCTGAAGCCTTCGGATGCTGTAGGCTCTGGCAGCAGCGCACCTTCCCATGTGACCTTTCCACGGCAGGACACTCCCACATTGCGAGTCTCTGCAGCAAAGCAGCACTACTTGAGACATTCTAGGTATCTACCTGGTTAGTAAAAAATACTTAATTATTTTTCTTCCTGTAATTCCAACAGCAGTATGAAATAGTCATTGGTACATTAGGCTTTATCCTTTGAGCTTGTGGAGGGTGGCCACTGATTAAAGAAAATGAGGAGAGCAAGAGCTTTGCTAATGTAGATGGCTATGATACAAACTAAGTCCTAGCAGTCTAGCAACTGAGATAAATCCTGCTTACAAGAAGAGGACAGGGTTGTTGGTACTTCTTCCTCCTGCTGGATACTCTTTTATACTTTGAAGTGTGTTAGGAAAAGTCTGTTAATGTGTCAAGCTATTCCCTGTTTCCCTAAGAAGGATGACTGGTCTTCTAGACTGGAAAAGAAAGTGCCCTAGGTTTACCTCATGAGTATATAATAGCATGAATGACAGAAGCTAACTAATAGTGGGAATATGCTTTGCTGTAGCTTGGAGTTAAATAGAATGCAAATCCATGTCTCTATAGAGGAATTGCATGTCTGTGTTTATGTTAACCTCTGCTATACTGAGACCAGCACTGGGGCAGGATGAAGTACAGGAGGTGGGCAACGTGTCTGACTGTATTGAAAATGAGCTGAATATAAATGTATCCTCTTTCATAATTTCTGTTTATAAAGGCAGTGTTAGCTGTTCATTCACTTGTAGTACCAATACGTCAAAAATAATTAAGTAAACTAGAATGTATTGTGATGGTAAACTCAGTCTTTTTTCCCGAAACAATTAATTCTAATGACTTTCAAATTGGATCACTTAAGTAGAGTTTTGGTAGCTAAAAGTTGTGTTACTAGAGGAGCTTGTAAAACACATTGATCGCAAGCCTGCTTTTGCTTTACCATAAATTGTGAGTGCATCCTTGCATGTTAGGTACCCTGCTTAAATATGAGATGTATATTAAATACAAATAGTATGTGACGTATGAACTCTACTGCAAACTGTTTGCAGAATCTGTGGTTTCAGTAGATAGACCAAAGAAGAGTACAGTACTATGAGAAATGTAATCTACCGTTATTAACTCTCAGGTTATCTTGTCACTGTCAGGCTAAAAGCTGTAAAATGCTGTGTTTGATATGAGGCATAGATTTCATTTACGTAGCAAGATTCGCCTTCTGTGACTTGAGAATATTTGTGGCCTTGATGTAGGGATCCTGTCCCTTGTCATAAGCAGCCATTAATGCTAATGGAACTACTGACACTATTACCTTCACAGAATTAGGGCCTATGGCTAGTCATAGCATTCCCATATGAGAGGATGGGAAGTAACCCAGAGGCATGTTAAGAGTGAAAAGGTTTTGGTTAAGTTCACTGACCTGGACATCTGCTCTAAGATTGTGCATCAGATGGAATGAATGCAGGCCTGTGTAACAACAGAGATTTCAGCATGGTAATTTTTGCATTTTTGCAATAGGAATAAGCACAAGGAATAGCATAGTCTCCACTTCAAACAAAGAGTCTGTTCCATCTAATCCCTGGCCCAGTTCTGGTTTGCCTGGGAAAGCTTCCGGTTTGGGAGGAAGTATTAACAGGATGAATTCAGGTAAGAAGCTGTGCCTAACACTCTGAGAAAAGATAATAGGTGATGTCTCTGCAATCCCAGACAGCTATATTTTGGGATCACCTGTTTATAATACATTGTCAGCTCCAAAGATATTTGCTACGATGTTTGTTCTTTCTGTCAAAATCAGTTATGAGCACTGTTCCTTGGATTTGGAGACTACCTTAAACTGAAACATAGTAATTTCTTCTAATGTATCCCCAAAAGTCTGGTTTGAAGTACCACATGCATAGACGATTGGACAGCTTAGGTCTGTTTAACCTGAATACTTCATCTTGCCTTCAGTTTCCCTCATCAGTTTTTGTAAGTCATATTTCAAGTTTCCAAATTATTTTAGCCCAGCTGGTGCATAAATGACTGTCGTAGAGGAGGAAGTTGGTCTAAATTGAACTAGCCATACACACCACTCTTGTTATGTGAATAAAGCAAATAAAATCTGTCATCTATCATCATGTTTTTTAATTGATGCTGCTTGAAATAGTGAAATAATTGTAGCTTTAAAAAATTCAAACAAAACCCAAAACTCTTCAATTTTTCTTCTTCAGGTTTTTGGGGCATTTGGTATTTCAGGTATTTAACCCCTATTATTTGATTTGAAGTAATTAATTTGTAGATTTTTACATTAGATTTTACCAGATATACTTAAACATGTTGATGTTTCTAGATTGTATCTATGTATTTCCTTTCTAAATCTTTCTTGACTTCAGGTTTTCATGTTATGTTACAGTTCTGCAGTGCTTGTTTTGCATATGTTGTTATGAAAATGTTTGAGAAGATTTCTGTTGAATCTTGGCCCAAAGAAACATTTTGGGCCTTCAGAAACTTTGGTTTAAAAAATAAAAAACTTAAAATTTTGGATGTAATTTAATCAGAAAATTGTTCTTTAAAGAATCAGGGTGGGAGGATGTTGTAAATGGCTAAACTACATGAGAACCTTTATATACGTAGCACATGTCTTCTTCCTGGCTCTTTCACAAGTTTTTGCTTCTTTTATAGCTGCATAGGATATCATTAGATTTTTCCCTTTTTTACTTATTACCATCATTTCCCACAATATGCTTTGCCACTGCTCAACTGCTCTAGTACATTCTAGGCATATGTGCGATGGATCTGATCTGTGCATGCTAACTTATTTAGTGTCCATCTGCACTATGACTCTAGACTGTTTTATTTATAACTATTTTTGTTCCAATTTCTACGGCTTATCCTACAGGTGAGTCAGATCTGTTCCTGCTCACCTTAGGGACAAGTTTTGTAGCTGACTTTCCAAATTTGGAACATGAATCTGTCCCAGTTTATTAAGTTGTGCTCTTTCTGGCTTGCATAAGAGCTTTGTGTAGCACCAGAGCCCCAGACTCACTGCATAGAAATCAAGAGTGAGTATATTCATAGGACCCAGTTGCTGAAAGTGAAACAAAATAATTCCAACTGAAATGCTAAGTTTTGAAAGCTTTGCGAAACCTTGAAAAAGCTGAGATGTCAAGGAGAAGCAGAAATTGCCTTTCTAAGAGTACAGTTTGTACCTGTTTTCCGTTCATCTTTAATGCAGTCTGATGCTGACAGTCTCCTGAACGCAGGATCCGTGGATTTCTAGTGTCTTCAATGAAGTTCTTGTTTTCATCAGTCTGTGATCAGGCTTGATCTTGAATAGGACCCATCAGTGCACACCTTTGTCATCTGTTGATAGTATGGGAGATGCATTGTGTTGAGCTCAAGTGTTCCTTGCCATTTCTTTCAGGGCCCATAGGATCAAGCGGTCTAACTAGTGGTTATATCCCTTCATTTCTGAAGAAGGAAGTAGGCTCTGCTGGGCAGAGGGTTCAGTTAGCACCAGTTGTGGATCCATCTTCTAGTAAGTACAGTACCAAAGTTGCCTTGCTCCCTTGCTCATTACTCCGGTAATGCTGTATATATGCAGCACTGAACGACATATCTTTGCTCTACTTTATTTGTAAATATTTGACTGACTGGAACTACAGTTTGTAACCTTGCAGAACTTCATATAGAGAAGGATTTGGTTTATTTTTACTTTGTTTGTGAAATATGTGGCTTTATCCACAGCATATTTCAGTGGGGCTTAGAGGTTGGTGTGAGAGCTGGCACAGAATTCACACTTGTCAAATCAATTATATAAGTACTCCTTGTCTGGTAAGGTTCTAGGGATTGGATCCACTATTGTTTCACATCAGCAAATTCTATTAAAAAAGGAGGCTTATTTCCTGAAGAAATAAGGATCTGGACCTGCATCCAGTTGCTGTTCAATGTGGACAGCTACTCACTGAACCTTTATCTCATGGCATTTTCTTTTGTCCCTTAGATTATTCTTCTCTGAAGTCAGTAAAACCCCATCTTGTACGGCCATCGTTCAATTCACCTACAAAAAGCACATCAAGGTTAATGCCTCTCCCACCACCAGCTCAGCCCATCCACGGGCGTGTTGACTGGTCTGCAAAGTATGGTGCTCACCGGTGACGTGTGGAAATACTCTCTGAAACAGTGCGTGTTTCCCATGAAATGGTGGCTAAGATGAGACAATTTGATACTGTTTTATATACCTGTAAATTTAGAAGAAACAGATCTTCTATGAATGAGACATTTTGAAGGGTTTTTTTACTTTTATTTGTATTAATTTGAATGCAATCTTGTACCTTTTTGTATAAAATTGTTTTGTTATATAATTGGGTCTGATTATTTTCATAAATCTGATACATTTTGTATATATGGCTTAGGGGGGTTGGCATTTTTATATGATAAATTTTTATAATGAACTTTTTTAAAATTTAAGTTTTCCTTTATTAGATTCAACTTTTTTATAAAAGTGGGTAAAAAAAGCAAAGTGGTGCAATATTGCAGTGGAAGAGAAGTACTGAGGAAGGGGCATTCATTAGGCATTTTCTGAAGTTTATGTGCTAAATGAGGCTGTATAATTTCAGTGATGCCACGTCTTGATACCACGCTTCTGTTGTCCTATACTCATTTGCTTTGTACTGACATCAAAGGAGTGAGTGACTAACAGTCTAAACTCTCCTTTGCAGCCACTGAGAGACTGCTGAAAGTCAGTGGGAGGCTTTTTTTTTTTTTTTAATTTATTTTTGCCTTTAAAAGGTTTTTGTTGGACTGCTGTCCAGCTTTCCAGCTACATTATTTTGCTTTTACCAAATTTGGGCAATCTTCTTGATTGGTGAAGGGTGAATGCCCTTCTGTAGATATGTTTTCTGACACAGCGCTCTTTTGTCCTGCTTCAAAGTTGCTTCTTGGCATTGTTCACTATGAAATAGAATGTGGACCTACCTCTGTTAAATTCATTGAAATGTTCTAATGATTTCTAATGAGAAAAATCAGATTCTGTTTCTTCTTTTTTTGTTGTTGGGAATCTAAGATCTGAAGACATATTTAAGACAGTATTAACAATTATAAAGCTGGTTTCAGAGTAACAAAGTATTAGTGATACGCCAGCAGCAGAGTTTAAAGAAACAATATATGTGCAGCTGACTTAATTTTCACAACTATTTTAAATCACTTTTGGAAAAAAAATCCAGAGCAAATGAGTCAGTTTAAGCTTATTTCAGTTCTTCTTCACTTCAGTACATCTTCACTTACAATGTGAAGAATATGTCAGCTTCCATAAATTAGGCCCCCAGGCTCTACTGGGAAAAATGGGACCTTACCAGGTCCTGCTAAAAAAAAGTTCTAAAATTGTGGTTGATTTCACAGAAACTGATACAGGTCTTTGAAGAGCAGTTTAACTCAGTTTGTAAGAGAAAATTAATTATCAGGTTATAGAGAAAAGCAAATAGCCCCATAGTCTGGTTTAATTCTGCACTGGAAAGGAGTGCCACAGTCCAGCCATCAGCAAAAATTCATTTAGATCACAATCAGCGTTTGGCTGTTCCTGCACCTCCTTCCACAGAAGGAAGATAAAACAGTACAGTGCTGTGGGAGAACATCTTTTATAGCTGCGTTTTGGAACAGCACCACCAAAGCTGAGTGTGCTGTGAAAATGCATCTTCCTATACAGAAATGCTCACCTTTCTGAGCTCATTTTATGAACAGATCAGGCAAATCCTATATTCATGAGACTTAAATCCAGTCTAAAGGGATCAGAGCAGGTATGGTTCTCAGCATCTGGCCATTTTGAAGGAGCTGAATGGCTGTCAGTGAGATCCTCTCTGAGGGACCTGCCAGCACCCACAAGGGGCAGCCGCTGTGGACTGGAGACTGGTAACACATGCTGGCCTTACCAGTACTTGCCATGGAGAATGTGTGGGACTTTGAGGAAACTGTACCCCAGAGTAGGCTGCTGGCTCAGTGCTACAGGGGGAACTGTGAGGAGCACTGTTGGCTTTTATGGACTCAGTCCACAGTGAGACAGTGCGAGACAAAAAGGGAGCGCAAGGGTCTATGCATTAAAAAAAGTATGCATGTAAGACTGACTTACACATGCCAAGGACATGTTATGTGTCCAGCTACTCCGTTATTTGTTGATAGCAATTACTAACTCCAAACCATACCTAACTGCTTCCAAAGCAGTGATGCCAATGCATAGCACATAAACAAAGCAGCCATTTGATTTTTAAAGCACACACTGATGGTGTATTTGGGTAAGTGGAAAGGGAAATATGTATATTTGTGTTAGAACTGGAAAGATAGTTGTTTCTCTTGGTGGAAATAAATGTCTGTATTTATGTCTAGATATCATTTAATTTATTTTATCACTGAGTAATTGGTCTCAAGAGGGAACACCCTGAACCTATTCTAAGTATCCCTAGACCTAAGTAGGCAATTTAACTAGTCTGTTCCCTACACTTCATTCCTACTAGTGGAAGCAGGAGACGAACAAGTCACGAGAACAGGCTGCTGAGGCTTGGATTCATCCTACCAAACCGCCAGCACCTACATGTGAGCTCCATTGTTGTGAGCTGACTCTTTCAACCAGCGGTGAGTGAGAATCATCTCAAGAGAAATCCAGCTGACTTTAGAACTTAGTAGCCCTCTGGAGACACCTGGATCTCTCCACTGAGGATGGGAACTACTCCACGTGTTTAAAGTAATACAGGATGAATCTGAACCTGGCCTGTAATCTCTGAGCGTTTATCAGCCCTGCAGTGATTTTTTTGACTATAGCATTCAGGTTTTGGCCAGTCCAACAAAAAGATTAGAAAAAGAAGTAATACTTTTTTTGGTGTATCTCCTTCTTTTCCAAATTAAAGTCTTTATTTTGCAAAAAAGCTAATAATCCTTCTATTCAGAATCACTTCTGCTAGTTTTAACTTAGTGGGACAGAAAATTAGCTAAGTATGATGGCAGCACTTGTAGCCTTTACTCAAGCAAATTCATACTGAAATTGGAAAAAGTTGTTTTTGAGTAAGGACTGAGTTGACTGAGCTATGTATTTTACTGTGCTGTCTCTGTGTGCAATACAGATATGGAAAAGATATAGGTCTTTATTATACTGAAATCTGGACAAGCAGCGTATCTGAGAATTTATCGTACGTAACCTGCTACTTTGTGTTTTAATATTTAGCAGCATCTTTATGCCAAATGTTTTTAGAATTCTACTGTTTACATTTTCTCAGGCTTATGCATAACATGTAATAATGACCGCTGGAAATAAAGGAGCCTGGCAGTGGACTTATTCACCTCTGTAATCCAGATTTTCCTAAAAGTATTGTATAAGTGCCATGATGTTAACAAAAAAAAAAAAACAACCCCCAAGCCAGAAAACCCACTTCCATGGTATTTCTGTATCTAATAAGGCTGTTGATATGAGTAGGATGTTCCATAATGTGAGGAGGAAAACATATTGAAAGAACATTTTTGAACTTACGTGGAAGGAGAGGGTGGAATTGTCAGAGTGAGTAAAGAAATAACAATTCTTGTTTATTCAGTGTTTTTGTTCAAAAACGTTATAAATGTTTGTTTCATTTGTTCTGTGTCAAGTCTTCTGCCCAGAATAAAGTTATTCTTGAAGAAATATTGACTGACCAGAGTCTTGATCTTTTATTCCATTTTTAATAAAAGCTCTTTAGTTTGGCTTTTGTTTGTGGGTTGTTTTTTTTAAATAAGCCTTACATTTGGTGCCTTCTCGGAGGGGTACTGTCTCCTGGCAGCTGTGCTCTTCCTGCAAGGTCATTGGCCACGTGATGTGTCTAAGCATGTTATTTCTGCAATATACTGTGAGCTTCGTGTAAAGCTAATAATTTAGTCCTTGGGTGACAACTCCTCTGAAACTAGCTGCAACGCTGAATTAAAACAAGATGCATAACACCTTGGAAGAAGGGCAGGCAGTTGGACTAGATGATCATTGTAGGTCCCTTCCAGCTGAAATATTCTATAATTATTCTCAGTGTCTTGTGTCACCTCTCCTCAGCCTACTCCTCCTGCTTTCAAGGCAGCAGAAGCTGAAGGTTCAAGTGGCCTTAAAATGAATTGTACAGGTGATGAAATAGGTGAATAATACAGTTGCAAAGATGCTAGATTGTAACTGGCATAAAGTGAGGAGCTCAAGGATTTGTAGGTGACTGGGCGATGGAGGTGGGAGAAGTGTTAAACTAAGCGTGGCTTGCAGGCGTTGAAAATAAAAATTAATTACAATTCCCCCATTGTGTGCACACAGACACGCACACACCCCGGCAGCGCGAGTTTATATGCGCACGGGGGCATTTTACGGTTTGGCTTAAGGCTGCTTCTGGCGCGGTTAGCGGCACAAAAGAATGGCAGACTGCCCCATGCAGCGCCTCACTTGGATGTGTCTGCAGTCTTGGAAGCTTGACTACCCTACGTTCTCCTACAAATGGACCTTGAGCTTGTTTGGAGGTGCTAGCAGGGGAGCGCAGCTACCGTATGCCCTTGACCGATGAACGGTACACGTCTCTATCGGGGAAGGTCGTCCTCTTCGACCGAGCGCGCAGCTTCGGGAGGGACGCACATGGAGCGGTGAGGGAGGAAGGGGACAACCGCCTAGCCAGCCAGATCAGCCGAATCAACCCTGGCGATCAATGGGGTGACAGATGTCGCAGCCAGATCGCCCTCACATCCAGAATGTAAGCTCGGCCGCAGCACTATATAAGGGTGAGGATAGCCAATGTCCTTAACCTCATGGCGATGCCGGCGGGGCTAAACGTTCAGTGGCACTCACCACGGAGTCACCTCCCTGTACACGCAAAACATTTCGGGCTAAAATAGTTAAAAAACGTCAAACTTTTTGGTTTCTTTGTTACTTTTCCTCCCAAAAGCCTTTGCGAATTATGCAGAATAGAGGCTTCCTATTGGCGGCTGTCCCGCCTGTCACCGCCTTGTAGCGCTGAGGCTGGGAGCGGGGCGGTGACGGCTGCGGGCGGGGCGGGGCTATGGGTTGGGTGTTCGGCGCTCGGCTCGGCTCGGCTCGGCTCGGCTCGGCTCGGCTCGGCTCGGCTCGGCTCGGCTCGGCTCGGCTCGGCTCCTTCCCTCCCGGGGTGGCAGCCAGCTGCGGGCGGGTGGCGCCCCGGGGGTGTCTGTGGCGGGAAGCACTGCTGCTTCGCTAGTTAAAAGCCGTGTATGTTCCCTTGTTTTTATTATTATTTTTTTAATTCTCTGTGTGAATAATGTGGGTTTCTGTGATTTCTCTTTTCCCATCACCACCCTGGTGTCCTCTGGCAGGTATGGGGGGCGGAGGGGGGCTGTGCTGGGTTCGGGTTGGCATTAGGTGCCTGATCAGGAGATAACCTCCCTGGTCACGGGCTGCTCGCCCTGGACTTAACGAGCGGTTTTACAAGAAGTGCGTACTCCAGCATTTCTCATCTCTTCTGTGACAGCTTGCTCTGTTCTGCTCTTCGCTTCCAAGCCTTCCCCCCACCGCAAACTATTGGCATGATGGCTCCCCATTTAATAACATGAACCACTCTTCATCTCGTATCTGCAAAGAGCTTGCCACAGATGGAAGGGGTTGGAGTTGATGGGCCGGGAGGCAGCTACCTGTCATACGTTGAGTAGGGGACTTCCCCCCCCCAGGTCGGTGTTACATGACACAGGGTAGAAAAGGGCGGCCGCTGTTGGGCTGAGGGCTGAATGCAAGCGGTGAAAACCAGGTCCTGGAGTCATGGGTATGCAGGACTTGCCAGGCGCAGCTGGTCTCCTGGCCCTCTTCACCAGTGTTCTTCTGGTCTGTGTGGCTAGCATGGGAGCGATGGCTTCTTGCACAGATATTTATGTTCCCTCTTTGCCCTCGTTAGCCCAGGTGGCCTTCATAAATCACAACAAGGGAGTAAATTCAGATCCTTTTTTCCCAAAGTCCCTTTTGCTGTTGAGATATCAGGCTGAGGGGAATGGCCAGGAACCTACCTATGATTGCTGTTCCTACCTGCAAATTGCCAGTTTACTTCTGGTGAGAAGAGTGGGGAAAGGAGTTCTTTGTCCATCCCTAGGGGGCTCTCTTTCCACCAAATTTCAGTTCAGAAGTTGGACTTTCTCTTCCAATATTGCATGGCAGGCTCAGTCTTAGGAAGCAGAACACTACAGTTCACTTCAAAGCTTGTTGATCCCCTTGTTTTTACAAGACAAGCATCCACCATGTCTTTACCTTCTGTTTGCCTTTGCTGCATTGATGTGTGCTTGGTAACAGTGGCTTGCTTATCTCCTCTGACATGTCGGTTGAGCTAGGAGCATGTCTTAGGAAGGTGCACTGAAGAAAAGTGACTCTTCTGTTTCTTTAATTTTTTAAGCTTCAAGTTAAAGATCACCTTTGGCTTTTTTTTTCTTCTTCTGTGAGTTTAGCTGTATTACAAGTAACTCCTGTTTCATTCTCATGAACTGTTATATTTATTAGCAGTATAGATACTACTCAGCAATGTTTGAGTTCCCAGTGACTCACCTAAGAAGAAATGGAGGCCCTTAAGCAGGCGTGAAGGGCTGAATAGCCTGGCTTGTTTGAATGCCTGTGGTCAGATGCAGTCTCATATTTTGTGTTCTATTTTTGTGCCTGTTGGCTAACAAGTGGATGGCTTGCCTCCTGTGTGCTCAAGGTCTTTCAAAGGTCGCTTTTTCCCTCCGCTTATGAAGGAATGCTTGCAACATTGGGAACTGGAGCTTATTGTTTGCATGCCAACAGCCTCCTTTCCAGGATTACTTGAACTGTGGATTGGAGTGACAAGAAATCTCCCTCCAGAGGGAAAACAGCTCTCAGTTGCAGCAAGGAATTGCTGTTACAGAGTTCTGCATATGAAATGCCAGTATGATGAAATTTGATGCTCCATTGGTTTATGGTTCTACAGTGGAATCCAATTCCTGCTGAGCCCTAAACACTAGTCTGTTCAAAATATAACAATAGCCTTGTTTATGAAGCCATTCAAGAACTAAAATGCTGCTTGCAAAGCATGGTGTATTTAATAACTGAAAAGTGTATGAAGTTTTGCTTAGCAACAGGGTTTATTAATAGAAAGAAATGCAATCAGTAGAAGGATAACTAGTGCAACAGTCTCCATCTTTGTATTTTAATCTGGATTATTACAGAAGAAACTGGTCATTCTTTTGAAGTTTCTGCTGATTCTGGATCACATACTTACCCTGGATCACCACAGCTAGAAAGAAAAGTGAGAGGCTTTGAAAATACGTTCCCATACTTTACCTAAGAATGTGTAGAATTAATGTTTAGATACTTTTGGCATTCTTTGGTATGAGGACTGCCAGATTTGAAAAACCTGTCTACTGCTTCTTCTCCCCTTTGATCAAAACTTGGCTTTCAGT
Source organism: Oceanodroma leucorhoa (assembly GCA_030449065.1). NCBI lineage: Eukaryota > Metazoa > Chordata > Aves > Procellariiformes > Oceanodroma > Oceanodroma leucorhoa. Next base: position 2,599,522 of record JASVER010000104.1, read on the forward strand.
GGTGATTGAGTAACTCTAGTGCTAGAATTTATATTTTCTAAAAGTTTTAAGGATTTCCTTAGTGGTGACTTTATTTTTTTCTGTTATCTCCTACTTAGCAACTTGATGCTTACTTTTCCTGAATTTCAGGGGAATGAAAAGACTATGAAATACTGTGAGTTGACTGTGCAGCAGTAGAAACCAAATCAGTTGAGACTGAAACTTTACTGAATTTTTTTGTCAAAAATTAACTTAAATTTTTGTCATGTGAGTGGCCTGTGAACCGTTATACCAGCTACCAGATTTTTGTATCATTATTAACTTACTATCTTTTATAACTATTTTAGGTAACGGAAGTTTGAAGTCATGGCTGGAAAACTGAAACTTTACTACTTTGATGGAAGAGGCAAGATGGAGTCAATTCGCTGGTTGTTAGCTGCAGCTGGGGTCGAGGTTTGTGTTAGTGTTTTTAACTTTAAGCTGTACATTGGTAAGCTTGTCTTTGAGGCAGATCACAGGTTATTAACCAAAAAAGAAAAGGCATCCCAAGACGCAATACTAAATGAGCATTGCCTATTCAGTATAATTAAGCACTGTTACTTTAGGCATGCAAAAGTATGGCTTCAAGTTACATGTCTTCTGAGCATTGACACTGTAAACCAGTTTCTTGCTTAATGCAAGAATGCGTAATGCTTAATTAAGCATTCGATTACTGAGCCAGAGCTGTTGAGCTGAATGATAGATGTGTTCCTGGCATAACACATATTATCTGTGCCGAGTAAAGCAGCAACGAATTTGCTTTCTCTAGTCTTTCTGTTTTCAGTTGGATGCTCACACACAGATTTTTATTTTATTTTTCACTCCACTGGCTGCATCCTCCACAATAAGCTATAGCACGAAATATATTTTGTCTTACTTGCGTCATTTAGATGAGGCTTAACAGGGTGAAGTGAGCAAACTGACCTACATGTGTAGGGGAATTAGAAATCTCAGAGCAGGAAGAAAAATATTTGGGTAAATCAGCGAAGCAAGACACCACTTTAAAATAATTTTTTTTGATGGGATATAGTTTACGTAGAATCATAGAATCATTAAGGTTGGAAAAGACCTCTAAGATCATCAAGTCCAACCATTGACCCAACACCACCATGCCCACTAAACCATGTCCTGAAGCGCCACATCTACACATTTTTTGAACGCCTCCAGGAATGGTGACTCCACCACTTCCCTGGGCAGCCTGTTCCAATGCTTGACAACCCTTGCGGTGAAGAAATTTTTCCTAATGTCCAATCTAAACCTCCCCTGGCGCAACTTGAGGCCATTTCCTCTTGTCCTATTGCTAGTTACTTATGAGAAGAGACCAACACCCACCTCGCTACAACCTCCTTTCAGGTAGTTGTAGAGAGATATTACTATATCTTCCTTATTCATTTGCTATCTATTTTGATGATAAACTGATAATTCAGGACTAGTAGTTGCTCTGAGTGTCCTCTTTTATATAGTAGGCTGTTATACTTCATACAGTTACTCCTGTACTGAGACAAGGAACCTGAGTTTTTCAAAAAGACCACCAGTCTTTATTTGAAGGCCTTACAGAAGACACACAACTGGTTACTTCCCTGCATCGTTTGTTCCTATGTTTTAATTCCCTCTCTTTTTTTTTTTTTTTTTAATTTTAAAAAGTCCTGTTGACAGGTACCAATTATTACATTTTTCCTTGGGATATTCTTTTCGCACCTTTTCATCAGCAGAAAACCTGGGTTCTGAATTTTAGATTCTGTGATCACACGTACTGTGGTTGAACATTGGCACTGTATTAGTGTGCCTGATCTTCTGGGGTTTCCCTAGTATAGCAAATCTTAGTTCTTAACATAAGTTGCACGGATATTCTGAGAGAGTTTGACTGAGGAAGGATCCTTGGGAGTCCATAGCTGGGCATCTAGGGATTGGTAAACTCAATCATCTTCTAGTCTCCATGGTCTACATTGACTATAGATGTGTATGGCACGTGCAAACACATACACATAGACATCTAACTTTGGTGTCTTAATCTTGAACTGAATTCCTCTGTAAGTAGCACTGATTGACCAGCCATTCTGAACCATATTGAATATAACTACAACATTCTGATCACAGGCAATTCTGTATCTTTTTGTTTCTCATCTAGTGAGTAATTCATCTTCAGGTGTCCTAAACCTGCTTCTGTACTAAACTTCGTGCTGGGCATAATACTTTTACATTAGTTTGTAAAAGCTTTGTTTTAACTTTCTAAGAATTTGGTCCTGTCTAGCTTCCAAATAAAAATATCCCACAGCAGAGCTTTTTTCTACATACCAGAAAGCATTTTAAGGACAGCCTAGTCTGTATTGTTGACTGTCTCACATTAAATTGCCTGTTCAATACCAAACAAACCATCCTCACTCCAATTCTGATTGCCTGTTTTTCTGCTAGGGTTGCCTTTAGCAGCGTTTGTCAAATACGACAGTCCAAGAGATTTTGCCAGTGCTTCTGCCCTTGGTATTTTCTCCCTTAAAGCCATATCTGAAATGGAAGGAACCATGATGTATATTGTCTTCCTTTTATGATGCTTAAAAAGTTTATCTGTTCTAGAAATGTGAGAAGGCACTCATTTACCCTTCTTTCTCGTTCTCTTTTGTCAGTTTGAAGAAGAGTTTTTGGAAACCCGAGAGCAGTATGAGAAGCTTCTGCAAGGTGAGTCCCCATGAAACCTCAAGAAAAGTGTGAGCAGATTTTACTTAGTCTCAGAGAAGACGTGTGAAGAGAAGACTTTGAAGACTCTGTGGGACTTTCTTTCCACACAGCAGAGAGGGGAGTAAAACTGAGAGCTGTGAACAGCTGCAGAGGCTGATTTTTTTCCCATATGTGGGCAGACGCAATTGAAAATTGAACATCTTTCCAACCTGGAGCGTTTCCCAGGCCTCTGGGTTGTTCTGTTCTCCATTTGTCTACATCTCCCACCTGGTCTCAAAAACTTACTTCAGGGCTTCAGTAACTTGCAAAAACGTATCCTGAAACTTCATTGAATGTCCTGATTTAGGTTAAGGTACTGGTTGTAAGGAAGAAATTTGAGAATCTGACATCTGCTTCAACTGTGTTTTAAATAATGGAACAGAATTTTTTTAATGTATTTAGAATTATATACTTTTTACTCAGGCGATATGTTTAGTGTGATTGTCTCCACTGTATTTCAATTTCAGCATAAAAGCTGCTGTACACAGTCCTGACTGCAACTTCAGTGAAATTTTTTTAAAGCAAGGATGTTAATCCACAATAATTGTGTTCTGCAGTTTGTCTGCACCACTGTAATTTATTGCTTGCATGGAAGAACCCCAGTTTAATATAATGACTACCCACAGCAAGCTCACCATAAAAGTAATGATCTTCTGAAGACAGCAGGAAGTCTGACGTGGAGTTACTAGATCCAGTAGAATAATGTGTGGCTTTCCCTGTAGGTGGATCCCTGCTATTTCAGCAAGTGCCCATGGTGGAGATCGATGGGATGAAGATGGTGCAGACTAGAGCCATCCTCAGCTACATAGCAGCAAAGTACAACCTCTATGGGAAGGACCTGAAGGAGAGAGCCCTGTACTGTAACAGTACTACTCTTCTTGAATTTATTTTGGTAGCTTAGATATATGTAGAATTAATTGCATACTTGCACACCCAGAGAATCACCTGTGTTCTTCAGTGACACACAACTTGCAGTGAGCCTGACAGGCCAACTGATTTTTTTCTAATTTTTTTACATAATTTTTTTTTTAATTTTTACATAAAAATGTTTGAAGCAGGGGTTTATTGTGCTTTAGTAAAAAATTGATACAGCTTGACACAGGTATTCAAGAGGTGACTGGCATGTAAACGTTGAACTACTTTTGTAAACAGAAAACTTTTTGGAAAGTAGTGGTTAGTTTTTAAATTCTGGTTGCGAAATAAGATCTATCATTCATGTTATCTGTGATTGTGTGATGTTCCACAGCGCTGCAAAAAGTGCATGGTTTAGGTCTTTGGGGGTTGGGGAAAGAACAGCTAAAAGCTGTTGAAAAACTTCTGGTTTCACGTGAAATTAAATCCAGGTCTTGATGTTGTGTGTGTGTGAAGGAGAAAAAATGTGATTGGGCTATCTCAATATGTAGCCTTTAAATGTCCGTTTCCTATTGTTTTTCAGAAGAGGGAAAACTAAAGGTCAACCAGTAAAGCATCTAACTTTAACAGATACTTTACAATAAACTGCCATTAAACTGTTCAAATCGTTGGAAGAATTGGCTAAAGCAGGTTCAGGGAAATGGCAAAAAGAATGAATATTCAGATAGGAGCCTCAGTAATAGCTTATCAGCTTATCAGCTTCTTTCTGTTGTTAATAAGCCATCGTTTCCTGTAGCTTGCATTCCTCGCATACCTCTTCCTTCAACCAGAATTTTCTTCCATTGAGTTTTAGATTCAGCCTGCAGCCTATTCCTGCTGTCTTACCAGCAAATATAAATGAAGTATATTTGTTGATTTGTTCTTGGCCAGGGGGAAGGAAGCATCAGTGTTTTGAGGAAGACTTGCTGTGATTAGCTCCAGGTACTTTGGAGAGCTGGTCTTGTACAGTGTGGAAGTGCAGTTTTGGAAGACCAGATAGATGCAGGCGGGAAGCTGGCATACATTAAGGCTTGCAGGAATATCTGATAGCTTCTTATTGCACATAACAGAGGCTTTTTCGAGAAGCTGTTGCCTGACAACAAAAACTGCAGTTAGTCTTATCACACAGAAGGAACTCAAATCTCTTGTGACGTAGGATGGTTAGAAGACTTTGTTAGACTATTTTACCAGATATTTTATTCATATTCATGAGGACTTAATTTAAATTTGAGTCTTGTCTACAGTACAAAACCTGTTGTCAGAGATCTGGAAAAACGGATAAAAGGGACGATCTGAAGATCTGCTGTACTAATAATTTAGCTAGATGGTAGAACCTGGTAGCCTTCAGGTTTCCAACCCCATTATTAATCTATTTGGCACTACTTGGACTTTGGATGAAACCTTGAAGGTGGGATATATCCAGACAACTAAGCCAGTTGGGGATGACTTCTGGTGGTGCTGTGTGTTTCTTTTGTGATTCTGAAGTGATCTGTAACACCAAAATTAAACTTTTTTAACCTCTATACAATCCTGTTTAATCCTGCACAATGAGGCAAGTAAAGTGCCAACAGCACTACAAATATGAGTGAGACTCAGACTATGACGTATTTTTTTTTTTAACTGCAAAAATAATATTCATGAGGGGGGTGGGAAATTCAACTTTTACTATCACAACACAAATCTAAGAAAACTCTGCTTATGAAGGTGCCTTCTTATTTAAGGTTTCTGTTTGCTTTGGTTTTAAGGATTGATATGTATGTTGGAGGAACCGATGACCTTATGGGCTTCATTTTGATGTTCCCATTCTTATCGGCTGAGGATAAAGAGAAACAACGTGCTGTTATAGTTCAGAAGGCGACAAGCAGGTATTTCCCAGCATATGAAAAGGTATGTACGAGGATCATTTCCTTCCATTGTTCTGGAAGGATAACAATGGGGACACTGGGTATTTTACCAAAAACAGAAGAAACAGAAAGGTGTCAGCGCAGTACTTTAAACCAGGACATCATACTGTCTGCAGGCTGGAGAGATGAGAGGGAGGTCAGAGCAGTATGAGACAAGTTGAGGTGGATTAAATGCAGAAATTTCTAAATGAGATTTCATGGTCTGAGCAGCATCAACATTGGACTGAAGGGTCCAAGTATCCCCTTTGGCTCAAAACTCTTACGATCCAATGAATGTGTAAACATAACTATATGCAGTTAAAATAGCAACTTCCTGTTTTTAGGATAAATGAAACTGTAACTTGCATTGCAAAGGCAATGCTGTTTTGGAATAGCAAATTGTCGTCTTTGTTTAACATTTCAAATACACCTACATGGTTTTTTAACCACAGTAATACACAGCCATCACTGCTGTCTTCTTGTGTGAGTGGTCTGCTGCTTAAGCTATACTGGAATCTTGGTGTTTCTCTAGCTGATMCTTTGAGAGATAGGACCCAAGAGGTCCTCTCAATGGAAATTAAGATACACAGACAGGATGATCTGGCAGAAATAGCTGCTTTTCTGTTTTAAAGGCTAAAGGGAAGACAGTTTCTCACTTAGATACCAGCTTTCCTATAGATGGCTGCCAGAGTTCATTCTGCCCTAGATTCCACTTGTTGCATCCTAGCCCCAATGCTTTAGGCTGATCACCTCTCTYTTACATTCTCTGTTTTCCCATTGAAGCTGTAACTACCTACAGAAAAAATCAAGATTTGTTAGGCTGGAAAGGAGTGAATACCAAGGAGGTATCTAACCCTGTAGTCCAGTATGTRGGGTTACCTAGGGCTATAGGAAGGAGGCTGGGTAAGAGAAGCCTTGGGATTCTAGATTGCCGCTGAGAGGACTGCTCATAGATACCCCGTAAAATGATCAGTGACTGCAGGCACTGGGCTCACGTCCCCCACACTAGTAGTATCCCTAGTTGCATGGGAGTGAGAGGTGAAGGGGAGGCAGTAAGTATTGTCAAAGAAGGTGTGCCTGTGCATTTTGAAAACATCAACCCCAGCTGGCTGTCCACATCTGAATGTTTTCATTTATGACACTTCTAGGTTTTGAAAGACCATGGGCAGGACTTTCTTGTTGGCAACAATTTTAGCTGGGCAGATGTTCATCTTCTTGAAGCCATTTTAATGGTAGAAGAGAAGAAGTCAGACGTGCTGTCAGGCTTTCCTCAGTTACAGGTACGTTACCCTAACATGTGTCTGGGAATGTGATAAACGATATTTCAAAGTTTATTGTGTGTAGATAATTTCACAAAACAAGAACATTTGTTGCGGCAATGAAAGAGACTCAGGACAACAGTATTCTGGTTCTCAGGAGCCCCAGCAAAACACAGACAGCCCCTTTTTATTGTGTCTTACACCATATTTACAAGTTACTAAATCGGGAGCGCATATCTGGCTCAGCAGAATGTTTGCCAGTCCTCAGAACAGTTAAACATACACTCCACACGCATACTTGTGACTGTCTTCGGTCACATTTTCTCAGGCATACCTCCAGGCAGTTTTCCAACCTGACCTTGTAAAATTAGTTCTTCAAAGGCTTGGCAAATATGCAGCACAACAAATTCCAATATTCAACCTTGATTCAAATGCCAGGTGTTTTGAGCTGCTCCCACAATTTGTCACTCCTTTCATAGTAGTCTTGAGCTGCTCCCACAATTTGTCACTCCTTTCATAGTAGTCTTGCTCTTCTTGCTTTAGGAAGAATGTTGTAATGTGTTTCATCTAGAGATGTGTTTCATCATTCTGTTATTTTTTGGAGTAATCCCGGTACAGACCTGAATAAATCCACCCTCCCTTTTTTTTCCCCTCCCCTCACCAGTTCTGTGATACCTTTAAGCAGAAGATATTTTCTGGATCACAAGAAGTGATTTGAGTAAAGTACACATCTTAAACCACAGATAACTGTTTCTGCTTCATTCCATATCAATACAAGACAGAGTGCTGTTTTATTACTGTTTAAAATAACAAGGTTGGAGTGATGGGGGTGATGGGGAGTAAAATTCATCCATGGCTAAAACTATATTTCCTGTCTTGCCTCCACATACAACTTGTTAAAGAATGTTACACAAATCAGTAAAATTGTTTTTTCTTGTGTTATTTTCTGTTCTTTAAATACCATGTACTTATTGTGTACCTTTTAGGCATTTAAAGCAAGGATAAGCAGCATCCCCACAATCAAGAAATTTCTAGAGCCAGGAAGCCAGAGAAAACCTGTTCCTGATGATAAATACGTGGAGACTGTGAGGAGAGTTCTCTGCATGTATTATGACATAAAAGCAAATTAGTGTGCCTGGCAAAAACAACAGCTGTGCTCAGTTTAAGAGAACTATCAGATTGCACACGTACAATTACACTGCAGAGAGAAGATGAAGGGGTGTTCGAAAGGAGTTTCAATGGGCAGTATCTCATGTTATCTCATACAAAATACAGTAGGCAGATATCTTTTATAACACTTTACTACTAGCCTATTTTTTTCCTTCATTCTTCTTGAGATTTTTCTGGTAATTTTAAGCAAGTGAAATGGCAACAAGCATGCTGTCTTCCTGGAGACTTTTTGGAAGAGCAAAAAAGAAAGAAATGTGAATTGCTGACTGAAAGCTTCAGCATGTTCTGCTACTTCTGAGATCCAGATCAGATTTTTGTATGATCATTGCTTCCAATTCAGGCCTCTATTGTTTTTAATATCACTGTAGGCAAATGAAACAAGTGGTTTTTAAAGAAGGTAGGAGGGAGGTGTTTCTTTTGCCAGTTCTATTGGACATCAGTGACTTGTCTGAAATGTCAGCATTGTGCTTTTATAACCAAGCTGCGCTTTTCTTTTATTACTGAATTAAGAAACAAATTGACTGCCAAATGGCATTTTTGTGTAACTGCTGTATCTAGAGGGATCTGTTCTAATCAAATAAACTCTTTTTTTTTATGTGGTCATGTTGTCATGTTGTGTCATGAATTAAAGTTGGGGCTTGCAAACGTCATTTTCACTTTTCTTGGAGGATAAATTCTTTTACTTGATATGAAGGGGATCCTTGTTAACCCATATGCCTCATGCAAAGGCATTTCATTTGAATTTATGAACCAGAGAAGGGAGATGTGAAGGAGAGGTAGTAAACCATCACACAAACCTGGTATAATTCCTATCTAAGGCCTAATACCTGTCTAATAACTCAACATGTTATTTCTTTTCCTCTTAGATGACTTGACAAAGGAATTTTGAATGGGTCGATAAATGGCACTTAAATGTTGAAAAGCTGCTCTGTAGGATGTTATCTTGGGGTTTCATATCTATTATTTGTAGTTCTATATTAATGAAATAGTTTACAAAAAAAGACTTGTGCTCAATCCCTAATGGTATCATTTCATTCCTGTGTTAGCTATGGGTTGAGACATAAGTTGCCGCTTGACCTTGGAATGCAGTGAATACACTCTTCTGATATTTGATGGATGAGTTGCCGACCTGAGAGCTCATCAATCTCCTTGCTTCAGCGGGACTGAAGTTCTCAGCACTATGAATACTTTTCCCTTATTACCAGGCATACAGGGTTTCTATTGACCTACGGTGGCTTATCTGTCACCTGCCTTCCTAATGTCAATTGCAATTACAGTTTAGTCCTTGGTTTAATCTCAGATTGATTTAATACACAAGTTTGGAAAACCCTGTACTTGTTGATCTTAATTGCTTTGCTAAGTGAACTTTTTCTCCAGAATATGAGGAAAGTTGTGGTGTCATGCTGTTCAAACAAATGTTCCACAAGCAAAGATGCAGAAGATACGGGAGGTGACTGTCTGCCAGTACTTGTCGGTGGTAAGCCTAATAGCCGATGGTCATGCCTTTTGGTAAATAGGGTGGCACAGTAGCAATGAACGTGAATAGAAGAACAGTTGGTACTGAAACCTTGTCATCAACACTGTATGTGTTTGGGGACAGGGTTACTTCAGCCTAGCTCAAGAGTGGGTGAGTGGACTGAATGCTGTTTAAACTGCATTTGGTGCACTCTTGGAGCACATCTTTCAGTTTAATTTCATCCAGAAAGAATCCAGTTTGTACACTTCAAAATCACACTGTGATGGGAGCCAAAGCATAGTTAAGAAATTAATTTTAAAACATACTTCTGTTCCAGACCACTAATATAGACATACCCTGTAATGCTCCAGGTTTGGCCCAACTGATGGGTCATTTCCTGATATTTCAGTAAATTGTTGATGAGAACTTGTGTTCTGTTTGATTATTTTTTTATTTATCATCTTCTTGATTTGGTTTGAGATGAAGACACCTAAATGTGTTTATATATGAGCTAGTGTTTAGTTCTCCATATAACATCTACAGGTATTTTTGCTTATGCTATCATCCCAGGGCTACATGGTGTGACACAGTGTTGTGGGTTAACCCTGTCTAAGGATGTAGCGTTTCTTATTTGGATATTCTCACACAGGTTTGTCAGTTTAGTTTCTAGCCTGTACAGAGTGACAGGTCTGTAGACTATTATTCTGGGCAAACTAGGGAGGAAATCAGCTTAGATACATGTCTTTTGTAAAAGATCCCCATACTGAGTATCCTTGAGTCCTGGTACAGCTCTCTAGCAGTAATTATTTAGGTCTTTAGCTGACTTTGGTAATGCTTTTAAGACACATCAGAGCACTTCAGTTCTGTTACCATCCTTCAAGACAGTAGTAAGCAAAGAAGATATACAAATGTTTGTTGCCGTTTATCCTGTGTCTCTCAATGTTGCTGGCGCAATAATTCCTGGCTCAAAATTAGTTAAGAATGCATGATAACTCCAGGAATTGTTTCGCTTTTAACTGTCCAGAGCACTTAGGTGTTAGACAGGCTGTTTTGATGTATTTTCCAAGAAGGACTTGAGTTTGTGTTCAACCCTTGCTCTGGTAAGACCTATTTATGTACAAATCAGCCTGCAGCATCATTCTGATAGCCAGGCAAAAGTTATACTTAGTGGGAGTAAGGGTTGTGGTCCTAGACAATCTGTTTTGGTTTAAAACACTCACTGTCAATGGAATTGCAAGTTCATTCCCATTGAAAGCACTGGGAAAATTCTCATTGATTTAATAGTGAGTCCAGGATATAGGCTTTAGTACAAGTTATGGTTTCTGGTGACCATATGGGATCTTCATAGACTACTCTGCATTGTGTTTGCTTATATTTTGGTAGGCTGCAGTTAATTCCAATGGAACTTTAGTATTTGGGTGAGCACCTCTAAAGGTGCAAAAGAAGTGCCAGCTATTCGTAGGGATTATGCAGATCTCCTGCATGCTTCCTGTGGCCCTTCTTCATACCTGAGAATAGCAACACTAACCAGAAAAAAGCAAGATGTCAAGTTCAGGCAAAACTAGTCAGACTAACTGACTGCAGGGTTCCTAACACTGCTTACAGCAGGCATTTGACAGATTTTTCTATGCTTAGTAGAGGGATACAAAATCCCCTGCAAGGTCTACACTTTATTTCTGATGTCTTTACTATGTATCCTATTCATAGTGAATAGTTCAGGCTGTGGTTTTACAGCAAACTGTCTCACCAAAAAAGACAGGCCTCCCTTGCCTGCACCGTCTCCTTCCCTGCTTTTCTTGTCTTACCATTTACAACATACGCTGAACAAGTTGAAAACTCTAGCCTTTTTATTTTAAGGGTGATTTTTTTACTGGCTCAGACAATTAATCACACAGTCAGCTAGATTGCTGGTGCCAGCAAAGTTAGGCAGTAAGAACAAGTGGCTGCAAGCCACAGAGGAAGTATGACCACTTTCTTAATTAAACTCTTTTCAGTTGTGTAGATCAGCTTAAGCATTTATAAAACTACTGCCAAAACGTACTGGGTACATGAGTACAGCAATTAACATACTCTTACAAAACAACTTTTTGTTATTTTGTGAGTTTCACTTAGGGAATCACTTTCCTGATCTCTGAGAGGAAGAGATCTGCTTCCTACACAATGCAGTTATCATTCTTGCTGTACTTAGGCACAGAAATGCATAAGTTTAAAAAGATACATTTTAAGGAAAGAATTTTTTGTTTTTACCTCCGTAACAATCACCTTTCAACACCAAAATGTCTTTGTTCCTGGCCTGTGTTTAATAGCATGCTGTATCTCTAGCCCAGTGTTTAGGGGCATGGGAAAGGTGGCTGCAGTCTGAGGATCATCTTTCCTGACTCACTTACCTTGTTACCTTTCTAGTTGGAAGGAGAATTTCTGGAAAGCAGACACCAGCCTAGGAAGTTACTGCAATGTAAGATGTTTGGCAGTCTTGAATGACTTCTGCTAGATTTTGTTACCTTGTGCACTACCATGCAAACCAGTCTCCAGTTTTCCCAGCCTGAGGGAATATTAGCTCAAAATGATCAAAGGAGTGTGCATTTAGTGCTTAGGCTCAGGCTGCTAGCTGCCATCTTTTTCCTTCTGTCAGTAGCAGTGGTGGGGTGACCTTGGCTGGCTGCCAGATGCCCACCCAGCCGCTCTCTCCCTACCCCTCCTCAACAGGACAGGAAGAGAAAATAAGATGACAAAGCTTGTGGGTTGAGATAAAAACCGGGAGATCGCTTCCAGTTACCATCATAGGCAAAATAGACTTGATTTGGGGAAAATTAATTTTATTTTATTGCCAATTAATATAGAGTTGGATGGAGAGAAACAAAGACAAAAACTTAAACACTTTCCTCCCATTCCTGTACTTCCCAGGCTCAACTTCCCTCCTTCGTTCCCAACTCCTCTTCTCCTCTCCTCCTCCTCTTGGTATTCCCAGGGCTGTTTCTCACACTGTTTTTCCCTCACACTCTGCCATGCAGTGTTTTTGCCCTTTCTTAAATATATTTCCCCCGAGGTGCCCCCACCTTGGCTGGGGGGCTCAGCCGTGCCCTGCGGGGGGTGGGTTGGAGCCGGCTGGAACCGGCTGTGTCCGGCACGGGGCAGCCCCGGCCTCTCCTCACAGAGGCCGCCCGGCAGCCCCCGCTGCCAGCAGTGGGTGCTACACCCCATACATCAGTATCTGTTTTTATATGGTATAAATACGCTTGCCCCTCGGCTGGTTTCCAAACGGGCCGTGGGGGTTACTGGGACCTGCTGGTGGCCTTGGAGCTAGCGCTGGTGTGTGTTGGCCGCTGCTTTGATGTTCAAGAGGGGGAAGCTCAGAGGAGATGCGCAGGAGCGGGACGTCAGGTCCCTGCCTGGGCACTGCTGGTGCAGAGGAGTCCTTGGCGGGCTGCCGGGAGGCTGCACTCGGCACCCGCAATTTGGAGTTCCGTTAAACCCCAGTCTTGCTCCTAGGAAAGGCTCTTCTATATCCTATTTGCTGCGGGGGGAAATTTCAGCTGTGGGCAGCTACTAAGCATGTCTCTCAGCTCCATTTCAACAGCGCAAGAGCTGTGGGCATTGAATTAGACTGTCGTTACTTTTTCTGTCCCCAGATGGAGCCCTGCTCTTTCAGCAAGTGGCCAAGGTGGGGACTGGTGGGTGAAGATGGTGCAGCCCATAGCCATCCTCAGCCATACAGCCCGAAAAGTACAATCTCTATGGGAAGGACCTGAAGGACAGAGCCTGGTACAGTAACTTTAAACCTCTAGGCACTAGATGCCCGCTTTTGAACTATGACTATTTTTGTAGTCAACAGAAATAAATAAATATCACCAGATGGCAATTTATCTGTAAGGCGTGGTTAACCTCAGCATATGACTGGAAGCATGTCTGCAAGCCACCTAGGAGTGCAGGGCAGAGATCAGGCATATATACACACGTCTCCAGCAGCCCCTTCCAGCCTTTGACCTGTAAAACTTTGTTGGTGTCTGTTGGAATTTCTCATGCAGCAGCCTGTGCCTGTTGCCTCTCCTCCTTTCACTATGCTCCTCTGAGGAGAGTCTGGTCCTGGCCCCTCTGTAACTACATATTAGGTAGGTGAAGACAGCAATTTGATCCTTGGCATTTTGCTATTTAACATTTTTATCAAGGGGCTAAAAGAAAAATCAGCACAGCTCACAGAAGATAAAAAAATAAAGTGACAATAGGGAGGAAAGGAGAAATTCAGCGATCTGAATCAGTATGCATACTGGGAATGAATAAACAAGATGCATTTACTGTAGCTAAATTCAGTTTACCTAAATTCCCACTGATGTGAGAAGCAGGAACTCAGAGGAGGAGAAGCTGAAGGACATGGTGGATAATCAGCCATATACCAGCTCCCAACGCGGCACTGGCATCAAAAAAAGCTAATGTGACCTTGGCGTATAGTGGAAATTTTCAAATAGCATGGCTGTATAACTCCATGTCCAACTCTGACATTGACCCATGAAGTACCTAGCTATAGGCATCACTTCTTAATCCTAATGAAGAACTGGGGACAATTTTCCGGTTATGCTGCAGGTTCCAATTCATTTATGTTGCTTGCCCTACAACTACTACTTTTCATTTCAGACCAATTTCTACACTGCAGCAGAACCATTTAATCTCACACTTGGAAGCATCATCCAAGAGAAGATGGAATGGAAATGTTATCCTTTCTGGTAAGAGAAACCACCTCACCCTTCAGCCTTAGATGCCATAGCTTAGCACATATGACCCCAGCTGTGCCGGACTCCTCGGATACACATTAGTTCAAGCACAGATCGTCCCTCCACTTGCTTTCTCAAGGAAGTAACTACCTTATTTAAGTCTTGCTATTATTTAGCAGACAGTTTTGCTGTAGGAGAACTTTACTCAAGTGATGATCTGGGAGAGAACTGTTCTGGATTCCTTTGAAAACCTGCTTTGAACAATTATTTCTGAGAAAGTTTCTCTAAGAAGGGGTTGCACAGAGACAGCTTTGAAATGAACAGCGTGACTCCCACACTTTGCAAAGTATCTCATTGTTTAAGTTCTCACAAACAAAGTATGCCCACACAACAAAACAAAGGTGTAACAGGAGTGTGTGTATCTTAACCTTAATTAAACAAGCACACTGTTTATTTGTCTAGTGCCGTGGTACTTTCTTGCTAATAGTAAGAGGTGCTAATAGGAAGCAGTGCAGGGCTGAGGCTGGAGAAAGCACATCTCAAGGATCCAGGGGTCATTTTTACCCTACAAAAAGGACAGAGTAAGACTTCACTAGTTGGATAGTGTCCTGGTTCTCCTTGAAGGAAGAGGGATGCCTCTTCAAGCCAGACTACTGAAGGCAAGTGTATAGGTTTGAGCCGCAAAGATTGATCTGTCTTTTCTGCTCTCTCCTATGTAGATTAGGAATCTCCACATTCAGTAGTGAAACATAGCCACATCAACACTTTTCTAACATGAGGGTATTTAATGTATTTTACTTATTACAACTTTATTACCTTGTACATAAAGACCAGCATGGTTCTCAAGCACACCAAAGCCTTCTTTCAATATTCCTTCTATAGCAAGGGCAGTTCAATTCTACGTATACGTACATTCAATTTAACCTCCCACTGCACAGGCTGATGAAGAGAGGCTTATGTATGTGTAAGTGAGATGTTGCCTTTGTGAGGTGAGCACTGAAGTCTATAGCGCTGCTAACTAGCTGGGCGAGATGAGCCAGATTCCTATTCCATTATCAAAATTGAATTGGCAACCTCTCCTTGAGAACAAGGGAACAAAAGCAAGTGGAGGTTTGTATCTGACCCAGTGCACATATGACTAACCACCTATCTTTTCCCCCACTTTTAATACATCTTATACCATACCTACAGTTTCTTCTGATCACTTTTGATTTGTAATTTTTATGGAGATGTAGCAACTGTTGTACATGTGCAATTTATAAAACTGTCCAGGGATGCAGAAATAAACCTGAAATGTAGGTTTAGGTCATGAATATCTCCATCAACTCTGTACTGGAGAAAAACTGAGAAAGGTCATTATTTTTTTTATTCCTGTAAACCTTTTTCCTCTTGAATCAAGCTAGTTACAATCTTCCATCTCTGTTAAACTTCTGTGGGCAGAAGTCCAGCAACTGATTGAAGCTATCCTGACAGTAGAAGAGAAAGTGCCCTCCATTCTCTCTGAGTTTCCTTTTCTGCAGGTAATTAAATCAAATAGTAATACACCCATATTTGTTCGAAGTTTTGAGGAAGAGAAGTTAAAATGCTTGGTAGTTTCTTGCACTGTTACAGAATGCAGAAGTAATCAAGTGAGGATTAGGAAATACAGCCAACAAAGTAAAATACAAAGAACAGAAAATGAAAAAGCAAAGCTGAGAAATGCATGTGAGAAGTGAATTACAGTCCAATTTGTTTAAAAAATTATTAGATAAATTATTTTTTATGCATGTCCCAGTAAAAGAGACAGAGAAGGGCTTTCATCTCCCCTATCTTATAATAGAAATGGAATAAGAGACTCAATGAAATTAAAAGCAGCAAAATACAAGCAATGAAAGGCAACATTTTCACACTAAGACGGTGTAAATTAATGTTAGAGGATATAATTGAGGCCAGGAATTTAAAAGTATGAAAGTGACATCAAGGGTATAATAATAAATGCTGTCTTGAAAGATATTGAACATTCAGGGGTTAAGCAGCTGTCTAGTGCTGAAAGATTAAATTGTGAAAGATTATCCCACTACTGATCATTGCATAGTTTTATACCTTGCCTTGTAGACTTGTACCATCTGTCTTGCACCTACTTTTCTCTGAGGTTGTACCATCCACTCCTAGGAAAGTGCCTCCTCCCTCGTCATCAGCCCTGAGCCACCACCTGATGAAGCTGATTTCACAGTGTTGTGTTGGCTTGTCATTAGAACTTTTCCCACCCCTATTCTTAGAAGTTGCATTGTTTTCAATTTTAGGCTTTTAAAGCAAGAGTAAGCAACATTGCCACAAATAAGAAGTTCCTCCAGCCTGGCAGCCAACGAAAGCCACTGCCAGATGAAGAAGCTGTAGCATTAACAAACAGATTTTTTACCAGGAAATGAAGCCAGGTTCCATCTGCTGTCATTTTTCAACCCCTTTTCCTACTTAAAGCTTGATTTTTGTTCTTCTAGATTTATACAATTTTGCACATGCAACATGAACAAATGAATCTCATGCTGAAAACATCATTAGAGAGCAAGCCAAGTTACATTTCACAAACTGTTACATGTTATCTGCAAGAAAGGTAAATGCAGAGTCAGAACATTACTCATAAATGTCATTAAAATCCATACATTTTATAATTTTGAACATGCTACCAAACAGTGAATAAAGAGTATCTTAAAAGTGGGATAGTTCTAGATTGTATAAATAATGTGTCACTAATCTTGTTTACTGAATCTTTTTATGCTGATGCATCTGTGTAAGAAGGTTTAAGGGAAGGAGAGAATATTTGCCTTTGAAAATAAATTAATGCTGAAATCTGTATTAGGGTTCCGGGGTCTTATGCAAATTCTGATGAACTCCAGGGAAACACGAACTTCAGCGAAAACAAAACTGTTTTATAAGAGAAGAAATGGACTTGTGGTCAATAATAATAATACCATTTTTAACAATAATTTCTCCTTGTCTGGCAAGTATAAATAAATCTGGTTTTATTAAAAAAAGGACCAAAACAAACAAAAAATGTTTTACAGGATGAGAGCTGATTTTAAATTTTTTCAAGTGATCAATTTTTATCTTTCTTTTATTGCAAAAAAAACTTTTTTATTGGGAAAAAAACCCCAAAATGTTGTCCAGCTTTATAACTGCACAACTTCAGATAAAAATAGGATCGAAATTTCTGCTTTACCTCTTTACAGCCTCTTTTGAAAATAAAAAGATCCTTTAAACCTAAGCTTAGATTATTATTAGTTTTAGTTGTAACAATGCGCATAAACTGAGAGTCTTAGAAAGTTTCACAGCACACATCGGAGATCAAATAGAGGAAACATACACTCACACAAATTTCTATCAAAATATGAAGTCATTATGATACATGAGTTATTTAAGATAAATATTTCACAATGAAATTTGTACTACTAGGGTTATCTTTCAGTTGGCTTTGAAGCCTTGATCTTGCCTATCGTGTGCCTATGTGAATCAGCCTTTTGACCATGTTGAGATACTTAGATCAATAAAGACTAAATGATCCAAATAATAACATTCTGTAAACTGGCTCTTCTTTTAAGCTCTCCTCACCAGCAGCACAATGGTGTAAATCAGAATTAAGATTACTGTTTTCAGACTTTTGTGTGCTGGTGGTCTGGATAAGTGCCAAACAGCTTACAGAAATATGTGTGAGGGTGAATACTGGCTTGGTTAACCTTGTCCTCAGGCAGCCAGTAAAGCTTCCAGGACAGAACCAGAGCAGTCACTAAAGGTTTGCAGCAAGTCTAGGCTTGAGTGATGCATGACTTGTTCTAACTATTCATGTGGACTCTAATTTTTTATCATAGTTGTGCTTCAGTTTAGGAGCTCGATAAGCAGCATGGGGAGAATCCTCCTTGTCTAATTCTCTAGTGGCTGTTAGTTATATACCTTGTCCCCACCTCTGAGAGGACGCTGCTGGAAGCTGGAATCAGGCACGGTCTCCCAGGCCAGCTGCTTAGTGGTTTGTGAGGATTGCAGGCAGGTACATTTCGAGAAGACTTTGGACTTGTCTAACCTACAGCACAATGAAGTGTGTCCACAGAGCACAGCGAGAACTTGACATGCCAGGGCATGGTATATGCACTGTTTAAAATCTGCCTGTGCCCAGCCCAAGATCACTTAAGTGGTACCTGGGCTCTATACCAGCTGCTCGAATACTCATGGGTGTGGCTTAACAAATTATTTATAAAAGAAATATATTTTCTTTTCTACTCTAGAGGTTTACACAACAGTTATTCAAGTTATAGATAACAGTAACCTCATTGATACAATACCTTTAGATGTCAAAGGAGCTTTATAATTACATTATGAAAGGCTGTGCTGGAAGCAAATAACAAGAGAACAAGGGGGAAAGTCTTTCTGGCAAACAAGAATGGGAACAACAGTCAAAGTAGGATATGGCCATGTTCAGCAAATCCAAAAACCATCATCCCTGAGCCTCAAATCAGAGACCTCATCCTCCCCTTCTTTGCCATCAAGCCTATTGCTGCCATTGGCAGCATTTGAGACTGCAGAAAGGACAAGGAGACAATAGTTACTTGCATGCTCTTTTGTGGTCACTGTTCCTGAACCAACTCTTGCACTCAGGTACATGCTGATATCAAAGACCTGAAAAGCAGGAATAGATTAATCTTGATTGAATGCTGCCATCATGGACAGGTATGAACAAATGCTCCTTTCTTACTCAGCTTTCCGTTCCTGCATGTGCACATTCCTACTGTAGCCACATCTCCATTAGTGGTTTAGGCATACGGGGACCATTGGCTGGCTAGCGTGGCACAGCATGCATTTACACCACGCTCCTCACTTCCAAAATAGGGCTCTGTACCCACGCTGCCCACTGGGAACAGTTCTGGGCCTATGCTGGACTTCCAACCCATACTTGGGAATTTTCTGGGGGGTGGTAACTGGGTTTGACGTAGAAACAATACAGAAGCATGTATTTAATGATGTGCTTTATTCACTAAATGGTGAACCTGAGAGAGAGTTAGAATTAGGCAAAGTGTAAAGAAGCACCATACAGTTGTTTTTTGCTGACACCAACAATCTCTGAAGCACATAAATTACATATTTGCAAGAAGCCTCTAGTGGAAGTGCGTCCTCTAGAAGAGACTGCCAGCAATTGCCAGGCAGTGAAACCACAACAAAATCCCAACTGTGAGGAAAAAAGAAAGTAGCAGCTTTGGGCGGATTTCCTCAGGATAGTTACCTAGAGTATTTTCTCCTGAGATTCCCCATCTTCAGGTGCTATGTCAGTACAGCCATGGCTTTAGACTGATAAATACAATTTTGATAACAGCATGGGTTCTGTGAAGAGATCTTCAGATTAGCTGTACTGACACCTGCTGCAGGGGTGTGAAGTGATGCCCAACGTCACATGTGGGTCTATGCTAGAGGTGAGAACCTGATCTTTGGCACCCAAATCCCATTTCCCATCTGCTAGGCCATCCTTGTGTCTGTTCACATCCACTTTCAGTTTTGGTATTTTCACCTGAAATGTTGATAGCAAAGCTGAAGCAGTTACTTTTCATGGAAACAGGGTAGGAAAATCATGGTTTATTTCATCTCTAACTGAGTATTAGCCACGTACACCCAATTTCCAAAATTAATGCTATTGCCTTAAGACATGGGGTGAGTTGTGCCAAAAAGTGGGAAAAGGATTCTTGCTCATGAGTTGGTGGGGCTCATCGAGAGGGCTTTAAACTAGGTTTGAAGGGGGAAGGAGATAAAACCAGGCTCGCTAGAGATGAGCCTAGGGGTGGCATGCCGATGTCGGGGGTGAGATCGATAGCCCAGCTCAAGTGCATCTACACCAATGCAGGCAGCATGGGCAGCAAACAGGAGGAGCTGGAAGCCGTTGTGCGGCAGGATAGCTATGACTTAGTCGCCATCACAGAAACATGGTGGGACGACTCTCATGACTGGAGTGCTGCAATGGATGGCTATAAGCTCTTCAGAAGGGATAGGCGAGGAAGGAGAGGTGGTGGGTGGCTCTGTACATTAGGGAGTGTTTCAATTGTACAGAGCTCAACAACTGTGATATCAGGTCACGTGCTTATGGGTAGGGGTGAGGGGGAAGGCCAACAAGGCAGATATCCTGCTGGGAGTCTGTTATAGACCACCCAACCACGATGAAGAGGCAGACGAAGCATTCTACAAGCGGCTAGCAGAAGTCTCACGATTTCTAGCCCTTGTCCTCATGAGGGACTTAACTTACCTGACATCTGCTAGAAATACAACACAGCAGAGAGGAAACAGTCGAGGAGGTTCCTGGAGTGTGTGGAAGACAACTTCCTGACACAGCTGGTAAGCGAGCCTACCAGGGGAGGTGCCTCGCTCAACCTGCTGTTTACCAACAGAGAAGGACTAGTGGGACATGTGGTGGTCAGAGGCTGTCTGGGGCTTAGTGACCATGAAATGATAGAACTCTCGATTCTTGGTGAAGTAAGGAGTGAGGTCAGCAAAACCACTACCATGGACTTCCGGAAGACGGACTTTGGCCTGTTCAGGACACTGGTTGAGAGAGTCCCTTGGGAGGCAGTCCTGAAGGGCAGAGGGGCCCGGGAAGGCTGGACGTTCTTCAAGGAGGAAGTCTTAAAGGCATAGGGACAGGCTGTCCCCATGTGCCACAAGAAGAGCTGGTGGGGAAGATGACCAGCCTGGCTGAACAGGGAGCTTTTGCTGGGACTCAGGGAAAAAAGGAGAGTCTACCACTGTTGGAAGAAGGGGCAGGCAACTCAGGAAGAATACAGGGATCTCGTTAGGTCACGCAGAGAGAAAATTAGAAGGGCAAAATCCCAGCTAGAACAGAATCTGGCCACTGTCCTAAGAGACAACAAAAAATGTTTTTACAAATATATTAACGACAAAAAGAGAGCCAAGGAGAATCTCCATCCTCTACTGGATGCCGGGGGAACATTGCCACCAAGGATGAGGAAAAGGCGGAGGTACTTAATGCCTTCTTTGCCTCAGTCTTTAATAGTCAGACCGGTTATCCTCAGGGTATTCAGCCCCCTGAGCTGGAAGACAGGGACGGAGAGCAGAATACGCCCCCCATAATCCAAGAGGAAGCAATTAACAACCTGCTATGTCACCTGGACACTCAGAAGTCTATGGGGCTGGATGGGATCCACCCGAGAGTACTGAGGGAGCTGGCGGAGGAGCTTGCCAAGCCACTCTCCATCATTTATCACTGGTCCTGGTTAACAGGGGAGGTCCCGGATGACTGGAGGCTTGCCAGTATGACGCCCATCTACAAGAAGGGCCGGAAGGAGGATCTGGGGAACTACAGTCCTGTCAGCCTGACCTCGGTACTGGGGAAGATTATGGAGCGGTTCATCTTGAGGGTGCTCACAAGGCAGGTGCAGGACAACCAGGGCATCGGGCCCAGCCAGCACAGGTTCATGAAGGGCAGGTCCTGCTTGACCAACCTGATCTCTTTCTATGACCAGGTGACCTGCCTAGTGGATGAGGGGAAGGCTGTGGATGTGGTCTATCTGGACTTTAGCAAAGCCTTTGATACTGTCTCCCACAGCATTCTCCTAGAGAAGCTGGCGGCTCATGGCTTAGACAGGTGTACTCTTCGCTGGGTAAAAAATTGGCTGGATGGCCGAGACCAGAGAGTTGGGGTGAACGGAGTTAAATCCAGTTGGCGGCCGGTCACAAGCGGTGTTCCCCAGGGCTCAGTTTTGGGGTCGGTCTTGTTTAATACCTTTATCAATGATCTCGATGAGGGTATCGAGTGCACCCTCAGTAAGTTTGCAGATGACACCAAGTTGTGTGGGAGTGTTGATCTGCCTGAGGGTAGGAAGGCTCTGCAGAAGGATCTGGACAGGCTGGATTGATGGGCCAAGGCCAACTGCATGAGGTTCAACAAGACCAAGTGCCGGGTCCTGCACTTGGGTCACAACAACCCCAGACAACGCTACAGGCTTGGGGAAGAGTGGCTGGAAAGCTGCCCGGCGGAAAAGGACCTGGGGGTGCTGGTTGACAGCCGGCTGACCATGAGCCGGCAATGTGCCCAGGTGGCCCAGAAGGCCAACGGCATCCTGGCCTGTATCAGGAATAGTGTGGCCAGCAGGAGTAGGGAGGTGATCGTGCCCCTGTACTCGGCACTGGTGAGGCCGCACCTCGAATACTGTGTTCAGTTTTGGGCCCCTCACTACAAGAAGGACCTTGAGGTGCTGGGGCATGTCCAGAGAAGGGCAACGAGGCTGGTGAAGGGTCTGGAGAACAGGTCTTATGAGGAGCGGCTGAGGGAGCTGGGGTTGTTTAGCTTGGAGAAGAGGAGGCTGAGGGGAGACTTTATCGCTCTCTACAACTACCTGAAAGGAGGTTATAGCGAGGTGGGTGTTGGTCTCTTCTCCCAAGTAACTAGCGATAGGACGAGAGGAAATGTCCTCAAGTTGTGCCAGGGGAGGTTTAGATTGGACATTAGGAAAAATTTCTTCACTGAAAGGGTTTGTCAAGCATTGGAACAGGCTGCCCAGGGAAGTGGTGGAGTCACCATCACTGGAGGCATTCAAAAAATGTGTAGATGTGGTGCTTCGGGACATGGTTTAGTGGGCATGGTGGTGTTGGGTTGACAGTTGGACTTGATGATCTTAGAGGTCTTTTCCAACCTTAATGATTTTATGATTCTATAAACTGCTCATCTATTTTTTATACCAAGTTATCACTAAGTAAGTTTGATACTGGCAAACTGTATTTCAAAGTAATTAAGCATTGTTATCCCATACTTTGAGTATCTTTTCTGTGCCATACAGCACTGAAAATAAGAACCTGGCTTACTGTTAAATAGTGAAATGAGCCTGGAAATTTCAGTAGTTGGTCTTTAAATGGTTTCTGTTACCCTATAATATGACCCAGAAAAATGTATAATTTTTGCAGTGTTTTAAAGTGTCTTGCCCTTGTATTTGGGTAAAATGCCCCAATAATTCCAAGAGAACAGTCTGAATAGATGGCTACCATAGAAACTACAAGGCTACCCACATGGTATAGTCAAATCAACAAACTGAAAAAGAAAGACAGTCTCTGCCTTGGATGTCAATTTTCAGAGACATATGTCTTTAAGCTGGGTAGTGGCAGCTTAATAGCAATGGGAGATTTTCTCTCTAATTGGATACAGCTGGAAACTCCCCAGAGCTCCACAGTTTAAATACCCCTGGGGAACCTGCCTCTGCTGGGTGGAGGCTGAGTTAAGGTCAGAAGGTAAGTATTAACTTACAGATTCCTTTTTCTTAAAGCATTTCTGTGACTATAGTGAAGTTACTTCAAAATTTATTAGGGCATATGCTGTGGTAATGTAAATTCTCTGCTCTCTTTAATTTGTGTGCCAGGTAGACTAAGCATGGCTCAATAGTTACCAGCTAGAAGCTGCAGGAGCGAGAAGGCAAGAGAAAGACTTTTTTTAACCAGGAAATGAATCCTGCCATGCAGTTCAGAGCTGAGCAAGGCAGCCGTGAAACTGCTGAGGGGACAAAGTGTGGGAAGGCAAAGGTGGGTGGGAGAACACGGTGCAAGCTCTAGCACTGTGGTGGTTTCTTCTGGGTTTTGGCAGGAAAGCTGGCTCATTTGGTATGCTGGACTCTGCTCCCAACTCCAGGGCTAAAGGGCACTTCACACTGAATGCAGATAATGCTGTTCCTGAAAGACTATTCCCTCTTGACTGGTTCTTGCATCGCTGAGAAGCATCCTCAGAGAAATTCAGGACAGGCATGTCGTTAAGGCTCACTAGGAAATAGGATGGAAATATGGAGTTTAGACAAAAGCAATAAAAACACTTGTATATAGACAAATTCTGTGTTGGGGTCTTTGCTAAATATTAATTAAGGCTGAAGGTAGTACATGCAAGATGTGGTTACTTTGCCCGCAGCATAAATTCCTGTCATGAACCAATTCTTCAGCAGTGTCTGGGCTAGTGCAGCAGTCCCAAAATGCCCTGGATGGTGATGGATTTTTGCTATGGGAATTAGGTATTGCTTAAGTAAAATAGGAAGGTTTTCCATATCTGCTGTCCATATTCCCTGGGAGTCTTTGGTTGCTTGCGCCTTTTGCAAGAGTCAGTTTCTTCAGCAGGAACAGTCAAACATATTTTTTCAGGAGCGAGAAACACCAGGTCATAGAATCATAGAATAGTTTGGGTTGCAAGGGAGCTTTAAAGGTCATCTAGTCCATGTCCATGTCTAGTCAGACCACTAGACTGCTTGTAAGCCCAGTGGTTCATACGGCTGTTGTGCTGTGGCTTTAGCGACAATGTCTGTTAGACTATTTCTTGTATCTTCTTTT
Organism: Oceanodroma leucorhoa; assembly: GCA_030449065.1. Lineage (NCBI taxonomy): Eukaryota > Metazoa > Chordata > Aves > Procellariiformes > Oceanodroma > Oceanodroma leucorhoa. The sequence goes on from JASVER010000104.1 coordinate 2,623,940, forward strand.
GTTCTTCCGCTGGTATGGGCTGGCTGATGAATGATAGGAAGTTTCTCTGGCAAATGTATAGCTTTTAACAGTTCAGTATTTTGTGGAGCATTTGATATTTTACTTCCACTGGAAGTTATAAACCCACGCAGCTTCAATAACTGCCCAGAAGCGTGGCATACTCCAAATGCGTATTGAGAATCAGCATAAATATTTAGTGTCTTTTCTTTGGCCAGCTGATAGACCTTTGTTAATCCAATTAATCTTGCTGCGTGTGCACTCAGCTTCAGACTGAGTGGTGAAGCCTCCACTACTTCATTCACAGTAGTTATTGAATAACCCGTAACCCTGTTGCTGCTCAGATAATATGAGGACCCACCAACAAATAGGTCCAGATTGGGATTTAGAAACAGCACATATGTTAAATCTTCTGGAGTCTTTTCGGCTTTACGGGTGGTTACTACACAGTTGTGATGTGGAGTTCCTTCCCCAGGTGAAGGAAGTAGAGTAGCAGGGTTCAGTGTGTTAGTTACCATCCCTGAGGCTATTCCTTGCCCTTCTTGTACAAACAAGGTAAATGGTTTACCTATTCTGGCAGTCCCAAGACAGGGGCAGCTTGCTTCAAAAGCTTTGTCGTGGTTTAACCTGGCAGGCAGCTAAACACCACGCAGCCGTTCGCCCACTCCCCCCCAAGTTGGATGGGGGAGAGAATTGGAAAAAAGGTAAAACTCATGGGTTGAGATAAAGGCAATTTAATAGGACAGAAAAGGAAGGAAAAATAATAATAATAATGATAAAATAACATACAAAACAAGTGACGCACAATGCAATTGCTCACCACCCGCTAACCGTTGCCCAGCCAGTTCCCGAGCAGGTGGGCCCCATGAGCTCCCCCCATTTTTTTTGTTCAGCATGACGTCATATGGTATGGAATATGCCTTTGGCCAGTTGGGCTCAGCTGTCCTGGCTGTGTCCCCTCCCAGCTTCTTCTGCACCTCCAGCTTCCTTGCTGGCAGGGCAGTATGAGAAGCTGAAAAGTCCCTGACTTAGTGTAAGCACTGCTCAGCAACAACTAAACCATCAGCGTGCTATCAGCATTATTCTCATCCTAAATCCAAAACACAGCACTATACCAGCTACAGGAAGAAAGTTAACTCTATCCCAGCTGAAACCAGGGCAAGCTTGAATGTCTTTACCTTATCTGTCGTTCAGTGACTGGGTTCTCCAGCATCTTGAGCAATAATCAGTATCAGGGATTTTGCCACTTCCTCAAAAGCAGCTATCCAGGGGTGGCAGAATCATACAGCTCCTAAAAAGGTTTGGGTTTGTTTTTAGCAACCGGTCAGGGAAGACTTTTGAATGGTTTTAATATGTTTTTCAGATAAATGCCACTCCTTTTTGTTGGAAAATGTAACCCAGATATTCTACACTTCTCTTATAAAAATTGTAACATGTTACAATTCTTTCAGCTAAGGCAAACAGTAAGGAACGGGTGTCAGCTAAACAAAATTCCTTGGCTACTAATAAATCATCAACATACTGTATCAAAAAAGGATCAATTTTTTTTTTTTTTCAACACAACATCCTGCAAATCTTTTAGTAAAATTTTAGAGAAATAGTGGAGGACTGAGTGAAGTCCTGAGGGATCCTTGTCTGTGTTAGCTGTAGCTTTCCCCAAATAAACGCAAAAAGGCATTGAGAGTCTGATGAATAGGTATACTGACTTAAGGTAGAAAAAGTTGCCCCGTCTCCAGTAAGTCGGGGGTTGTATCTGCCCACCTTTAGGGAATCTCAAGTGTCAGTAGACACATAGGAATGGGCAACTAAATTGAGCCCTTGGAGCAAGACTCGGGTCCAGACCCAGGCACCAAAATGTAGCTGTTTGTATGTGAGCTACATGTGTCAGTTCCCTGTACAGTCAATGGAGATACGTTCAGTGGATCTAAAGACTGAGGACATTTTACCAAAAACCAAGGGCTTTTTCTGTGTCAGAAGCTTAAGACAATGAAAATCCACTTAGAGCTGACAGAGTTATTCTTGATTTAAAAAAAATGAAGCTGATGACAGGTTTTTATTCTGCATTTGTCATTGTTCTTATCACATAATTTAATAGATAGCATTTCTTGTTCACGTAAAACGATAAAATGATACCTTAGGCTTTTCACTCCCTCTGCTTTTGTTCTGCAAACGATAGATAAGTTTTCCAAGAGGATTAAGTTTCATATTCTTGGTATTGCAGTCTTTGGCTTTTTTAGTTAAAGGAAAAGTCTTATTTACAGTAAGTTTCTGCACATTATATGTTGGGGCAATGTGTGTTGAAATGATACGGATGTAATGTATCTGAGAAGTATGATAATGAAAGAAGCACTAGTTCACTGTTGTGAACTACATGGATAAGCTGCACTGCCATATAGTGAAAGCTAGTCGCACAACATGCAGAAACTAATAAAACCACTGTCTTAGAGGCAACACATTGTAATTAGCAACAGCTATTCACACTTTAAAACTGGAAGTGATAAAACTGGAGGTGATAATTCTTTCCTTTATGTGTATTTGGATTATATTGTCTAAATTACCCCAAATACCCCTTTTTATTGTAGTAACATGACTTGGTTCTTACCAGAATTACTCAAGGAAGAACCTTCAATCTGATTGTTCTTTAAAAGTTTTGGCAAAACATGTTCCAAAAGTTTGGCAAAATATACTTTATTTTAAGTAGACTTACAAAGCACTATGACTTGAAGACATATCACTAGAGTATACTGAACTTGATTCGAATGGGAAATGTCATGTGGATGCAAAGTGTGACAGACGTAATGTATCTTTTGGCTTTTAGCTCTGAGAAAACTGGGGTCTCTTGTAAAATTATTTTTTTTTAAATCAGGCACTCTAACTCTAGTTTCTGAGCCATTAGGACACGATTAGGATACACTAATGATTGGGAGAAAAAAAAAGCTTAAAAATGGGTATGATGCTTACATCTTTGTGAAATGCTAGTCCCATTTTTTTAGTAATTAGGGCAACGAAGCACAGAGAAATTAAGGCCTGGGTTTGCAAATGCTTATGCTCAAGTGTCAGCACAAATAGTCCAGCTGGTTGTCCCTACGTATGAAACGGCTCAGTACAGATGCGCTGCCTCTGCCACACACTCTATGGCTCGTGGTGCAGAGAGGTGCTGTTACAGCAAGCTCCAGACAGCCTCCGACGTGCCAGTCCCCTGGGCAGGCAGGTCCCCGCTGCCCTGGGGGATACTTCTGGTGGCACCTGAAGCCATTGCAGCTAGGTTCCAGGTCTAGCTTTGAGGGACACCTCAAGGCTGCCGTAAGCAGCAGGGAAACAGGCTGTAGCCATTCAATAGGACCACCAAGGAAGCTCAGCCTGTTTCATGGAATAAAGGGAAGATTAAGTACTCATTTGCCCCTACTTGAGGAAAGAAGTGGATGGCAGTTGAAGCCGTAAAATGCGCTCCGACATCTGGCAAACAAAGCTAGACAAATTTCAGCCTACCAGTAAAACATGTTTTTCCTTTCCTTTTTGTCTTTTCATTGAGGATGATGGCAACGAGGGTGAGTAACTTCCCTGAGGATGTGGTAGGATTTTCAGGGGCTTTTGTATAATTGTCTTAAAATGCAGCAAGGTTCCCCCTGTAGCTTGGGACTCATACCACTTGTTTAGACATATCTGTGTTTGCTTATAATCGTAACAAACCTCCCTAGTAGTACTGGGGAAGGCTTTACAGATCTGCACATCTTTCCTTTCCTAGCACAGACTGTGTGGTGTCACTGGTCCATCTCTCATTTTATGTTTTAAACCAGATGAAGTTTAAACTTCAACAGGCATAGTGAGAAGAAAAGGCTCTCTGTCCCCTCAGAATAATGGTACTTACATCAGTTTTATGAGATGCTGTTTTCTGCTTAATATTTTTCAGGGAACCAGGAGCTCAGAAGCATGTCGGGGAAGCCCAGGCTTACCTACTGTAATGGAAGGGGGCGAATGGAGCCCGTACGATGGCTGTTGGCAGCAGCCGGTGTGGAGGTTAGTTGACACTCGGTACAGTCTTCCGAGTGTTTTCAACTGGCCTCAGTAAGGAACAATTTAACATGCACGTGGAGGATAAACAGCTGCAAGAGGGTGGCTAAATTCATTTGGCCAGTGGCACTGCATGTTTGTAACTACCTTGTTCGGTGGTTAATAGTTGGGATGCAAACTCAGTGGAGCTTGGAGTTTATTAGATCTAGTATCAGTCCTGTGAATTAATTAATCATAATGGGTCAAAATGGGGATTTATTTAAAGGTCCTTAATTAATCTGAGTTTTCCAGCTGTGCAAAACCACATTAACTCAGTCTTATTTAGTTGGCAGTTATAATGTGTATAAACAACAGTGTTGTTGACTTACACGCCCTGCGGTGGGGTTAGAAATAGTTGATTTACCTTGTGCTTCCCTTGGCACTGGCTGCAACCTGTCTTCCTCCTGTAGATGTCTGTCCTCTCTTTCTACCCGCACTTAGGTTATTTCTGAATCGGTGCCCTGAGGCAGAGGCGGCCAGGCCCTTCTGCTCCTCCCCACCTGTGAGGGGGTGCGGGGGATGCTCAGGGCATCTGCGGCCAAACAGCACAGTTGAAGATCTGGCCCATTATCTTTCACTTGGTTTGGTCGTTCTGTGCATGGTTATGTGCAGTCACTTAGAGAATAAAAATGTTCAAATACAGCAATGTAACACTGTTCTCTCTCCTTTTCCAGTTTGAAGAAATTTTTTTGGAAACAAGAGAGCAGTATGAAAAGTTAATCAAAGGTAAGAATCCTGACTCCTGAGGCTTAGTCCCTCAAAAAATTGCTCCAATTTAGCTAAATTTGTGGTTTAAATTTAGTTTATTTAAACCAGTGCAAACTTCTAGGTGCACACCTAGAATACCGAAATACTGGTTTTGAGTAACCTGTTCTTTCCAGTGCCAAACAACTCCTATAAGCTAAAAGCCATAGCTTCTGTGACTGTGTTTATTGTAGTATATTAAACAGGGGTTGCAAACATTCCTATTTAATCCAACTTAATTATTCAGTGCATCACTTCTTGTCAAGGGCCAGAAAGTCAGATTTTATTTTTCACTTCACATCTTTCTGCTGAAAAATATTCTAGCAGAGCTGTTAGTTTTCCCATTCTGCTGTGTTTCTGCTAGATATATACCAAGTAATATTTCTTCCTTAAGCTGCAGAGGTGTCTTGTGGAAAGACATGAAAACAAAATCTTTCTGTGAATGTTTACAAGAAACAAACACAGGCTATTCCTTGCTGCAGAGAGCACTTCTCTTTGAATTTAAACTGTAAATTAATAATATAGAATGAGTGAAGAATGTTTATTAATTCTAGACTACCAAAGTATTTTAATAGCTCTGTGGAGAAAAAAGCAAACAGACGTGCCTGTTAAAAAAAAACCCTTATACCTGAAAGAAGGATGCACTGAAAGGATTAAAATTGAGCAATTAAAATAAATTATTAACTTTGAGCAATGCAAAGTGGCAGCTGCCTGGTTGGATTTGGAGTTTTGCTGTGACTTTAACAGGGCGGGATTGTTCTTTGGATGCCCTTAATGTGTAAACAGAAGAGGAAGTATCTCCAAAGACAGTGAATTAGTCCAGCAGAAAACTGGTCTAGAAAAGCCTGACTTTGCTATGCTGAATCTCTGTCAGCTTAGCTCTCAGAGCTGCCTCACTGAAGGCTCAGACAAATGCTCTTACCAGCACCAGGAGAAAATGGGACTACAAAGATGTATCTAAATAGGCTTAAGTTGTTGTGGAAGGACACTGAGGACAGGCTTGTGATGAAAATCTATGGGGACTCTCAAACTCTTGTCCTTGGAGTGACTGTGTAAAACTTAAACAGCAACTGCTGTCACAGTCCCTGCCTCTAACTCTGTAGCTTCACGATGTTTAAAGTGGCCTGACCTCTTCCTTTATCCCAGTAGCTCAGTCTTGCTGCGGTACTACCCCTCTCATTCTTTCTACTCATGTGTATATGTCCCTGGCAGGGAACTGATCTGCATTCAAAATAATTGGTTTTGGGTTTTTTTTTTTTTGTGGGGTGTTGTTTTTTTTTTTTTTTTTAAGTTCAGACTTAACACAGATCTTTATTCTCCTCTGATCCCTTGGGTTGAAAGTGCTGGTTCAGGCTTTTCCTGCCAGCATGAGGCAGGATGCAGAAGTGCAAAGGAGCAGGCGGTGCCAGCTCCCATTAGCCAGTGAAGCTCTGGCAATGCGGTAAAGCAAGGGGCCCGGCTGCACTGTGGTGCCCTAGCTACAAAAGCGTCATGCAGGCTAGTCAATGTTTGATCTTTCCCACAATGTTAATTTACTGCATGGAGTTTTAGAGGTAGTGCAAGGCATCAATGATCTCTCCTACACTGCAAAAGAAATGTGCTCAGTCTCTCGCTCTCATGTAAAGCTAGCAGTCTAGGAGGAACTAACAAGCTTCCCCTCAACTTTCCACCCTAGATGGAGTCCTGATGTTCCAGCAAGTGCCCTTGGTTGAGATCGATGGGATGAAGATGGTGCAGACCAGAGCCATCCTCAGCTACATAGCGGGGAAATACAATCTCTACGGGAAAGACTTGAAGGAGAGAGCCCTGTACCGTAACACCTCCTTTCACTTAATGAGCAATCTGTTATTTGGTAGCTGCATTATATATAACAAATTAAATCCTGTAAATCCAGTAGAAAGGCATGAGAAAGGCTAACACAATAAAAAGCAAGGACTCTGGACTTTGCTTAGGTTTTAGCCACTGCTTCTGAAATGCTGCTGAACAGAAACAGGCTTTTAGTCCTTTTAAAAAATATTTAGCTTTAGTTTATGTTTAGTTTTGGCCATGAAAATTGGCAATATGGCGGTGATAAAAAATTCCTATAAGTTGGTTTAGTTAATTGGAAAACAGATGAAATAATTTCTGTGCTCTTTTCTACTGTCTTCCCCCCACCAATAGGATTGACATGTATGTGGAAGGAATAACAGATCTGATGCAAATGATTTTGATGTTTCCTTTCTCTCCACCTGAGGCAAAGGAGAAAAATCTTGACTCAATTAAGGAGAGGGCAACTAACAGGTACTTCCCAGTCTTTGAAAAGGTAAGTGACAGTGAGGATGTGTCTATAAAACTTGTATTTACAATTATCAAAAAGTTCCCCCAAAATAAGAACGTGTTTGTAGTGCAAGTCAGTTCCAAATCCTCAGCTTTCTTGGCTCTCTCAAAGAACAGGAAATACAGCAGCATGTTTTCTCTATTTGTTGGCTTATGTTGTCAGGGCTGTGGCATTTGAGCACCTACAAAGCAATATGTTCTCAGCTATACAGCAAAACTTTTCACTGAAGTAAAAGCAAATATTCATGATTTCTTTTTTCCTTGAGGGGATAGTTCCACACTTGTATTTGTTGAGAGAACATCTCTCTACTATACTTAATTTCAGCTGGAACATTTTCATTGGAAGAATGCAAAAATCCCTTGCAAATAAATCAGGTAGAGAGATTAGGAGTGCTTTAGTAAAACAACAGTCATAGATTTCTGCACATCCCACTTTCGAAAACAACAAACCAAACCCATATGACTCAGGCATCTGGCAACATTTCTCACTTTTGTAACATTCACCTAGTTTTGATGGAAAACAATAATAGAGGCTGAACAACCTAGAAGTTCTTATGACTATAATAACTTATTCCTAAAGGCAGGGGTTTTCTTTGGTTAGCTATTGTAATTCTGCATTTCTAAGTTTGCTTCCTGGGATCAACATTGGACATGCCATTTAGAAATTTCATTTAAAGTTAATTTTATAAATTCTCCAAGTTACTCTTTAGTTCCTTCATTACCCCTATTTGTAATTCTATGACTGTTACTAGACTACTTAAGCACATGGTTTTGTCCCCGTTCCCAGTGCCTATCATCATTCATCATTACCGAGTGACCAAAGTTTGTAGTCTGTGTACTACAGGAGTTCAGATTTTTTCCCAACAATAATGAATTGATTTCGGCTCACAGCTTCCAGCTGAAAACTCCACCCTGAAATTTCAGATATAATTGCTGTTCAGCTCCACAGCTGTGCTGTGAGGCTTAGCTGCCAGGCATCATATGTCCCATTCTCATCTGCAGCCCACATTCTCTTGTATTCTACAGGTTTTGAAACAACATGGCCAAGACTTTCTCGTGGGCAACAAATTCAGCTGGGCAGATGTTCAGCTAATTGAAGCCATTTTAACAGTGGAGGAGAAAATACCTGCTGTGCTGTCAGGGTTTCCTCAGTTGCAGGTAATTTTGTTATTGAGCATGCCTGTATTCAGGAGCTAGAGGGCAATCCTGAAGTGGTCATGTCTCCATGCTATGTAAGTCAGGAGTGTGGGCTCTTCGAGGAACTGTCATTATTGTATGTTTGCTTAATATCAAGCACAAGAGGGAATTGATTTAGCTGGTTTGTTGTAAGACACTGTGCTCCTCATTAACCCTATTCAGGTATGCCTATCCCTCTTTGAGTGGTATATGCCTCCTCAATAGAAATAAATTAATGTCATCCCAGAGGAATCACTGATCTAAGCTGCCCTGTTTTCATTTTCCTGCTTCCTGCCAGTAGGTGCTATCTGATACCACATAACAAATTAAGTCTGCGATACAGGTTGACACGTTAGAATAAGGTACAGCGTGCCATTTTCTGTATTGGCTGGTATTACAATTTTGGGATCCCAGTAACCTCACTTCACTTCTACCTTCTACAGCATGACTAGAAACTCAAGCCTTAGCATTAAGCCACAGTTTTCTTTCAATAATAACTCTCTATAATCGAAGATGAATTCTCTGCCTTTGTGCCATGTACAAAGTCTGAAACCAAGCAGAAGTGAGGCACTTCTGCTGTGAGACTTGACCAGAAATCAGAAGCCTCCAGGCATGCAGCATGCTGTAGAGTACAGTGCACAGGCAAGCCTGGGACATGACCTGCAGGAGTCATTAAGAGCTGAGATACAGTGGACCCAAGTAGTCTGTGACTGGAAAAAAGCAGATAATGTTCAGTAGTCCTCCCGTGTGCCTGTAATCATGGTAATAAAGCAGTGTAGGCAATGCAAATTTGGGTTGAGGATGCAAGGCTTGAGGTCGTGCTTCTTTGTGCTTACAAACTGTTAATTTGAGGGGTGCTCTCAAAGACTTTGGCTTTATTCCCATTAACGAAACAGTTCAGCATTAGACTATCACAGTTAGGTTTTCTGCTTGGAACTGATGAGGAAAAGGGCTTTGATTTTTTTTTTTTAACTTTTTTTTTATTTTTTAAACTTAAACCCAAACAGTTTAAGCCTGAATTTAGTGTGACAGAATGAGGCACTTCAGCCACAAAGTGGACAGTAACATGTGTCAGATTTTATCCCATATGCGGTTTTGCAGCCTCAGGTAATTCTTGCCTCTAGCTCCCATCTTCTAGCAAGATATCTTAGCCACTAGGCATGGGCACAGTTCTGTTGAAGCCATGCCTTGAATTATCGAGGGATTCCTTTACGGCCAGAAGGGAAAAAGTTTCTAAAATTGGTGGTTATTTATTTCAGTTTTTACTTTTCTTTCTCCTTCTTATATTTCCCCCTTATCCTGCCAGTGCCTGTAAGGAAGAGGAAATTATGTTCATACAGCTGCCAGCAAGAACTGGCTGTTGCTCTGTGAAGCTCTTCTCCCTTAGCCCCATTGTTAGAAGAGGTTCTTGTGTATCTAAGATTGCTCAGCTAACTGTGGGGTCTCCAGCTGCTTGCAATCTGCATCAGTGAGTCCTCTCTGACTGTCTGTACAATGAGATGTCTCAGGATCCTTGACTCAGTTGCCTTAATACAGGCATCTCTTGCCACCTGAGATGCCCAACTCTTCCCTAATCCTAGTCCTGGCCTCCAGCCACTGCTCCAGAAGGGAACAGGTCTCCCTGAGGGGCTGTGTTATATCTGCCAGCCCTGTGTAGATATTTTGGCTACCCTAGGCTACAACACAGTACGAGAAGCCTCTACTGGACAACTGAGTTGAGCCAAGGATGCCTCCAGGCATCTCACCTTCACCCACGCAATTCTAGAAGTGCTGGGACAGTGGGACAACAGCAGCCATGCTAGATGCAAACAGAGCTCAGATATTTACATAATGTAGTAAAAATGGAAATCATGTTAACATATATCGTGGTTTGCCCACACGGTAGTTTGCACCACCAGAACCCACTGAAAACAAAAAGGTCATGATCTGGGTTAGTGTATTTGTACCTTCAAAACTATCCCCTGATGCTCCTGGATATCAAATTTTTGTCTTTGGTTACTTTCACGCAGCAGAGGTTTAGGTATCATCTGCTCTAGTACGGCCTTCATTGGTAAAAACAGGCTTTTTGCAGCAGCTGGGTCCTTCTCCTGTTGAACAGAAGGAGGATCTGTAGATGGCACGAGATATGAATGAACGAATGTTAGGACCTCTTCTAGCAGCAGGGGGAAGCAGTTGTTCTGTGCAAGGAGCACTGTTTGCTACTGGAGTAGCTGGAATTTCGCTTTTACTCTGTTATTTTTATTTTTTTAGGCTTTTAAAATAAGAATGAGCAATATGCCTACAATTAAGAAGTTCCTGCAGCCTGGCAGCCCAAGGAAACCCCCACCAGATGAACGTTATGTAGAAACTGTGTTGAAGATTTTTAAGAAATGAATGCCTTGCTATCTTCACTGAGACCCAAAATAATGAAGAAAAAAAAAAACCAACAAAACAAACAAACCCCAAAAAAACCTAAACCCCAAACCAAAGGAAGTAGGAAGCTCAGTAAATTAGTATCAACGTAGTTAAAACCAATGGTTAAAAAAAAAAAAAAAAACCAACCAAAAAAACCACACAAAACTGAAATAAAGCATTCTCATTACTCTGGCAATGTGACAGCAGATTTGTCTTTATTGATATCAAATGTTTGGCAAAACATGAAAACAAAGGAGTATGGAAGCAAAGAACTATTTGTAGGGTAGGGAATTTATTCATTTGGAAAAAGACCGATGCAGTATGAGTATTGTCAGAATGTAACTTGTTGAAGAAAATATTTTTTAGATGAAAATAGGCTTCAGAATAAGAACTATGGAAGAGAAGAAAGAGAAGACGACTCACTGAATCACTTTAAAGAAGTAGACTTGTTTCAAGAGCAATTTTGATAAGTACTTATATTGCATTATTTTTACACTATTGTGTGAGTGAAACTTCTAATTTAGTATTAGTTTCATCTGTTGTTGCCAAAGCCAAATCTCTTTGGTTTTTCACACTTCCCAGGTCTTGCCTAGCAACCAGCTCTTACAATGTTCCATTATTTTCTTCCTCTACCTTTTTAATGTGATTCTTCCAGGCACCCTAGTTCATTGTTCCTACTGCATTGGAGTCTGTGCACCTCTTCACATGATGAACCTCTTCAAAGGATGGGGAGGGCAGAGCCACATCCTCAAACAGATGATCACTCAGGTTCAATATTTGTTCATGCTTCTTTCTGTGCATTTGTCTGCCATTTTGGGTGACTCTCAGCTGTTTCCTAGCCCCAGTTCCAGATACCAATGGCCAGCTACATCTTTGTCCTAGTAAAACAAGAAGCACCAGGCTCCCTTCCCTGGCTCTGAGGCCATATACCAACTATTAAACTCTCTTATTACCCAAAGCTGTGTAACCACATCCAAACAGCCTGTTGCAGCTGGGCCTTGGCATAGACTGACTGTGGCTGGGAGCCATTTGGGCAAGAGCAGTGGGCACAGACCAATAACCACTGAGCGAGCCGCTGTCAATAACTCGGACAGCATCTTCCAGCGCCCGTGCCCTGGCACTGCCTCGTGTTTGATGTGATCTTTGGAGAACTCCAGAGGGCTCAACCTGAGCCTGAGCTGCCTCTTTGCACAGTGAAATGCGGGCAGCCTAGAGGTGCTGCTGCTTTGGCGGCACTGTGGCAAGGTGGTGGGACCAGTGACACCAAGGTGGTCACAGCTCCTTCCAGTGAGGCCTGTCTACAACGGTGGAGGCGATTCACAGAGTGGCAATGGGGAAGGGAGGAGTGGGGTCACAGAGCAGCACAGGTTTCATGGCTAGGACAGCTCAGGTGCATTAAAGGTGTAATAAAGCTGCCTAAATTTGTCTTATCAATCTCTCCTCGTGCAGGTAAGTTCACTGATCATTTAGTGAGTCGTGCTCAATATCTCTATCCTAAAAAACTATTTAAGGTTTCTTGGAAAGTTGCTTTGGTCCAATATGAGCAATGAAGAATGTGCTATCCAAAAGACTTCCAGGTCTGATGTCAGGGTCAGCTCAGGCTGGAGGGAGGAATGGACCTGCACTGCTTTCACCTGGGATCTCTGCTCCAAATACTGAACCACTGGGCACAGCAGTGGCAGCCGTTGTGGCTGGCATCGGCACCTTGCTCCACAAGACTGTCAGTCCTATTTGGTGGTGACGACCTAACCCTCTGGGAGTCACAGGAGGTCTTGGAAAGATCTCCTCTGGACATGGCTCCTCGCTTAGTCGGCGTGCCAGCAGGTGGGATCTGTGCTGGTCTGCCTCACCCTCACCAGGCGCTCTGAGCCATGATTCCCCAGGCCACCCAAGTGCTCAGCTTTGTGATACCAGCCTCCCTGTGTCACCCTTGTTGTCAGTGCTTTGTCTCCTTCTGGTTCCCTAGTAAGTGAAAGCAGCAGGTCTCAAGCAGTTGCCGGAAGAAGTTGTTCAGTACCTGAACTTATTTGTTAACAGTTGACAATGCCATAGGCTAACTGCCCATGTAGCTGTGGTGCATCCTGTCACCTCATCTCACCAGGCACCTTTGTGCTGTCCCAAGAAGAAAGCCACTGCATACCTGCCCGTGCAGGGACGCCACCTCCCTAGCAGCTGCTACCACAGCGATGTACATCTCCATGCAATCCGTGTGGCTGCTACCTCTCCATGCTGAGCAACAGGATGGCTTTGAACATGAAAGTGGAATTACTGTGAGCTGGTTGGTACATCACTTGCTTACACACCTGTAAAAGGTCAAAATGTAGTCAATGTAATCATCTTTAAATTAATGAATTGGATTGGAGAATTGGATTTTTAAAGATCTCTTTGCAAAGTTTTCCTTGCAAACCTGATTATTTTTCTTCATAAATCATTTCAAACCTTGAGTGTGATCTTACCAGCATTTCACATGCAGGTTACAAATAGATTATCTCTTGAGAACGAAGCGTCGTGGAAGAAACATGTGATCTGTTTTGCAGACTCGGTAAGGCAGAAGTGGTTTATTTCTACAGCTGTAGGACAGCACAGAGAGCAACAGAGGTTCAGCTTCTACTGATTTTAAAACAAAAATATTAGGGCTTCTATACATTTACAGCAGACCATAACTGCCTTGTGAAGGGGCCTGAAGCAGCAGAGTAGCATCTACATAGAAGGAACCTTTGTTCCAGCAGATGTCAGTAACCAAATCTGATGCCTAATATTGCCATGACAAAAGTGTAGAAAAAAATATTGGAAAATTAACCTGGTAGGGAGAAAACAGAGGAACAAACTTCCTTTTCAGATTGCTCACTCTCCAGCATTCCCCCACGCCTCTCCCACATAGCAGACTATAAAAGGACCATTAATCATTTATTTCTGTTAGGATGCAACTAGATGAAGTGGGTTTTTTAACTGAATATGCTCTGCATTTTGTCAGAGGCAACTTATTCTTTTAGTACTACATCTGATACAATTGTGTAGCTTTTTGGCTATGACCTGCAAACACTGGAACTCATCTTCGCTCATCTGAGGGCAAGTGTGTGCTTATGCATATAACTCAGATAGTGAGTGCTAGCAAACTGTGTACTCAAGTGCATCTTTATGCTTTAAGCATAAATAGAACTGAAGTAGAAAATATACTTGAGTTATTCATGTGTGTGTAAGGTAGGGCCCTCCTGTAAAATTTTATTACTTTTGTAACTAGGATTTTAAAAAAAAGTGCATCCATTAGTGTTGTCAAGCTTTTAGGCAAGCTAACCAAGAGAGTAAATCTTCTGAAAATAAGGGTGCTGGAAAAATGCTAGCATACCCTATTTGCAGCTTAACCCTGTAAGAGGTACAAAAAACTGTTAAAAACAATTGCCTTTCCAACTGGTATAGGACATACATTGGCTCGAACTGTAGGGGCAGAGAGCACAAGCAGTTTAACAAGCCATATGGCACGTTCCAGGCTCCATGGAGCGAAAGGGCTGAAGGTCACTGTCGGGAGAAGGCAGATAAATATAGCCTTCTGGTGCTTGGTGCGTAAGTCTTCCTCTCCATGCCCACCTTGGGTTTCCAAAGAGAAGTTGTATTTCCCATCGGTTTTCCACTTTTAAATTTTCAACAACTGCTGGAGGAACAGCTAGCAGAGTTAAATGGCTGGCATCTCTCACTCTAGGATAGTGAGGACCTGCAGGTCAGATGTTGAAATGGTCAATGCACCTTCACATTAGGCCATAAGTGACCTTAGAGTGGAGTCGTGCTGGTTTGTATCATGTTATTGCTTGAGTGGGCTTGGAGGGATACTTGCGGAGGAAGTTAACCCCTTAACCCTAGTTTCAGAGAGGAGGAGTCTGAAATCATTACCAGTGGTGATCTAAGAAACCCTTGAATTTCTATAAATATTAGGATCCTTTCTGTGCTGGCTGATGGAAAGCTGAGAAAAGAAGAGGGAAGATGCTAAAGAGAAGGTTTTCCGGTCTGAAATGCTCTGTAAGTCCTGATATTGCCTGCCTGTCAGTTTCCATGGGGAGAGAACCACATCCAGAAAGGAGGAAGGTCTAGTGGCTGGAAGTGTGGAGGGGAAAATAGGGAATAATCACAGGTAAGTGGGACAGTTTGGAATTTCCCAAGAGGACATGAACTAAGATTACAAACTAAGCAGGAGAGAGAGAGAGAAAGGGAGCCAGCTAGAGGGAACTAGAAGGAAATCTGAAAGCTTAACATGCTGTTATGTGGAGAGAGAGCTCTAAAAGCAACGGTGAGCAGGTAACACCCCATTCACAACCTTCTCTTTGTCTGCCTCACGTGGAGATGCCAAGAGCTGCTGTTGTTAGCCAAAGGAAGATGGTGACTAATTTTCACTGAATATCACAGCGTTGTTTTGGTTTTGCTTAGGCAAGGTTTCACATTTGTTATTCAAACCATCATGTAAGGAACCGCTGGCAAAAATACATCATGGTAAAAAAAATTCAAGCTCAGTAGCACTGAGAACACCTGCCAGCTTCTAGGTAACCCACCTGCTCTTCAAAATGTTTGGGAAAACACCTAATGCTCTTCATATACCTGAAGCCAAGTGTTAAGTCAGCATGGGGATCACCGGAGAAAAGGACATTTTCTCTCTTTTAATTTCTCTCTTCCCTCTGCAAGGCTGTCTTTTGTAAACATATTTCTGGGTTTATAAGACGGTTACATTGCACACTTACCCTGCCAACTTCGGAGTGCATAATTCCATGGGGAGAAATGTTTCATGGGACATATTGTGTGAGCTGCCCTTTTCAAGTGTGCTGAACACAGGCGGTGCCAGTTTGGAAAAACAACAACAAATGGGACCTTTGTTTTAAATAATATGAAACACCAGAGCTGCACTTTACTTCTGCAGCAAGGCAGGGCTGGGTATATCCCCACAGGTCTCATTAGCCACAGATGAGGCTCCCTGCTCTACGGTCCCTATTCCTCCTGCTAATACAGTAAGGCACAACAGTTTGTGTGTGCACCTATTTCCCTTGCAAGTACATTTTAAACATTAGCTCGTAATTTTGAACACAGCTCCAACCCAAATTAACATAATTCTGATATGTTTTATATAGAGGAAAGTTCACAAAGCCTGATGACACAAAACATTTTCCAATGCTTTGTCAAGAAATCAGTATTATGTCTGAAAAAACAAATTAAAAAAAATATTTATACATTATTGTTTTAAAGGAAGAGGCTAAATGGAAACAAGCTGGTGGGCAACAGCAGCAGCTAGGGTGAATATTCACTCCTAAGTTATTAGGGTATCTTTGACATTTCCCCTAGTTTTGACTCCTGGATGGTCAATCTGAACCTAGGTGTTCTTAAGAGATAGATGCCTTCAAGCATGCAAGATACAAATCACACTTCTATAGCATTTTCCAAAATACTTTACAAGCTCAGTGAAGTGACATTTCTGAAAGTCCTGTTAAGGTAGGAGACAGACTGTATTTTATTTAGGCTAGTAACTGTGTTGAAGAGGACTTGCCTGAAATCTTGATGGATACCTCTGTTCGGGTAAGAAATGTCAGTGTTGGGATAAATCACTCCTCTCCCCTACTCCTCTCCCCTACCCCTAAGGGAAGGTTGAAGGACTGGCTTCATCTAAACTTTTAATTGCCTCAGTTGAGACAGCATCCTTTCGAGTAGTTTGGATATCAGCTGTAGCTCAAGTGCATGGTGAGGAATTCCTCCTGAATTTAGACCTGTTTAAAGGAGACTAGACAGCTAGACTAGATGTAGGTGTCTACAAAGTTAGGTGAGATGAGTTTTCCCAAGTTGTCTACACTGTGATTAACTTTGGTGCTTGAACTCATGTTTTCTTACCTTGCAGTCCTCTGACATAGTGGATGGCAAGTCCTTGTAGGAGTAGTCACTAGACCTTGGATATCTTCTAGAGTTTATCATGGCCAGGCCTACAAATGATTAATCCAGCCAAGCTACCTGAGAGCAAACTTGGATTTGTGAGACACTACCAGATGTACCTCAGTGCACATGTCTATATAGGGAAAGTTTCAATATCTCCCACATTATCCTCAATTCTGGGTCGTAAGTCATGTCTGTCCAACAATGCTGGAAACAGTGTTTTTGATCTGTGTAGTTTGATCTTTTACTCTTAAAAAACACCTGTGGTAACAGCAAAAATCAGCACTCCCAGAAGCCTAGAGGGGGAAGCAGTCACTTCTCAAGCAAGCAAATAAAACATTCTTATGTAGAGTTGTGTTTCATTATAAAACATGAAAAAATTATTTTGGGCTGGATGTTAACAGAAAACAAAACGTGGGCCGCTTGTGCTTCTACAGCGATACCAAGAGTGGGCCTCTGCTGCACTTAGCACAGACACCTGGGGCTTTCCGTGACCTGGGGCCCTCCTCTGCAGGGCTGGCTATCGTGCCATCGCACGTGCCGCAGAGCTGGGCTCTCTGGAGCAGCAGCTGGTGGCCAGTAGATGCCCTGAAATATGCACAGCAGCATGGACACCTCTGCGTAGGTGACTGAGCCCCACTGCAGGCTTTCAGAGGCTGGAGAGAAGAACCTCCCAAAATGTAAGAAGGCGACAGAGGGAAATAAGAAAGCAAAGAGCCCAAACCAGAAGGCGGAGGCTATAGGATGTGCTGTCAGTGAGGAGTCACCTTCTGTGAAGCCTGGCTCTCCTCACGGGCTATATAGGGTACAGTGTTCCATTTGGGGACTAGGCACCTCCTAAAAGACAAGATGTTGCAGTCGTGACCATTTTGATGCCTTGTCCTTCCATGGTTCTAGCTCTAAATAAATAATTAAGCTTATTTCATTGTCAAGCATGGAACACATTGGTCTAACAGGCACCAGTGTTGGAGACTGATAGGATGAGGATCATTTTCAGCTACATAGCAGCAAAGTACATCTATAGGAAGGACCTGAAGGAGAGAACCCCCTGTACTGTAACAACTCATTTTTTTGTTTGATAGACTTCTACTACAACCTCCCTGTGTAATATGAGAAGAATATCCCAGCTCACAGTTACACTCCGGGTGATTCAGCAGATTTTTGTATAGCACGTTGACCTTGCCTGCAGGTGATGTCTACAACAGTATTAACCAGCTAGATTAGACAGGCAGGATGGTGCATGGGAGTTTATGCTGTATTGACTGTTTGAAGTCAACAGAGTTATCAAAAGAAAGTGGTCAGGAGTGCAGAGGGCAGTTTGCCTTCTGATGCTGTTCTTCCTTCACTGTCTGCTACAGTTGTCTTTGGCGTGTGTTTTCACCAGGTCAAATTCAGGGAAACATTTTTGACAGAAACAGAAAAAAACCTTCTATGTCCAGGAATGAAATTCAGCAGAAAAAATGTCCTGAGGAAATATCCCCCACCACTAAGGAAGGGAAGGAAGCTTATGAAGGATTCAAGCTGAATTAGTTGATGTGACTTATGTAAAGCGTCAATATGTTAAAAGTAAAAAAATATAAAATATTAAAATAAAATTTTGATTGCTATCACAGTATTTTTTTAAATTGTGGGAGCTTTTCAGCCGTTCAGATTATTTTTAACCAGCAGGTTGCCAAACAATGAAAATAGGAAGCATACAATTTTCTGCTGGCACAGATGTTCCCAATGATCATGACCTCTCTTGAATCTTACATTTGTACATAGTCAGCATTAGTCAGGCATTTATTTTCTGTAGGTGAGAAGTGACTAAACAGACCTAATTTTTCTTATTTGTTTAAGAAATAGTTTTCCATTGGCAGAGAACTGTTTGCAATTCTCTTTGTAGGAGGGGCTACAGACCCATATAATCTCAAGTCAAAGCTACTAAGAGCTTAGAGTGAGTTATACTGTGTACAAGGTAAGCTTTTTGGATTTTGGACTTGCATAGGGAGTTAGTGTACTTGAAACTAAGTCAGTGAATGGGTTTTATGGATTAAATACTTGTATGTACTTTCTTTACTAACATGGTTATCAAATGTTAAATTATTAATCAACTGCTGTCTAGGTGTACAGATTTAAGAAAAAGAAATTTAGATCTCATAAGTGTGGAGTGCTTCCTCTCACCGCCTTCTTCCTACTGTAGAGAAGATGACATGTTATTCACAAGGGGAATATGGGGGTGGGGGGGTTAGGCATTTTCTTTTTGCTGCTGTTAATGCTTCAGTTTTATTGTTGAAACAGTGTTAATAATTGTGAAGCTAGTATAAACTAGGCACTGTCTACATGTTTGCTGCTGATGTGCATGCACTGGTTCTGAATGGGGTGGATGACAGTCTGTCTAGAAACCATTGTTGCTTTAAATTCCAGCAGAGTTGGAATTGGACCAAGCAGCTATTGCACTTTGTCTCTGTCTGTGGTAAAGGTAAATCTAATGTTACCAGATACAAAACTAAATTCCACGTCTTCGGGTGCTTGCCTAAAGAAATGAGAGGAGTGAGGAGTGTTGTAAATGAAATTGAATGCTTAAAATGGGGGAAAAAAAATCCTTCCTGTCACTTTATAACAGAGCATAATGGCTGCTAGAGAAAGCACAGCAATTGCTGAGTTTATATTGTATATCTGATTAAACGGCAAACTGTATCCTGAGATAATGCCAAAATAAACAGAGCAGTGTATCTCACACACCCTGCTTTTTGGTCAGAGCAGAACACTTCGGGATGCAAATGGGTTTTGATTTGCTTGTTCTCTGACATGGGCCAATTGCTCTCAGTAGAGTTCTGCTTAACTAACCTGCACATATAAAAGGTATCTTAAGGCAAAATGATACAATGCAGTCTCTCAACATAGTCTTTTACCTCCTCTACTGATCTGATGAGAGTCTTGGACCATAAATCATTGGTTTCAAACAAGACAACTTTGAACAATGCTTGAGAACCAGTTAGAGACTCAAAGCCAGCATTCTGAATCTTTGTTTTGCAAAACTTACTTCTTTCTTCCAGATAGTAGGAAATCAGGCACTTGGAAACATGTCTGGGAAACCCAAGCTGCACTATTTCAATGGACGAGGCCGAATGGAATCAATACGGTGGCTACTAGCAGCAGCTGGGGTTGAGGTTTGCCTCTGTTTTTTATACTAAGAGCATGTGACAAATATGTATTTTTACTGTTCCTTATAAAAAATGTGACTGACCAGCAGCTTCAAGCTATGCATTTAGTGCATTGCTGACCAAGCCAACAATGACCACTAGCTTACCCTAAGCAGGGGGACAAGTTCCCGTTTCACTTTGAAGCATCATGTGCCAGGCCTACTGGTAGCACCACAAATGCCTCTCACCTGTTACTAGTGAAAGAAAAAATTTAAAACCACAGCAGAACCTGGCTTCTTTTGATCACAGCGGTCGAGCACTTTCAATTCTGAAGACCTTCAGTTAAATCCCAATGTCCAAAATAGCAAAAAATTATTATGCCTACTACAATGTAGCTTACCCCTGAAGGTACTGTATATTATAAAACACAGAGTAATTGGTTTTACCTCTAACAGTTTCTGATATTAAACTGGAGAGGGAGTGTGGGGATCTGTGTGTTTTAAGAGCTGTTTTTGTCCTGCTGATGGACAACGTGCCAGAAAGCTGCATAGGGCGCACGATCTCTTCTCTTCGTCCCTCCTTTTGCCAGCTTGTGGCAAAGGAGCTATACCAGAGTTCTGCTGCTGCAGTGTGAATTTACCCATTCTCCTCTCTCCTTGCACCATCTCTTGCCAGCACCGACAACAGAAGCGGCATGGTCACCAGCACTCAGCAGACAGGGTTTTCTGCCTTCAATCACCCCAGCTTTAGCCAAAATCTTACCTGCACAAACATATGAATCACGTGTGAGAGGGAAGAGGAGAGGATGTGACAGAGGCATACCACTTCCAAATCTGATTTATTTTTTTAAAAATAAAATTCCCCAAAACACAGCTGTTTGTGCTCTCATTATCTCATGCAAAGCAGAAGCTAAAACATGACAGTGACAACACAACTTCTCTTCTGTATTTCCTGCAGTTTGAAGAATGTTTTCTGGAAACAAAGGATGATCTGACAAAGTTACAGAAGGGTAAGTTTCCTTCACTTTTCAATAGATAATAATAATAATTAGAATTGTTTGTCTTAGAACACCTAAGAAGTCTTATGTCTCTTAAAAAGAAAATCTAGACTGGATTGTACATGGGGTATCATAGATGCACACTGCAGTGTGTTAGATGGTATCACCCACCCAGTTGCTTCAGTCTTCACTGAATCACAAAAGGGCTCAGGTCAGAAGGGACCTCTTGAGATCATCTGCTCCACCTCTCCTCTTCAAGCAAGGCCACCTAGAGCCACTTTCCCAGGACAGTGTCCAAGGATGGAGACTCCACAGCCTCTCCGGGCAACCCATGCCAGTGTTCAGTCACGCTCACAGTAAAAAAGCCCTTCCTTCAGTTCAGATGGTTGACTCTCCTTTGTTTCACTTTGTGCTCATTGCCTCCTGTCCTATGACAATACAGGTTTTTGTCATCAGATCATCTTGAAATTCATTAGCATTTTATGTCACCTACAAACCTGTTGGTTTATAATCCATATGAAATCAAGAGTTCCAAATTTCTGAGTTTAACCTGTACCTCTGATGCATTCCTGTTTCCCAAGGCAACTACTCACCTTGCTACCTTTAGATTCCATCTTTGTGAACATGATATTCACATTTCCTCCAAAACAAATTACATGTCTGTGCTCTTCCAGTTCACCTGGCTGTTCAAAGAAGCCTGAGCTAGGGTTGGCATTTGCAGTCCTGCTCTCCTTTAGGAACAATGACTTGATCCCCCTCCCACCTGCCGGCTTTCAAAAAATATTTCGAGACATAAGCATAAATGAAAATGTGCCCTTAATAGCAGGCAGTTTCTCTGCATGATTGCCTTACAGTGGATACAAAGATGGACATAGCTGATCAGTTATCTGAGTCAAGAAATGTGATTCCATAAAGCAAATACTCTGACTCGCTTCTCTGATTGGTTCCTGGAAGTATTTTGACTTCTTCCTTGCTAGAATAAGGATTCTGCAGACTGGTAAGGGATTTACATGGCTACAATCTCACACCAAGTGATATTTGGCTCTTGCAGGAATCTCATGAAACCCACCCATCATTCCCTGCTTCACGCCTGTACAGATGTACACCATTGTATAAAGTCAAAATAGTAGTCACAAAGATATTATATGCATTTATATTCAAATTATATGTTGACAAGTCCATAAATAATCCAGATTTCCATAATACTTACCAAAGCATGACAGAAACTGGCTGGGTCAGATTCTTCAGTCCTTCTCATCTGTATTAACCATGAAAATCAGCTGAGTCAGGGCCATGAAGTGCAGCACTTGTCTTTTTCAGTGTACGACTGCTAAAAGTTCTGCATTTGGGTGCTTCTTCAGATTTGAAGAAACTTCAGGAAGCTGATTGCCATAATATTAAGTTATTAACATGCCACTAAGAAATGGTTCTTGGTTTCATGGTAAGCTTTTCTCATACCTTGTTGTGAGTATGAGGAAGACTGCCACTGCAAGGGTTGTCAAGCACTGGAACAGGCTGCCCGGGGAAGTGGTGGAGTCACCATCCCCGGAGGTATTTAAAAAACATGTAGACGTGGCGCTTAGGGACATGGTTTAGTGGTGGACTTGGCAGTGTTAGGTTTATGGTTGGACTCGATGATATTAAGTTCTTTTCCAACCTAAATGATTCTATGATTCTAAATAAAAAATAATCGTGTGATTGCCAAAAACCCACTAATGGTTCTGATTCAGAGACTGAATGTCTCCTTGTCTTGTCCCCTTTTCCCTAGATGGATCCCTGCTGTTTCAGCAAGTGCCAATGGTGGAGATAGATGGAATGAAGATGGTGCAGAGCAGAGCCATTGGCAACTACATAGCAACGAAGTACAACCTCTACGGGAAGGACCTGAAGGAGAGAGCACTGTACTGTAACAGTACCACCTCTGTTTGTTAGACTAGAGTTCATACTACCTCTCTGTGTAGCACAAGAATATCCCAGCTCACAGTCAGTTTCAGGGTGATACAGCAGCTTTTCATGTAGCACGAGTTGACTGTGACTGCAGGTGATGTCTACAACAGTAATAACCAGCTAGATTAGATAGGCAGCATGGTGCAAGGGAGTTCATGAAGGCTGAAGGTCAATACAGTTATCAGAAGAAAGCAGTCAGGAGCACAGAGGGCAGTCTGTCTTGCTGATACTGCTTTTCATTTTCTCCTGCAGTTGTCAGGAGATTTGATGTCACCACATCAAATTCAGAGAAATGTCTTTGATGGAAACAAAAAACTTCTCTAATAACCAGGAATGAAAATTAGAATTAATAACTGGTTATTAAAGGACAGGGCTCTTAGGGCACATGATTTGACCTGAAGCATTTTTAAATGCTTCAAGTTAATTAGCACATGTCAAGATATTTGTTAGGAATTTTATAGACCCACTGTTTAACTTACATGTCTGATGGGATTTTTAACACAAGTTTGGATGACACACATGCCAATTTTATACTCAGGTTCAAGAAAACATAATACAGAGGAGTATCACCTCTAGTGAAAAATGGAGGGGGTACAGTCTTTTAGTTTTTGGTTAGGCACTTTGCACTTGCCTTTCACCCGCGCCTTTCCCCCCAACCCCCCTGAAGCTACTGTACTCCAGGGGGAACTGCTCCAAGCTATGCATGCTGGACAGAAGAGGCAGAAAGTTCCCAACATCTCAGTGGGGTTATGCCAGTAGCTATTGTGCTATTCAGACCTATTGTGTTTGACTTGACCAACTGGATCTATTTCTTTCAGAATTGATATGTATGTGGAAGCAGTAACAGATCTGAACGAGTTACTCATGACCCATACTTTCCAACCAGCAGATAAAAAGGAGCAACATTTTGCTACTATTGTGGACAAGGCCACAAACAGATACTTCCCAGTCTATGAAAAGGTATGTGGCAAAGATGTAGTAGCTTAATTAATATTGTTTTCCTGAAACTCCATCCTGGATCTAGACAAACAGTTTTTATTGAGGAAAACAGAAGAAAAATTACCACTTAAATATAAATGCTTATGGTTTTGGTGAAGCTGGGATGAGGATGGAGACAGGACACTACAGAGGGGACAGAAAGCACTACAAATCTGGGAGAGATGCAGAGCTGCAAAAACCCAGGACACACTGAGCTCCTCAAATGTCCCCGTTTCAGTCTGTTGTTTCAGACAAAAGACATTATAGCATCAGCTTTTACATAAAGTTTCCTCCTGAAGTGCAGATCCCCCTCCACCACACATGCTATGAAAAGCATTGCAGTTCCTTCTGTATCAAAAGGGAGGATGGATTCGCTGGGTGTCAAGACCATGAGGCACAGGTTACATGTGGAGAGCTCCCAGTGCAATATTCCCAAAACTGAAGAGGAAACAGGTGAGAAGTAAGGGAGCTGTCCATCATTTAAAAGAGTCCAGGATACTCTTACTATGCCCTGGGCTGAACTAAGCCTCTTGTAAATTTTGTATAGGCATTTGCAGTGATGGTTGTATCCCATAAAACTTAGCCTTCAACACAGCAGCGCTGATTACATGAGCTACAGAAGTGAAGGCAAGAGGGGTACAACTGAGCTGCCAGAAAGACATGCAGAAGAGAAAGGACTGATAAATTATGCCTAGGATGACAGTGTGCTCAGATCATTCGTTTGTACTACAGATGTTCTTACTGCATTTCCTTCTTTCAAGAATAACTCCATACACGGTATGACCTTGCTTTGAAGATATCATATTAAGCCACACAGAGAAAAAAAAATCGCATCTGTTTCTGGTTCTCTGTTTTTAGGTTTTGAAAGACCACGGACAAGACTTTCTCGTTGGCAACCGGTTTAGCAAGGCAGATGTGCAATTACTTGAAACCCTTTTAATGGCAGAGGAGTGCAAGCCTGATATACTTGCCAAATTTCCTCTCTTGCAGGTAATTGAATGGACAGTTTTAATGGACAATGAATCAAAGCAGGACCACTGATTTAAACTGGCTGAGAAATATGGGAGAGTGGGAGGGTGAGGAAAGAAGTGAAAGACAAAATCAAATATTCCAAGTACTTTTAGCCGGCCTCAAATACTGATGGTTATTGCTGCCTTCTGTCACTATAGCCACAAAAACATAATAGGATGAAGCATACAGATTCTTCTGCAGGATCAACCCATAATGTTACTTTTAGAGCATCGATAACATCTAAATGTTTGACAGTTACCATGGTTCTTAAGGACAGTGCTGTTTTGGTTTTGTTTTGTAGAGTTTTAAAGCAAGAATAAGCAATATCCCCACAATAAAGAAATTCCTGCAGCCTGGCAGCCAGAGGAAACCACCACTACAAGAAAAAGATGTACCAAAACTGATGAAAATTTTCCACTGAGCAGCAACCTAAACCCACAGAAACTCTATTTCATTGTCTTTGTGTTTGCTGATAGTGGCAAAGTGAAATTAATTAAAATAGTGAAAAGGTTTTTGATCTCTCTTTCCTTAGCTACAGAACTGGTTTCAGCCTACTACAAACACTTCCAAGGTAAATCTACATGAGCATACCAGCCAATGAAACAGGTAACTGAATTAGGGGGTACACTGAACAATACAGGATGTCTTAAATTGCTTAAGAGAATACTTGAAATAGTCTTACTATTGACACTCAAAACCAGCTTGTTCAATGTCTTCTGGCTGCTGCTTACACACCTAAGGGCTCTCTAGTTCTGTCTTTCTGGCATTCCCAAGAGATGCTGGAAAATGAAGAGAGCTTAGCCCAAACAGTAGGCAACGTATCTGTTCTGGGAAATGCCAGGAAAAGCCTGCAGGTTCTGGTTTAATGGGGATGACAGGTTTGGTTTCAGGTTTCCTCTGAACTTAACTTGGAGTATGCTGGGACCAGAGGTACTACTGCACCTCTGTTTTGTCACTAGACATTTAAACTCTTGTACTGTAGCTTCACCAATATTTCTTTTAACAAAATGTCTACTGTAGCAGCTAAAAACACTTTGCAGACTCAACCGAGAAACTTGGCTTGTCACCAACTGTAAAGTTGAAAACTTGTTGTTTGAGGAAGGAGGAGTCATATTGGTGTTACGTGCTAGTGAGACTTTGAAATGTAGGACTTCATGCTGACTTATGTCACTTTATATTAAACTCAGTTAAATATAAGTTGTACATTAGTTGTACATTATAATCACTTAAATCAAGCTCTACTACTGAGAGGCTAGCAAGACAGTTGAACACATAAATACGTATATTATTTAAGCACCATACCAACCCAGTATGTAAATGCAACAGCCAGTGCCCTAAAACGAACTGATGCTCTAGTACTGGTACTAGGGCAAACTCAGGGCACTAAAACTCTTGCTAACACCAGTAATTTCTTTATAAGAAATGCCATGAGGCTGGAACCAGTTTTAGCATCAAGAAAGGAAAAAACACAGTGTTTTTCTGCAGCAGAGCATGTATTAGAGTTGTTGCAGGAGCTGTTTCCCTCCCACCTCACTGAAGCATTTGGGCAGCACTTGCAGCTAGGGAACTTTGGCCGTGGCTGCCGACTCCCTGCCGTGCAAGCTCCCCTGCATAGACAGGGGGTTTTAGGAGCCTGCGCACACAGCCCAACCTTCGGCCACGCAGAGCCAGAGCCCCCGGCACACCGACAGCTCGGCACCCCTCGCACAGGGCCTGCGGCCCAGGCCTCTCCCCGAGTCACGCCATCCCCGTCACCCCATTGCCGCCTCGGGGGCCTCAAAGCCTTTCTCCTGCCCCCTCATGCCCGGGCCGCCATGTCCCTCTGAGGTGCAGCCGCCGCACCCCGCCGACCTCGAAGCCAGCCTAGTGGAAAAAGTCGCTTCACAGGACTTCAGGGACCAGGCCGCGTGGCTTTTCCCTCAGCTACGCTTGTAGGGGTCAGGGATGCGGTTTCACTGCGGGAAGCGGAGCCTCGGTGCCACGGCGCGCTGAAGCTGCCGCCGCCAGGCCTGAGGGAGGGCGGGGACGAGGGCGGGCAGTGGGCAGGCCGCCCGGCACGGCCGCTGAAGGCAGCAGCCGGGGCCGCTGAGGGGAGGAGCGGCCGCCTCTCGACGGGCAGGGGGGCGGGCTGGGCGGTGAGGGTAGTCTACCTGGAGCTGGCTGGGCAGGGTTATCTGTCGGCGGTGCGGTCCGTGCGGAGGGTACTGGTGGCGGCGGCGGCGGCGGGCTGGGGGGCCGTTGCGGGGGTCGTCGGCGGCCGGTCCTGGCGCGGCGGAGGGTGTGAACTGTGCTGCGAAGCACGGCGTGTGGCGGCGGGGTGCAGGGGCTGGCAGCTGCTCCTGCCCGGTCCGGTCCGCCGGCCGCGGGACCGTGGGCCGCCCCTCTGTCGCCGAGCACCTGCGGGTCGTGCGTTGCTCGGCGGAGCCGCAGGAGCGCGTTTCCCGCCGCGGCGAGGTGTGGAGGGCAGGGCAGGGCAGGGCTGGGCTGGGCTGCCTGCCCTCTCCAGGCCAGCTGCTGCGGGGCCCCAGCCAGGAGGGCGAAAAGCGAGGTGCTCGAGTGTCCTGCAGCGCTGCCTGAGGGTGTTTGTCCAGGGGTTACTCCCCGCTCGCTCTCCTGCAGCAGGGACCCACGCCGGGCAGGGTGGGTGTGTGTAGAGGGAATTTGTGTCTGGCTCTGGGTAGGATCAGCAGGGAACCTGAAGAGGAATTGCTGTTTGCAGTTAAAGTTTTAAAATCTCTCGGAGTAATTTGCCTTTCACCTTGTTCAAATGTTCCTCCTAGCTCGGGTGGTGGAAGGAACGATTTTTGAATCCAGACGTGGCCTGAGTCCCAGTAGAAACCAGACGCCGGTGAGCAGTTACAGTCTTGAGACGGTCTCGAGATGGAGCCGGGCTCAATGTAGTTCGGGGCCTGTGCTGTAAGGTCATTTTGCTTGAGTAGCCCTGGGCGAGCTGTGTTCAAGGAACAAAGCGTTGCAGAGACTACTTTGGGGTCCATATCCAATTAGGAAGAAAGTTTAAGATCTTGCATCAGATTATGAGCTTGCTGTTAAATTCACTTACTTGTTTCTCACTGGAAGGCCAGTGCCTGAATTGTTTTGAACAAAATAGTGTGATTATTTAATACAGCGATCATAGCGGTAGCTTGTCACTCTGGCAGCTGCCTGGCTGAGGTCCAAGGAAGGTCCAATGCACTAGAACATCAAGAAAGTTTGTAATTTCTTTTCAGGTCCACTATTGCTATTCTAGAAAGATAATTTACAAACTTTGCTACTCTTTCATGACTCACTGCTTTACAAAGGGATCTTCACTGCAGAGCAGTAACAGAGTCACCAAAGTGCTTTGCAATCCTATGTAAGCATTCAGCCTAAACCCCAAAGTCAGTCTTTAAGCAGTGCAGTTCCAGGAAAATGTAAGGTTTTCTTAACTGCACAAAACCCCTCAACCCTTAGTCAATCCCCACAAGGAACTGTGATAAACAAATACAGGTTATGTTGACACCTGGATTTTTTCCACTGACAGTTGTTCTGCTCTTCAGCTTTCCCAGCTGTTTGGAGTGGAGCACTGAGCTGACACGGGCAAGCTGGGTTCTGGCTGGGCTGCTTTTTATCAGCTCTACCTCTGCTTCAGGGAGAGGTCAGGGAAGTTTGCTCTTTCTGGTTGCGCTAGCCTGTCCTTGTCCTTGTAGTGTGTTTCCCAGCCTTGATCCCATGTGCTGGAGGTTAGAGTGCTTGTCCAGTCTGAGGGCCCAAGTGCAGTTCTCCTCTCTGATGGAGTGGAGTTGAGACCGCCATCTACTTCCTGAGCGCCAGGGGATGAAGTACTTTTGAAGTATGGAAGGTTGAGAGCTCTTTCACTTGGTATAGTGTAACTCACACACTTATGGGAACTAGAAACGGAGCGTAGGTCATGGTCTTCTGTGTCTAGGGCCTGGTAAGGTAGCTGTGATAAGGCACTTCTCTAAATGCCTTGTTTATGTGTCCTGTCGCTGTTCAGGTATTGGGAATTTAGCTAGGCATCCAGCAGCTCTAGACTAGATGCCAACTCTTAACCATCAAGACATAATCAAGTCTTTACTAAAAAGCACATATTTATGTATCAGGAGAACTTTGTTGCAAGAGATTGAGGTATCTGGGGCTATCGGCATTGCCAGGGCTAAGTAGAAGCTGAGCAGCAGTTTTGAAGACCTGTATTTTGGGCTGGGGCACCAGGTTTCTCCTGTGAGTCCAGCCCCTAGTAGAGCAGTGAGTGTTTGCTATAGGGCCTATTGAAGATACCACCCAACACAAAGGACTTCAGTGGAGAAGGCCAGGGATGCGGTCTCCCCTCTCACTGTTGTACTGTTTTGTTTGTGCCTCTTCATTGATGCCCTTGGGATTATGGCCAAAGTTTCCTCTTTGTAGCTCAATTACGTACTGCGAAGTCTATGCAAGAATAAATAGGCCTGCCTGTAAACAGACAAAAACTTGGCTTAATGATGAAGCACTCTTGTTAGTCTGTGACTCTGTCTTCTTATTAAATCTGCTTCGTTCTTTTGGGACCCATTAGTGATAAGAGTACAGTGTTTGTTTCCAGCACCAGGCAAGCTCACATCAGCTGCCGAGTTCATGCTATGGCATGTGACTGCACTTGTTAGTGAAATTTGAAAGGACAGAGTGTTTCATCCCAGTGCCATCATCTGGTGGGCTGACTTCAGCCCCCTGCTGCTGGAGGCATTGACCAGGCCTTATCTGCCCAACAGACATCAAGGTCTCATTTGTTTGGTTTTGATTTTAAAGTTAAGTTTTTAAGGCAAATAGGATATAAATCCCTGTTACAGTTTAATTGTTGTTTGTAAAATTGGAATGGGTCTTAAGTCAGTCCACATTCTCTATAATGGATATATTGTGATTTGGCTAATGGTCAAGACAGAACTAAATAGGAAGTCAGCAGGCCTGGTGAAACATATACTGGAATATATATTGCTGTTATAAGCTCATATTTGTAAAGGCACAGGAGCACGGGGCTCTGAAATATTATAATGAGAGAAAATAATGCTGGTCTCTGGGTTGGTGTTCTTGAAGCAATTCATTTGACATAGTACATTTTCAAGTCTGGTATGACATGGATGCTGTCACAAAACCCAATACTTACTGAAAAGATTGCATCACTACAAGGTTAAAAATGTATTTATTCAGGAATACCATACAGTTCTGCTTTGGTTGTAAAACTTGCATGAGCTCTTAAAGCTATGTTAATATTTTTAAAGATATGTGTATGATTTAGTAGATGCTTTTTACATTCTGTCATGATTCTTTTTTGAATTGCTGCATATTCTGGTAGTGTGTGCTTTTTCTTCCACTAATCCACAGGAAACTTGGTTGCATCAAGCCCAGGAATCTAGGCCTTGATTGCCCTTCTACTTTCACATTCATCCAAATGTATTTAGTAGTTTGGAGAGGAATATTTTAAATGCTAATTTAAAAAATGCTTCCTGTAGGATCATCATCTTGAATTTATCAGGAAACAAGAACTCTGAAATCATGGCAGGGAAACCCAAGCTGCACTACGCCAAGGGAAGGGGGAGGATGGAGTCAATTCGATGGCTGTTAGCAGCAGCTGGGGTTGAGGTTTGTACCTTTTTTTATAAAGTGATCAGATTAATCTGTGATTAAAATAAGTATTCTTTGGAAAGGTTTCCCAATTACATCTGTGTTAGAGATATGCACAACATCACATATTGTGATGCAGAATACTTAGATTCTGTGAAACAGTGTCTCATGTTGTATTTAATGTATTCCTTGAGCAATAGTTGCACAGTAAAAGGATTTTAACATACAAAGAGAATTGTTAAGCGTAACTTTTGAAACATACTTTAAGCTGAGATCTTAAATTGTTGCTACATAACAAAACTGTGTATCTCTGACTTTTTCTGAATGCTTATTACTTCCCTGTGTCTCGTGATTGTTCTCCATTGAAAGACCATGCGTACCACCTTGAAAAACTTTAAAACATTATCTCCAAAGTGCTTTTCATTTTTTGGGTCAGGACCTGAGTAGGATAAATCAGCAGAG
Source organism: Oceanodroma leucorhoa (assembly GCA_030449065.1). Classification (NCBI taxonomy): domain Eukaryota; kingdom Metazoa; phylum Chordata; class Aves; order Procellariiformes; genus Oceanodroma; species Oceanodroma leucorhoa. The sequence goes on from JASVER010000104.1 coordinate 2,654,624, forward strand.
CTGCCCTGATGGCAGTAGGGGAGCTATCTAGATTCACATCAGGTGAAAACCATCTTAATTTCTACATTCATTTTGTATATGGTGCTTTGAAACTGTTTTCTCAGAAACTATTTATATGCCATTGGAAATAAAAGGCTTTTTAATGGTGCTTACTTGTGAATGTTGCCGATAGAGATGCTACAGAGCACGAGTGCTGAGGAAACAAAGATCTTGCCCTCATTCAAATGTCCTTCTCATTAAAAAAAAAAAAAAGATGCCAGCAGGAAAGAGGGAGCTAAATGCTGTGTAACAGAGGCATAACTTCTTAAAAAATTCTCAATATTTCACGTGGCATCAGCTGCTTTTAAGTGAATGATTTGGTGTCTGTTAATTGTTTGTGCCGACAAGTAGACTGGTCTTTATAATGAGGAAGCTTTTTTTGAAGTGTAAAGCATTGTACATTACTGTGGGGTTGGGGACACTATAGTCCTGGGTTATTTGCTGCAGCAGAGATGAAGAATAGGCGTAGGAGGTCAACACAATCCTGAGAGGTACAGGGAATAGTGTGGAGAGGTGGAGCCTAACTTCCAGACTTCTTTCCACTTCTCCATTGCCTTTGGAGTGACACAGTGTTGTTTTCTATTGTTGCTTTTCAGTTTGAGGAAGAATTCATAGAAACGAAGGACGACCTAGAAAAATTACGCAATGGTGAGTCTGTAAACTGTACCCTAAACGTACATTCACACCAATACAACAAAAGGACAACAGGTGATATTTTTGGAAGACCTCCAATACGACGTGACCTGTAAAGAGAAGATTTGAGAGACCTGCTTGCTTGCGCATACTTTCATCCCTCAGAATCAGAAACGTCTTGGTGTGTTACCAGGTCTCTTTCTCCGATTCAGAGTAGTACTGCAGCAGTCTGAGTAGTTTGCGTCTTTTTTTTCCCAAGATGGATCCCTGCTATTTCAGCAAGTGCCCATGGTGGAGATCGATGGGATGAAGATGGTGCAGACTAGAGCCATCCTCAGCTACATAGCAGCAAAGTACAACCTCTATGGAAAAGACCTGAAGGAGAGAGCCTGGTATAGTAACAGTGCATACTATCCTTACTAATACTCTTCCATGATTTCTAGGATTTATGAGAAGAATATTGCTGTGAAAATCTGCATGTAAAGGTGCATATACATCTGCCAGTGCGTTGTCTCCTCAGATCCAGGGATTGGGTGAATGGACTTTGTGATTGATAAATGATTGTTAATTGTCAACATAGTGAGAATGTTATGGCCACCTTCAGGCTCATTTGATTTCACAGAGACCAGAAGTGCGTTTTAAGTTCCTGGGCAACTGCAGGACCTTAATACAATAATAAAGGCTAAGTATGCCTTTTTTTTCCCCCTCTTTAAATGGGAAAACAGTAAGAAAAATTACATCTGCCTGCAAAAAAATGAAGTGTTTTTAAGTGTTCTAATTTCCTTTTTTCAAAATGTAAAGAATCTTTCACAGCTGATTTAAAAAAAAGACATGTTCAGTGACTTATGCTACTGAAAGTTAAACCAATATTTTCCTAATATTACTTTACTATGTAAGCTGTGGATACTTTCTATTGTCATAATTAAAGGGCTAATGCAAAAGCAAAAATCCCTATTTACGTTTTCTTTTTTAAAAAAAAAAAGTCACGCAAAAGTTCAGTTAAGTCCTTAACCTAACTGACTACCACTTACTGTAAACGGTTTGTTCTGTGATAATGGAGGGGCAACTCCAGAGACTGTGGGGATTATTATGGACTGGCATGTCTGAACTGGCAATTGGTAGCTGGGATCCTTTCATGATTAGACCTCAAAACTATTTTTTTTCTCTAGCGTGGTTTGCATATGTGGTCTTTTCTCCCACAGCATAGATGAATAGGTTATCAATGGAAAACAGCATGAACTCCACTTTAAATATATTAGTTGCAGACTCTTACTTATACCTTGCTTGTTGCAGACACTGTGAGCCTGTTTATAAAGATCTGTACTTTGAAAAAAAACTGACCTGGAATCAAAGTGGAAGAACAAGAAAACAAATTAGCGTCTTATGTTACATTCACTAAAAAGCATTTTACTCAGTGATCACTTCAGCACTGTATTTCAGGAAAATAACCAAAATGGAATGTTCAAATGATAAATGTGAAATAAAAATATTTGTTTCAGGATTGATATGTACGTGGAGGGAACAACAGAGCTGATGGGAATGATCATGTTTCTCCATTTTCAAGCAGCTGACGCAAAAGAAAAGCATCTTGCCTTAATCATTGAACGAGCTACAAACAGGTACTTTCCTGTTTATGAAAAGGTAAGTGATAAATCACCAGTAGTCCACAAAGACAGTAAAGTGGGGTACAGGTTCCCCCCCACCCTACTCCCCTGTCCCCACACACCTACTTTCCAGAAGGCAAGTGACAGTACAACTCTGGAACTGTATGATGGAGCCAGTATTCAGCAATGTGAAAAGAGGGCCACAAAATAATATTGGGCTGGTTTCAGTACTGAGTATCTTTGCTGTTTTCTTTAAGAATCCTCAAAGAGCAGATTCTACTCTTTAAACCTAGCTTAGTGGCTGATAGCTCCTAGCATTTTGCGTAAATGCACCATTTAAATACCTGTGCTAGCCTTCAGAACTTATTGCCTGAAAGTGTAATATACTCGTGCCATTCAAAGTTAAATGTAATTGTGCTTTATAATTAAGGACCTAATTCTGTGATTTTTATCAAACCCATTGCTTAAATATATTATACTTACAGACTGTCTTTTTCTGAATTGCTGTTTGAGCATCTGTAGGTGTGCACAAAGAGGCTCTCCAAACAGGATGTATCTAGCTTAAAATCATAAAGCAATTATTTACTGGCTAGCATGCACTAAAGAGTTAGCCTCTAATGAGCTACGAGGTAAGGCATTGGTATGCTTGCCACCCCCAGAGAGCACATGAAGAGTCTTTCTTGGCTAGGCAAGAGTTGGTCAGGAGGGGACGGGTTGTTCTTTGCTTCTCCCTGGAACATAGCCTGGATGTTACTGAGTTGCCATTTCTACTAACTGGCTGTTTGTTCTGTTGTTTTGTTTTTCCCTTTAGGATATTTTAATTTTTTTTGGTGTTAACATTTTCCTGTTTGAATTGAGCCAGCTGTGATCCTCATCTCACTAACCTACTTCTGTTTGTAACTTTACCTTTTGTACCTTGTATGGTTGTACTATACAGACTTTCTCACAGCGCTTTTTCAGAGCGTAGCAGTCTCCTTGGAAGTCTGTGCCAAGGGTACAAAGCTGTGTTTCAGAGCTGCACCAGGTTTCTAGTTGAATCCTTGGTTCACAGGCAGCTGAAGTCTATTCAAAAAATACAGGACTTGATGCAATTTCGTGGGCTTTTTTATCAGAGCCTTAAATTGCACAAGCGAAACCCACAGAGGCTGCCCTGTGGAAAAAAAAATTGCACATAAACGACATAAGCCAGCACTCCTGTAATCAGAGTTCATATAGATCCACTGCCACACCAATGGAAGGCTGTGCTGAGAGAGATTGATTGCATACATCAATCTTTCAAAGATTTGAAGTCTGATAACATAAGTATTTAAGTTATTAAAAAATAAAAGAGCAAATTTTGACACCAATATTCTCCAAACCTGTGCCTCAGTGGCATAAACTACTGTTATGATATGTTTTAGTGTGTATGTTCACTGGAGGAAAGTCTTTAAAATAATACTTGTTCACTTACGGTAAAGACACAGCTAAACTTTTCCATGATTTTTAGCCTTTTAGTTAATTTTGTTAGAATGATTAATAATTTTCCTTCTGTACCAGCTGTTTAAGTTGTCCACTGATTCAGCTTAGCAGGGTTTGCAGTCCATGTGTTACGCAATTCTGACAGAAAATATCCCTAACTATGAGTGTTCACTTTAAACACTCAGCAGCCAGATAGAGTGGCAAAAGGTAATACAAAGCACTGCAGGCAATCTGGTTCCAATGCTCTGGGAGTTTCCATATGGTTTTGATAGACAAGCTGTGGTGGACCTTGTTAGAGCAGTATAGGAAATAACTACATGAAGTGATTGCCATCCCATCTGCCAATGGGATGCAGGAATCAGCTTCCAAAGTCACAGACTGATGTCCTAGTTTTAGTGCACATTTGTTAGTTAAGTGTAGTGTTAGAGTGCATTAGGCAGAGACACGTTTCCTTCTCCTGGTTCTGCTACAAGGATGATAGTCTTCAGGAAAAAGGTAGGCTGGAGAGCTAGTAACTGCTCTGAAGTTGTGCTGCAACATTCACCACAACCTATTACAACTATTAGTAGCATTGGCGGGCTATGATTCTTGCATCAGCAGTTTGCCATGAAAGAATCCTTCCATACAGGATGAAGGGTGGAAAGGCTGTGTTTCTTCATTCCTGACCTGTTTCAAACTATAATCAGCAATTTCAAATTTTGCTGAAACATCTGGGAATTCACTTGACTTACACTACAGGCAAACTGTCCTGACTACCTCTTACAGTTACTTTGGTCCTGTTTCTTTTCTATGATTTAAGTCTTTCTTAGCTACAGCTACCTGGTGCAGTAGCTTAGAGTGAGTGATAGGTCCACGCACACTGAAACATGAGTTCTGATTTCATTTTTTGTTGTGAGAATACCTATCACTTTCTAACTGTATAGATTCTTGCATGAATTTGCTCTGCTGTGTATTTTTGTAGAAATCAGTCTGTAATGAAGTATCTAGATAAAATTGTTACATCCTATATGACTCTTTTCGTTCGTATTTTGTAGGCCTTAAAAGACCATGGGCATGATTATCTTGTTGGCAACAAATTAAGCTGGGCAGACATCCATCTGCTGGAAGCCATTTTAATGGTAGAAGAATGTAAGCCTGATACCCTGTCTACATTCCCTCTGCTACAGGTTAGTAATCATCTGATCTCAATATGGAATGTAACATAAAAATGTCACTGCCCGGTTTTAAAAGCTAACTGATGTTTAAATCTTTTGAACCATTGTACTGTGCTACTGACAGCTCTCTGGTCTACTTCTGTTGACTACAACAACCTGAACACAGGCACACTGCCTTGCCCCCCAAGCAGCTGGGGGCTCACCTTTCTCCAGCTCTACTTTTCCCAGCTGTTCTCAGCTGACAGGAATTCACTTACTAAGGCTACCAGTTTGGTCCTGTAACTGCTATTTCCATGTCTTCAAACACAGCAATAAGCATCAGGAGGGGAAGTCTGCGGCCTGTTGTGTCTGCAGTTCCTGTCCTTCTCATTTTGATAGCAAAATTATATTTTGAAGAAATCATATGCAAGAGCTGTAAGTTTCTTATGTCTTGCCTTCCATGGTGCTTTGCACTGAGGTGTTCCTGTGCTTGCCTCTTTTTTGCCCAAATATATCTGCAGGATTTGGATTCAGGCTGTGGTTTTTGCTTTTTCTTTTTTTTTCTTTTTCTTCCACCTTTACCAGATGAATCTTAACTCGTTAATAGTAGTTTCTTCCATCCCCATCTGGGAAACTAAAGTAAACTTTATAGCACCAGCATTGCAGATCAGAATATTCACACCTGGATTTTCTAAAAAGACTAATATGTTGTAGGTGTGGGTTTGCTGTTGTTTTTTTTTTTTTTTTAAATGGAAAATGCTGAGTGCTGAGCTGGCTGTAAGGAGCTACTACCTTTCTCTGTTTAATAAGTATGTCTGAGAAGTAAAAATCCAAGTCACCTGATTTTTAAGCTATAAAGGATGGAATTATAATTTCATTGGCTTTACTGCTGCTTTTTACAGGCTTTTAAAGGAAGAACAAGCAACATTCCAACAATCAAAAAATTCTTGCAGCCTGGCAGCCAGAGGAAGCCACCAACAGATGACAAGTTTGTTGCCACTGCTATCAAAATATTCAATACCTAATCATGTGGTTCTGAAGATAACACAACTGTAGTATATTACCAGAGCTGTGCCTTCTAAGTGTAAACTGCATAGATGTAGTCTGTAGCTTGCATCACAGAACCAGTCACATGATAATCGTTGAAACACAACACACTTTTAAATTAGAGTAAAAGGCTAATTTGGACCTGTTGAGTCCAGAAAGTATTTCATGGACCAATTATATGAAATAAAATAAGCTGATACTTTGTGGTTTTTTTAATTACAGTACATGCCTGGTAGGGTAAAATGTTTCATCTGTAGCTTCTAGAGTACTGTAGAAAGCAAGCAAGCCCTCTTCCCCTTCCTCTCCCCCTTTTAGTAAACTGGAGGAGGAAAAGCCACTCCATAAAAATGGTGAAGACATTTAAATTCAGGTCTAGATCTTTTGGTTTTACTCTCTAGGTGGTCTCCTAGATCAAAGTTCACTGTCCCCCTGCTGTATTTCACTGCTGTCTCTGTACTTTCAGAGCTGCAGTTCAAAAAATAAATAAATGAAAACTTAAAAAAAAAAATTAAAACTCATGATCCTCATAAGTTTATGGGCAAAAGTAAGAAACTTGTTTAATCCCCACATGAATCTCTTAGAAGATATTTTATTCACTGAAAGATCAAAGTACATGTGTTTAATTAGCTTGATGTGGTTTTCATCCATTGAAACCATGTACTCCCTTGCTCTTCCTTTTGCTGCTTGGCTGGATGGTTACAGTGAGGAAAATGCCACTTGACTGGGTTTTTTTGTATGGTTTTACCTTCTTCAGTCACTTCCCAAGTAGTTGTAAAGAGACCTGCACTGGCTGCTTACCTTTTCAGTAAAAGAGTTTTATCTCAACAGTGCTTAAAGCATTCACTACTATTTCAGATTCTTTACCCTAATTTCATGGGAACCATCACTGTCCCCTTTAAGAACAGTGCCATAAACTATTCTTCCTTGCAGTTAGTTGTTTTTCTCAGCGGGACTCGAACTGATTAGGCAGAGAAAACAGTCAACCAGTGTATGTACAAAATTGTTGCCCAGCAAAGTTAACTCCAACTTGTGCCTAAGAAGAGCCACATAATGTACCTGTCTCAGAGGTACAAACCAGAAATGCCCCAATTACCTCAGCACTGCCCAGATGAGCTCCTGAGAGTTTTACATTAAAATTACCTAGGTAGCTGGAAGCAGTAGTTCGCAATGCCCACCATAGTACTCAAGTTTCATTGAGCTACACCTCTGTTCCAAACAAGTGCTATGATCACTGGACCGTCACAGAGACTGGCACAGGACATCACCTTTGCATTTTGTGAGTCCTCAATCCTATAGGGATATGTTGGACTTGCTGAGAACGCTACTTGTTCGGGCTGCTCAGGAATTTAAGCAAAAGCTTCTGGGTTACAGTTGGGCTTGGAGGCTAGCCCCAGCCCCCTGCCCCCATGGGCTAATTCAACGAATGCATGGAAGGCTCAACTCTGGACATGCTCAAAAATACAAAATCTTACTGCATTTAGGATCTGGGCTAGCAGCAACTGCAGGATGGCTTCTGCATTTCAGCACTAGGTCACCTAAAATTTTAATTGGAGCTTAATCTAAGGCAGGATTCATCTTGTCTACAGTACAAATACCCAAATCAGCGTTGGTCACCCAAGCCTGTTATGGTACATCGCAGTTCCAATTCCTCTAACCTATCCTGAAGTTCTACTTCAGGATAAAATGAACCACATCTTATGTATCCAGCCATCATTTTAAGTACCAAGATCCCAGTCTGAAATCTGTAACATATCAGCTCAATCACCTCTGTCTGGCAATACCTGGAGATGACTGATAATCAACATTTGTTAGCACAAGATTCCAGAGCTTGCTGTGCTTTTGGGGGAATTGCCTTTTTTTTTTTTTGTCAGATGTGCTTTAGACATCCGAGTTGCTCACAACACCTTGTCACCACCTAAGCCCCTGCCAAGAATAATAAGCTTGGTATTCTGCTGATGGATTTGCGGAGCAAATAGCCTTTATAAGCAAGCTCTGTATGAAAAAAATGAAAAGAAGCAAAATTTCTCTTTGCCTTCAATAGTGCACTCACCCATATTCAGTTTCCTCATGATTTGGCTGCATGTTTCTGTGCACCAGAAGATAGTCTTAGCCAAGCTTTCAGACCCAGGGAATATTTAATTATTTTCTATGCAAACCAAAGCAACTTGAATCCCTGAACAGTTTATGTCTGAATAGTCTTCAGACACAGGACTTCAGCCAGTTAACCTGTGTAAGACCACAACGGCAAACCTGTTAAAGACTATTGAGACTGAGAGTTTAGAACGTATTTGTGCAAGATGGTGAACCTTCCTCAGCTGTAGTTCACGTCAGTGGGAATTCACAGCATGGTACATGTTTTAAACCAGTACTGAGTACAAAGCAGATCACCAGAGTCTTCCATTGACAACATGGCTCACTGGTCTGCATAAAAAACTGAGAAGCTTCGAACATTTTACATTTTATTTGATCACTGATAATAGTTTTTACATTTAGAACCAGTGTTTGAAAGGAAGGTGGGTTTTCTAGTGCAACACAGTAAAGGCCCAAGCCTTTATTGATTAGTAACTGAAAATATGATTAGAATTGATTACTTAATCTCAGAAGCTACAAAATTATGGTTCAATACAATATACCTCTTTAGCATAAAGATGTATTTAGATATATTCTTCTCTCAGAGAGACTGTGCAAGACTAACTCAATTTCTTGGGGCGCTCAGCGCCCCTGAAAGAGATCAAACTTACAGAGAAAGATCTCTTGAGTTAACAGACTGCTTAAACGGAAGTAGATCAAAATATATCATTGACAAAACACTTGTTTTAGTTTAAAAAAAAGCTTGCAAAACATCAGCAAATGTCAATAATCAAATAACAGGTACAGACCTCTTACAGAAAAGATAAATGCAATGTAAGACTTGTGTTTAAACTTGTCTTTCAAGTATGGAGAGCTTGCCTGTTTGTTCGGTGAGTGTGGCAGTCATACTTTGATTCTTAAGTTCAGAAATTCTCCTACAGCAGCATAAAAACAAGCCTCAAAATCATCAAAAGGCTGAAAAAAAAAAAACCCAGAACAAAAACCATAAATATGGTTATGCATGAACAAAACCAGTGAAAGTCATCATTAAATAATAGCGCATTCATAAATACCTGACACTGCAGCCTCTAGTAAGCAATCTTTTAAAATGTCTAAATCTACAGCCTCAGTCTGTTGAAACACACTGTCCACCTATGCTTGAAAAGCCATCCACAATGGAAAATAACATCTTCCAGTTTAAGTCCTGATTCTTAAATTTTCCATCTTGACAACGTGCATCTGATTTTTTCCTCTCTGAATGTAATTAGAGTAAAACAGTTCATGGTGTTATAGTAAATCTGGTAACAATGAAGCAACAGTTATTATTCCTTACAAAGATGGAGATTCTGACTTACAGTTGAAAAATGTTTTGAGTTACAGACTCACTGGGAAAAAAAAGTTTTGACTTACTCCAAAATTTAATTCCAAAATAGTAAGTACAGAAAATTATGTTTTCCAGAATGCCAAAATAAACAGCAGCAATAAGGCAGTCAGGATGTTCAGAAACATTGTAATTTGCAGTACTACTGACCAAAGTTCTTAAGTCAGATCAAAAATGTCCTAGTTTTCAAAGGTGCTGCGCTTCCAGTAGTTTTGAATGCAGCACTTCTAAACCAAAGTGTTGGTCTTTTTTAAGATGACTGTGTTGTATGAAATTAAATGACTAATTTTATGCGTATGTGTTTGAAAACACTGAGGCTTACCTCAGGTTCTTCCAAGAGCCTTATCAATATGCATTAATATTTAATTGTAGATCTTTCCTTTCTGTGCTGAGAAAGTCAGTCCATATCAGATGTATCCGCCTAGTAAGATGAAAAAGCTGTTCACTGGAAAGAGGACTGTGATCTCCAAACTAATTTCACTTAAACCATAGAGTTGCTGGATGATAGTAACTTCCACCGATACTGGCTTGAATCAGATGTCAAATGGCAACTATTTGAAAAATCAGTGAAATCTTTACATTAAGATCCTCAATATATGTTTACCTCAGGCACGCTACTAGTCCGGCTGGCATTAATTTCTTGGACCTCTTGAACCTCATTCCCATTATAATGGTCAAAAGAAAAGCTGAAACTGTAAAAGACAATTCAATATATTTATGTTCTCACTTCTCCCAGTGGACCATTCAGGAACATGGAGAGTTATCAAAGGTCATTGCTATGTTTTGCTATGAGCTGTAATGTAATAAAACATTAGATCAGAGATAGGGTCTATAAAAACATTCTTACTTTTCCAAAATACACTGCTATGATTTCTTTCAGCTACAAATAAGGTTTCCACATGCAGCAGAATGCTAAATCCTATTCCACAGATACTAAGTAAGTTTGTCAGACAGTGAATTCTACTCCCCCGTATCTACATTCGTGGGGATACAAATAAAGTAGGAAGAATCTTCATCATAACAGTAACATGTATGCTGAATTACAGACACAGTGTCTCATAAATCCTACCACCCTAGATCAGTGCAGCTGTTTTCTAACTGTTCAAGGAGCTAGAGCATCCAACTTTATCTGTTTTCTTTTTAGAATGCTAGCTCTTTATTTGCTGAGCCTTAAAAACTAGATTGGAAGGTTTGCCACTTGTTTCGCTACGGATTATGGCTATCAACATCTCCATCATGACCACAAGTTCCCTTCTTTCCTTTTGCTACAAGGGAACTATCCTTGTCTGTGACAAGAGGTGGGCAGCCCAAGAGGGCAACAAATGCAGTGCAAGCAGCAGAGAACAAACATCATGAAAGGAATTGCATCTTCTTCCTGGAGCAGTTTTACCTAAAAATGGAGGTAGCAATGAACTGATTAGGCATGGGGATTTTGTATCAAAATTATTATTATGTAGACCACTACATAAATGGAAGACTGATGAGAATACATAAAACCGCAAAGACAGCTAGCTTTGTTAAAGAGCTGTCACCTGAAATGCTTCCTAGAAGCGGGCAGAGAGGCAGGACTTCTCATGTGCAGCTGGGCTTTATCACTCTTGCAGCCAAAGTAATGGCAGTTACACAAATCTCTTCCCTTTTTTATGGAGCAGTTAAACCATCTGGCTCTCTTCAAACTCCACTGTCTACTCCTGTGGACAGTCCTGTGCTCACAGGTGTCAAGAATTAGTTTTAAACTCGCTCCAGCATTATAAAACAAGCTCTGACAGTCACAAGCATCTTATAAAACTCTACCAGCTATGCATGTGCACTCATTAAAGATACCCTGCAAAAAAAGTATTACGCTCCATTATCCATTGCTCTTATTTTCTGGTCCCATAGCCTTGATCCTCTCAGGAATGTCTGAAGAGTGGACTATTCCACAGTATGCATCTTGCCAGAGCCCTGAGTATATTTACAATTAATTACAAGCTACAAAGCATGTTCACTCTGTAATGTTCTTTTTTCCAGTTACTAGTATCTGGCTTTTCACATGTGCCAGTGAGTTTTTAAAATGTTCAACTTTTAGACCTCATTTTCAGAAGTGCTAGATATTCACTGTTTCACCTGAAATCAGTCAAAGAAATTCATTCTCCTGGAGAAGCTGGCGGCTCATGGCTTGGATGGGTGTACTCTTTGCTAGGTAAAAAACTGTCTGGAAGGCCGAGCCCAGAGAGTTGTGGTGAATGGAGTTAAATCCGGTTGGCGGCCAGTCACGAGCGGTGTTCCCCAGGGCTCAGTTTTGGGGTCGGTCTTGTTTAACGTCTTTATCAATGATCTGGATGAGGGGATCGAGTGCACCCTCAGTAAGTTCGCAGACGACACCAAGTTGGGTGGGAGTGTTGATCTGCCTAAGGGTAGGAAGGCTCTGCAGAGGGATCTGGACAGGCTGGATCGACGGGACGAGGCCAACTGCATGAGGTTCAACAAGGCCAAGTGCCGGGTCCTGCACTTGGGTCACAACAACCCCAGGCAACGCTACAGGCTTGGGGAAGAGTGGCTGGAAAGCTGCCCAGCAGAAAAGGACCTGGGTGTGCTGGTTGACAGCTGGCTGAACATGAGCCGGCAGTGTGCCCAGGTGGCCAAGAAGGTCAACAGCATCCTGGCCTGTATCAGAAATAGTGTGACCAGAAGGCGGAGGGAGGTGATCGTGCCCCTGTACTCGGCACTGGTGAGGCCGCACCTCGAATACTGTGTTCAGTTTTGGGCCCCTCACTACAAGAAGGACATTGAGGTGCTGGAGCGTGTCCAGAGAAGGGCAATGAAGCTGGTGAAGGGTCTGGAGAACAACAGGTCTTATGATGAGTGGCTGAGGGAGCTGGGGTTGTTTAGCCTGGAGAAGAGGAGGCTGAGGGGAGACCTTATCGCTCTCTACAACTACCTGAAAGGAGGCTGTAGAGAGGCGGGTGTTGGTCTCTTCTCCCAAGTAACAAACGATAGGATGAGAGGAAATGGCCTCAAGTTGCGCCAGGGGAGGTTTAGATTGGATATTAGGAAAAATTTCTTCACTGAAAGGGTTGTCAAGCATTGGAACAGGCTGCCCAGGGTAGTGGTGGAGTCACCATCCCTGGAGGTGTTCAAAAAACATGTGGATGTGGCGCTTCGGGACATGGTTTAGTGGGCATGGGTGCTGGGTTGAAGGTTGGACTCGATGATCTTAAAGGTTTTTTCCAACCTTAATGATTCTATGATTCTAATAAACCAAGCCAAATTCAATTCAGTAAATCAGATTCAGATCAGAAATTCAATAGATAGGTGCATCAACTTTTACTCTGAATAGCACTAACTGTTGCATACTGAAGTCTGAATTTCTACACCTACTCCAAACACATAAAATTGCATTCAAGAAAGCACAGAGTGAATTTCGGGGGGGGTTGTAAAATGCCTGAAATAATAATTTATAAAACAACTAAGAAAATTTGCCGGGGGTATCTGTATGCTACATACTCTTTGTATGCAGGACAAGTTACAAGAACCTTACTGTCAAGGTTTTGTATTAAAACATTACCTACATTATTGTAGGAGACTCTTGTGTAGGTGATATACACTATAGATAATTATGGGTTTGGATGGGGAGGTGGTTGGTTTTTTTTTTCCATTTCCTAATCTTTTAAAGGTTTGGGTACTTCCTTTATTTTACACTGCAATTTACTCTACTGGCTTCTAAGTTCAGAGTGGTCACTTTCTTCCATACACTTAATTTCCTTCTTTCATTTGTGCTCTAGTTGCTTTTGGCACTTCAGGAGGTTAGGCATAAGTGAAAACATTCTGATTTTCTACAAAAGCAATACACTTTTATTACGGAAAGCCCTTATTATTCTGCAAGTAGCAGATACAGTAGCCACCAAAGGTTTTTAAGGTTTGGACCTGTACATGTTTCCGAGTGTATCTAATTCTCCCTTCCTCTGAAGTCTTCCTACCGAGTTCTTTATTCATTTGATACATCTACTTATATAGAAGCCAGAAGACACCCTCTTCCAGACTGAGATACATCAACCTGGAAGAGATTAAAACCTGAATGGTTGGCCCTGGCAGAGTACTTTGTATGAATACTTCCTAACTCACTTTGGGCAAAAATTACCGCAGTTAGTTCAGACCACCTTCTTTGTTTCATTCAGCACAGGTGGATCTTGAAGAGGCCACTCATTCATAGCCAAGGTTAAATATATGTTTAGGTTTTAAGCAATTAGAACATTACTTTGTAAACATTCTAAACTAAGACTGCTTTACAAAGTCTTTGTTCCTTTTACTCTACATAATAAGAACTTTCTAAGACAGGTGTAGTGAACTCTCTCTCATCTGTATTGCTCTAATTTCTATTAAATTAGTAATATACTTTCTCCAGTTGAGAGAAAGTCCTCACATGCCTACAGCTACATGAAATGCACAACACTGACAATATTTTAGTATATCTGACATTGACAAGCAGATTAGCGGAAATTTTGTATTGGTCCTTTCAAAACCAGGGAATTGGGAAACAGGCAACATTTAGTAAGTTTTGATTAGTCTTCTCCTCCACAAATTCTGTATCTAAATTAGTGATTTAATTGACCCATAAAAGTACAATACCGTATGCTACTTAAAAGCACCTCACACTGAATGATTACAAACTTACATATACTTAAGGCTATGTCTTCATTCCAAAAAAGTTGTTAGGTTTTTTTTTTTTTTAACAGTGGGATAACTTAATCTGAGTGAGGTCACTGTGGCAAAACTGCAATATCCAATTTTAGGCCATCTAGGAGCAGATGAGGTATGCCATTACCACCTTTACTAAAGAACTCAGTGGGTGGGAACATACTTTGCTAACAATACTATTCCAACATTTTTTTGAAATGGGAAGTTTTTACAACTGTGGCTGCTGTAAAGCACAAAGCCAGCGTGAACAGTATACCACAAATTCTAACAAAGTTCAGAAAAAGTGATTGTGTACTCACATAATCTGGATTAAACCTATTTTAAGTGCATTTCTGCACATGAAACCACAGCCTATGCCACCTTTGCTAAAATCTGAGTGAGACAAGGTCCCAATCGCACATCAGCTGTGTGAGGTTAACAACGCCCTTAGAGACCGTAGTTCCTTGCCTCCATGAGGGTTTCATGGCAAACTAGCTAACGTGACAATTATTGCATAGTTTGTATCCTGTCTTTCTTAGCAGCAAAGGAAGAACTCTAAGTCAAACTATTTGTTTCATTGGGAGCTGAGGGTACGTTACATTATGCAAGACTGGATCCCACACCTACTTTACTTCCCAAATTACATTCTAATCTGTAGCACTAACGATTTTATTCCAGTACTCCCCCATGTTTCTCTGCTGGATTTCACAATATTTGCTATGTTAGGTAACCATCTAATAAAAGGAGGCACTGCCAAGTGTTAACACACACCTGCTAGCTTTGTGTGAATGATCTGCCTTACCTTGCAAATGGTTCCACAGTTAAGCTCTTGAATTTTGCAAGCTAAGTTGAAGTGTCGACCTCTTTAAAAAATAACATTTAAACCCAAGCAATACTCAAAATTTAATAGAAGAGAGAATTTTACGTGCAGTTTAGGAAACTGCTTTTTTGGGGTTTTTTTTGTTTGTTCATTTGCTTACTGTAGGAAAACACTTACACAATGATATCTTCACATTTCTCGGATCACGTGTTATGCAGTAAGCTCCATAACCAGCCACAGAACCAAAGGTGAGACCAGCAGCTAAAGAGATTTTACTACCTGCAAGAAACCATTCAAGTGTTATTTCTCAATACAATATCTCTAAGCTCAATCTTTACGCAGTAGTTCTCTCTCTACACAGTATTATCCGAATATTTTAAAAACAGAACCAATTTTGCCACAGTGCAGCTAGCTCACCCAGTGTGAATAGAGAGGTAATATTTCCGTAACTCAGTCATTCTCATGCATGGCATTAGGGGCAAAGTTGACTAAATTAGAGGAAGATGATCAGGATCTAGTAACACTTGCAATTTGGGAAAAATAATCTTCGAAGCACAAACCTAAATTTGGCTATTTTCTCTACCATACATACCTTTAGAAGTATTTTTGTAATTTCTCTGGACTGTCTGTTGATTTTAACTATATCTTACAGCACTTGGGAGTGTCCAAAAATGGTAGAAATGTGTCAATATATATATTTAAAGGGTAAATTGGACAACACATAAGCCTTTCAGTCTGACATCAGTCCTGGACAAAAAAATGGTATCACCAACATGACAATTAATAAAGAATTAAAAAACAATTAGGTGGCAATGAGGATGAAAGTATGGCTTTTAAAAGTAACTCGACATCTTCTTTCAGTGCTATTACAAAACTGGTTCATAAAGCCCAGAGTTTCAGTAATATCCTTAGGTTTCTGAATAGGCATTTGACTCGGTACCATATGATAAAAGCATAGAATCAGCACAGCAAGCATTATCTGGATTAAGCTGATCCCAAAATGTTTATAAAGGATCCAGACCTCCAGATGTCATTTAGCTCCCAGTCCTGTTATATTGAATATTTTTAATGAAGAATTTGCAAGAAGAAAACAGAAATCATTACCAATAAAAAAAATAAATCTAGATTTGCCACAAGGACTGACCAACTATTAAAGAGTGAAGAGAACAAGCGAGTGGGATAGTCAGTAAGTGCAGCTGGGTGCAAACAAAAAAATACAGCAAGTGTTCTCAGAAAGTCAGATATAAAGCCATGTCCCTAAGAGCAAAGCAAGTGCACTCTACGCAGGGAAACAGTGACCCTAAATCACAAGAATCGGGATGGATAATGGCCATGGCGAAGACGACTGATGCGCTGCTGGGACGAGCACTTTGTGGGAGAGCTAACGGGGACCAGCCTGGGGATCCCGCCTGCCTGTCCTCGGCACCACTGCGACCTCTGCCGGGATGCTGCGCTCGGCGCGGGCTGGGTGCTGCTGGCTGGGAAGGACCGCAAACGTGACTGAAATATGGAAATCGTGCTTTATAGTACATGATAACCTAAAACCTGATTATCTTAGAGTTAATATCTAAGAGACAATTAACCACCAGATCAAATTACACGAGTAAAGGGTTTTCTTCCCAGTATGCATCTGGAAATCTCAAAATCAAGCCAGGACGCCTCCATAGAAAATAAACTTTAATCAAAGATCATCTACTGTGCTCATCACAGGAATGATTAAAGGAAATGAGAAGGCCCAAAATACACTGAAGGTCAAAGATAACATGAAAGCCTCTTTTTGCTCTGAAAACAAACTCATCAGTTAGATTAACACTAAAAAGTGACCACTTAAATGCTTAAGTTGACCCAAGTAAATCTCATGAGACTCAGCTCATTTGTAGCAGCGCAGGATGGATTTAAGGTGCAGTCATGTTCATTATAGCAAAGTTTTCATGTCTCACATAATTTTTTTTTTTTACAAAGCATAGTGGAGAGGAAACTCAAATGCTTCATTTCCAAATCCTGCTGTCCCAGTGTTTACCTTTACGAGCGTAACCTACAACACCTCCAACAGCCAGCAATGCAGCATATGCAAAACCAATCCAGTCAATAGCCATGGTCCCAACTCTGGAAAAGAAAACACACTGCAACTTAAGACAAGTTCCTCCCTCCTGGTAAAAAAACCCAACAAACATTACTTAAAGTGTTCTAAATAACACCACACTCTCCAAGTCATGTCTGACTACTGTATCAAAACATTCAAAAGGTGAAGTCTATTGTATCATCTCTTCACTAACTGTTGCCCTTCCTTACACCTCAGTATCTAGGTATACCGTATTCCATTAGGGAAAATTGGTATTTCACGGATGTATGTGGCATGCATTTTTCCCAGTCAAAAATACACGTATGCAAGCAAAAAGCTTGACATCCCCCAAAGCATCAGTTTTGTTGCACTTGTGCCATATGGCTGATCTGGGCATACGCTATAGATACACATACAGGTCTTCTGAGTGCACAGCTTAGTGCCCTCTCAACCAGGCTGTACTCGGTGTACTTCAGGCAGCATGGCACAGGCCCTGCAACACCAGGCAAAAATAGGAATTTTCAGAGTCTACTCAAACTTTCCAGACAGAAATCTAGGCCATCTTTGGGAAGGTATACATACAGAAGCTTTAACCTATCTCTGTCTATGCCCCTTTTGTTTCACCTTTAGATTTTGATGCACTGTCCGAAGTTAGGCTTCTGTCCTCCAAAAAGCATTTAAGTTATTGTTGTAATACCAATCCCTACTTCTCTGGCCATGCTTTATAAGGCACGAGTGGCAGTGGTTTGCAGCCTGACAGCCCGAGCAGCACTATGGCCCCTCTCTCACCAGCCGGTGGGATACACCTTTCCCCTCCTTCTCCCAAATTAAGTGTACACTTAATTAAGTGCATCCTTCTTTTTACCTGTGTGGGTGTGTCCTTGATCACAGTGTTAGAGGGGTGGCAGGCAAAAGTGCATGCTCATCATTTCATGTCAAGCCTTTAATATTGAAATCAGCAACTCACAGCGAGCCCCCCCAGCTGTAACCCCCTCAGGAAGACAGGTGGTTTTGGTGGGTTTTCGGCACCCCCGAAAACGAGGTCTGCAGAAGCAGGGGTCAGGCTCAAAGCCCGGCCTTTGCTCCACCCGGCCTTCGTGGCCTAGGCAGGCGGGCCCAGCCCAAGCGCGGCCGGCCGCTCTCCCTCGGGTGGGGCTTCCAGCTCCCGCCGCGGGCCGGCCGAGCCCGCTCGCCCCCGCAGCCCGCCTCTCGCCACACTTCCCCCGCCTCCGCTCCGCGCAGCCCCGCGCTCGCTTCCCCCGCCCTCCGCGGCGGAGCCCCCGCCAGAAGGCATGTGGCTGCGGAGGGGAGCCCCACCGCCCTCCTCACGGCCCTCCCCACAGCCCGCTCGCCCTCAGCCACCCCCCGCCGCGGCTCAGCCCCGCTGGACACGGCGACCCTCCGCCGCCCGGCCGTACCTCGTACCGCCGCGCCCGCCCCGCCGCCCTCCGACCTCCCCCGGCCCCGCCTCCCGTGGCCGGCGGGCACCGTGAGGCGTCGCGGGGCCGGCTCCGCCTCACCGCCGCCTCACCGCCCCCTCCCGGGCTTCTGCCCCTCGGCGGGCCTGCGCCCAGGGTGAAGGGGAAAGAGGGCGCCTGCTGCCATCATAGCGGCGCCGCGGCAGGGCCCGGCAGCGCTGCCGCTTGCGGAGCTCCTTGCGCGGGGGGAGCGGCGTTTTGTGGCACTTGGCGGAGACGGGAGGCGGGGAGACATGCCCGCGCTGGCGCAGGACGACGGGGCTTTGCACCGTGTTTGTCAGGGCCCCTCAGCGGCGGGACCCAGCTCCGGGGTCGGCGGCTCCCGCCTCTTGAGACTCCTCGTCCTGCCCTCAGGCGGCTCGTCTGCCTGGGCTCCACGGGCAGCGGAAAGATCCATGGCTTATTTTAGCCTTTTAAGCCTAAAAAACCCTGTCCTGCCATGTTGGGGATGGAAGAACTCATGAACGAGAAAGAGTCATGTCTGTAGAGCCACTTGTCCCCAAAGGGCGTGCATCCCGTGGAGACCTGGGCAGGGGCTGGGGCCAGGGTCTCCTGCCTGCACCACCCCAGGGACACCCTGCGAACCGGCGACAGGCGCTCATTGCTGTGCCAGGCACCCCTCTGCCCCTCACACGGGGCGGTTCCTCTCTCCTTTTCCTCCTCGCTTGCATGTTTGAAACTTTGAGGGTTGCCTGCATGAAGCCAGGTGAGCAGACACATATTTGTCAGGGGAAGCCAACAGGCGCAAAACCCAAGACTCAGACGCTACACACCTAGCTAATTTATGAAACTGCTTGATATAGTGATTTTAACACCTTGACTTCTTGTCTGCTAGCCCTGTTTGCTGGAGCTATTCCACTACAAGCTATTTTTGTCCGTATTTTGTCACCCTCTGCAATATTTCTTTTAGCTTTCTCTCAAGTGAGCTGTTCTTGACCAGCGCGGGACGTGTCCTTCAGCGGTAATTCGGAGATGCCTGCTTGTGACATTCTCCACGCTTCCCTTGTTCCCACGAACAGGCTGAGCATAAACATGGCCACAACAGGGAGACGCACAATGCCGTCTGATGGGACTTGGATACCTGCCTTCTTCAGGGGTCATTTGAAAATCCCTGCCAAAATCTTGTGTTTCCTTTAGATTTCTTTGCTTAAAGGTGTGGGAGTTTTCCGCTCCAAAGAGCTTGCTGGAAAGTGAATCAGTGTTCTCATTAGGGTTAACATATTTAATTTCCACTCCTAACGTTCCATTTGTTTTTTCTGTTAGCATTTAACTGCTGTGACACAAACCCACTAGCTGTCCAAGACTGTCTGCTTGGTGGAAAACAGAACTGCTCTCCTTATCTCACCAGTGTCTGTGGGAAGGAAGGCTGAAGGTACAGCAACTTTGGAAAACAAACGCAGGACACTTGAGGGCAGGACGACTCCAAAATGCAAACCAAAGGCAGATTCATAAGCTGAAATCCAGAAATCTTGGATTTCTTTATGAAGTATTCTGAGACTTGCGGCTCTTGAAAAGCACAGTAAAATAACCAGTGGATTAAACAGAGCAAAGCCATGCAATTCTATTTGAGGGGGCTCCGAAGTGGAACAAATACAATGTCTTTTGGCACCTCTAGGATAATGACCAGTTGTGGTTACTGATTCAATGATAGTCCTCACTAACGTAGACTGGATAACCGTGAGGTCTGGGCTAAATTTGAATTCATGTAATTATATGCTGCTTGTTATGTTCCCTTCCATTTTCAATTACGAAAAGTATTAGGTATTGTTTTCCCTAAGCTGTTACGTAAATTATTGTCTGTTGTGAAATGGTTTCTGTATTTTACAGCATAGGTAGTCTCCCGTGGGAGGTTTTTAATGGGAGGAGAATTCATTAAATTAGTTTGCTGGTAGCATGATAAATCAAACCCCTCAGTCCTAACAGGGAGGTATAACAGAGCTAGCAGCAAAGTTAGTGTTAATGTTGCTAAACGCTTTCTATTCTAGTTTTCAGTTGTCCATAACTGCCAGCCTGAGCTGAAATTCCCCCTGTTGGGTGTCTGCCTCCAGCTGTTTTATTTTAGCTTGTTTAGGTTGTTTTGTTTTGTATTATGATTTGTTTGTTTTGTTTTTGGAAAGTTCCATTTACAACAATCGAGCCAACTACAAGAATGAATTTAGGGGAGAATACACGGTTTTGTCCATTATAAACATAACCATTTCACTGAACGGCCTCTAGCATCTCTCTGGTTTGGAAAAACAGCTTTCAAATTTGGCAAGTAAATTGCTTTAGTTTCCGGGATATATTTTTCCATCTTCATGAAAATGTGTCCTGAAGAGAAAAAGGGTTAAAAATGTTGAGTGGAGGCTACTTAAAATTGTACAGCCCAGTCCCCAGAAAGTTCCACCCATGTTGATCACGTGTGACCTTTTGCTAGGCCCACCTACATTCACATCTGAATGTATGCACTCTCTCCAGAGAAAGGCTGCGCTTGTGCCTTGCTTTGCTAGTGCTCTGTGTAAAACAAGAAGCCTCTAAGGGACTTGTGTAACGCAACCCATCTCCCTCCCCTTGAACATTTTTCCTCAGGCTACCTGTTGTTAGAGAGGGTGTTGGCAGGATGAATCACATAAAAGACCTGTCTCCTGCTGTAAGCTGTTTGCCATTTTTGTTAGTCTTCCTGTATTAACACTAAAGGCTATTCATAGTTGAAAGCTTACAAGTAAGATTTAATGCTAACTGCTATCCCAGAACATAATGTGATACCAGAAAGGATCTGTAGAATGGAGCAGTGGCTCTGAAATACCAGAGAGAGAAGAAAAGGTCTTGAGTGGGGGAAAAAGGAGCAGCTATGCACCCTGAGACAGCTGTAATTCTTGAAGATTTTTGTGCAAAAGATTGTTCTCTTCGTCAGGTGGTACTATGGAAAAGGAAGAGGAGCAAAATACAGTTTTTAAAATGCAGATTCAGAGGCTTTAGGTTTAATAATCTGGAGTTAAATAAAGGAGAAGTCTGTTATCATGTTCTGATACAAAAAGGTGATTGTTAGAAATAAATTCTGTAAGCTTTCATATATACACACACATATGTATTATAAGCAGTGAGAAGGACAGTGGTGTTAAAGTAACAGAAGGTTGTTTTAAAAGGCTGAGGAGACTGATCTACAGCCTCATTGGGCTGCCTTTATGGGTCACTACCCTTCAGTCCTGAGGCGTCACTTCCCTGAGAATTTAGTATGAAAGCTTAGATCCAGAATCATCCCTGGCAATTCAATCAAATGTTAAAAAGCAGAGATACTGCTCTTTATAACAACCATGAAGTAATCTGGCAGAACATATACATTAATAAACAGCCACACAAACTAAGGCCTTTTCTATGAACTAAATGTATATGGACATGGACTAAAGCCCACAAAGGAAAAAGGGATGGGTTCTTGGGCAGTGATTTCACAGGAGATGGTGCTCAAATTTGACAGCTCACTGCTGCCAAAAGGGCCTCGTGATTTCCAACTCTGCTTTCCAGTCCCTTATTTTGTGCAGTAATTGATGAGTTTTGCTCTTTCTCTCCCAATCCTCAATGGCTGAGTCAACTCAGTAGCCCAGTAGAAACCAGGCAGAAAAATACATAGCTTTCTGCTGAATTAGTTCAGTCAGTCATTTGTTTCAATTAGTTAAGTCAGGAGGGTCTAACAAGCATCAGAGCACAAAGGAAGAGCTGGGACTGCACAACCAGGTGGGAGGCTGGGGAGAGCCTCTGCAGGCATCAGCAAGAAAGAGTGAGATAACCCAAAACTGTGCATTTCCTCTGACTTTTCAGAGAACTTTGCCTGTGAGAAAGCATTATGGTATAGCACTGACTGAAATTCTTGGTAAATTCAGTGAAATGCAACTCAGAATTATGGTTGGTCAGTGGTATCTCAAGAATCTTCCCAGATGCTCAATCCAACAAACTAGTATTTCTGGAAGCTAGCAAACACTGAAATGAGGTACATGCCCACAGAAATCTACCTATGGGCCCTGGGAGCTGACAATATCCACGATTGTAGCGTGACGTCTCCAGCAAAAGCAGGTTCTAGCTACATTTAATATTGGAGAGATTAATGGGAACAAAATGCAAGAATGTGACTGATACGCAGTGATTTCGGAGAGCATATGTAAAACTGTTTTTGCCCACCAGGCATGATCAAAGGGCTGTAGCGGATGTTAAGAGTGAGTTATTAAGCTGCCTTGGGTTCTGATCAGCGATTCGATTTGGTTTTCCTAGCTGAGTTCTCAAAAGCTGACAGACTCCGTCTCCTGAAGAAATGGAGGCTTTTTTCTTCAATATCTATTGGTCTAAATCAGATTAGGACCACTAGCTGTGCTCTGCTTCTGAGATACCCGATTTTCTATCTTTCTTGGGATTGCACGTAGATTTTAAAGCAGTTCAGGAAGTCAGAGTGAAGCCCCAAGGGATTTCAGAGACATTTGAAGTGGCTTGTTTGTCATTGTGTGATGTTTTCAGCTGATTGAAAACAACTCATGAAGGTGAAAGTTTCTTGGGATGGAGGAGGGATTTTGTGTGTTTGTATATTTTCAGACCCTTTCCCTAATATTTGTCGTCCTATGGTAGACATCAGATCTCTGATACCTCTCACTACTATGTGCTTGGTACAGAGGAGTCTGTTTTCTGCTGCACACACTGAGAGACAAGAGTTTTCCAGACAACAGCTCACTGAAGGACAGAGGCACAGGATCCGTTGCCCTCTACAAATTCTAGCAGGTACACCAAGGCATACCTAAAACCTGTATATGCCTCAAGGCAGCTTCCTGGGCTGAAAAATAGTTTGAATCTAGGAAGGTTTTAGGATGAAAGTTCATATAAGCATGTCCTGTCCTTACACTGTCCTAGACATCAGTTCATGTCCACTGTTCTGGCCGCTTGTCTCCTACCCATGGCCATTGACTGAGACAGGAGCATGAGCTGGCTGGATCTTTGTTCAGGTCCAGTATAGGCAAGCTTATGGACAGGAGTATCCAAATCATAAGCATCCTTCTGATCATTCTCACACCAAAAAAGAAAGGAAAATAAAATACAACATCCCTCCCAGAAGGAAGAGGTCTGCAAGATCCTAGCTTTTATGGGGTGCACGGAGAGTGGCTCAAGCTGTTATTTTGCAATAACTTATTTCAATTGATGGCTTCCCCATTCTCAGTCCCTTCCTTGAACCACCTCTGGCATTCAGTGAACTCTGTGCTGAGCCATGATGATAAATCATCAGAAAATTTAGCTCGCTGTTGACATTTCTGTTCTGGAACTGCAGTCTTAGAGAGCTGGTCCTTGCTCATGTACTGAAGAGGGGAGTGAAAGGCAGAGGGACAGTCCCACTCAAACCCACATGCCATACTCTCAGGGGCCAAATAGAAGGGAGTGAGGCTATCCACAGCATGAGCTTCAATTTGGAGAGAGTGGATATGATGATTTATAAAATCAAGGCAGTGGGTAGAGTGATGCAGATTGTTGTTCTCCAAATCCTGCAGTACTAGAACGAGGGGGCACTCATTGAAACCAATAGGAGATTGGTTTAGAAAAGATAAAAGGGAACACTTTTTTTATGTAGCAGGTATAGTGAATTTGTGGAATTTGCTGCCAGCAAAGCTTTTGGAAGCGGATAGGTCAGGAAGGAGACTAAACGATTAAATGGACTACAGGTTCATAAAGAGATGCTAAAAGGAATGAGTAGGGATGTGTTCCCTAATGTCCCTAATACAATGATTGTGGATGCTGGAGGAGAACAAAGGAAATGTATATGCCCAGCTTGCATGTTCTCTTTAAGTAGCATCTCTTGTTATTGGAGAAAGGATACTGGGGATAGATGGATGTTGGTCTGACCCACCAGGGTATCCCTCGTGTTCTTTTCAGGGCCCTAGTTTTGTGCCCACAGGTATGTGGGGACAAGTGTGGTGTTGGTAGGAGTTTGTATTTTACTTTTTGAAGGTGGTATCTCAGGGTTCTCTTACCTCAGTGAAACCTGATGCTTAGATCACTAACACTGCGTTGTGCCCTATTGAAGAAACATGCCTTTTTAGGACAATCCACATAGTATTAGCACTTAGAAAGGGACCCATAGACTAAACTATAGCCCTCCTGATGTTGCACTTTTCCACTGGGATCCTTCTGCTTTGTCTGTGCAGAACTTGAATACTCATGTCCCAGGAAAGATTTCGTAAGCTATGATAGAATTTTTCCCCAGGATATCGGTGTATCTTGGATATATTATTTGAGAGTCTTCTGCTGGAAAACATCTAGTGCAGCTGAAGGAGAGAGAGTGCCAGATTAGACAGATTACTAGGCATGAATCCCAACCTTTATTTGTATGAGTATTCTTTCTGCCTTTAGATAATCACATTAACATCAGGAGTATTGCTTACACACATACTGAGAAAAAGTGGTGAACAGGCTTGGGCCCTCAAAGCAATGTTCTTGTTCCAGCACCTTCCCAGTGAGATTCTGACCTTGTTTCCTCTTCCGAGCGCATTAGAGTTGGGACATCCAGTAAGGAGGACCACCCACTACTCAGCAGCCTCCAGTAATGATTACCAATCCATCTTTTAGACCTATCAGAAGTAACATTTTTAACAGTTTGGACGTCATTTTCCTTCTCCTTCCAAAGTTCATCCCACGTTTAGATACACGAGGGTATATTAGACAGTACTATATTGCATGCCTGGTTGATTATGGAGCCAGATATTTGGTCTCTGCCGAGGGTTTTTTTGCGGCTCCTCCAGTGCAGATGAGCCAGAAACCTTCCACAACCATGTGGTAAAGGAGCCCCCGGTGGGTGTAAGACTGGTATCTCATGGTGGTTGTCATCAGGCAGCGTGGGTTAAGATATATCTCCTGCCAAGCTGGCCTGGAGGAGCACCTCTCAGTGAGACCTCAGGGATCTCGCCTAATAACAGCAGTGACCTAATTTGAGAAAAGAGAAAAAAGCTGTATCTTCATTTTTTGTGGCTGATAATACCCGAAGGAGTACCACTGTGGGTACAAAGGGAGGATTATAAATATTGAACGATAGAAAGTGTTTACATGTCTACTTTTACGTGCAGTTAATCAAGCTTGGAAAAAATGAAGTAATTTTTATTTGTACACCTAAAAAGAGAAGCCAAGTTAAAGCACTTAAATAGGTCAGCCCCAAAAAATGAAAATGTGAGAAAAATAATGCCAACAGCACTGCAACTTAAACTCCAGATTTCAAGCCAAACATCTATGAAGGAAGAAGTATTCCATGGAGAAATATCATATTCTTGACATCTTTCTGACCAGAGTTACACTCATTATGGTAAAGCTATAATTACAGCATTGTGAATACAATGCCACAGACAATGGCCTGTCAGTGTTTTTCCACTATAAACCCTCATGTGAGGTTTGCAATTTTGTGAAATACAATTATCTTTGGCTGGGATATCCAGCTACAATCTCAGCCCAGAAATATTTTTGTTGTTGTTGTTGATTTCCTTTACCAAGTTGTTCAATGTTCATTGTTTGGTAAGTGTTAGAGCCTTCCTGGCTGATTGCCTGCCTATGCCCTATCCGTACTGCGAGGATGTGTGGAGAGTTTGCTGTCACCAGTAGTGCATCAATGCTGGGCAATATTCAGGGCTGTGAGGCTATCACAAAGTCCACACTTTGGACCAAACTGCCTATATTTGTATCAGTGCAGTCTGGGAAAGTCAGGACAGCGGGGTTATAGCAAATTAGCACTGACTAGCATATGCAGGCATGCACAGCAAAACATGCTTTAGGGAATACTAGAGTATGTTATTACAGCTACGGAAGGAGGGAGAATTGGCCAGGCCAATTAAATGGGTAAAATTGAAAAGATTTGTCTGTCTTACAGAAGAAGGAAATTCTGAGTTGATGTTACAAAAAACCCCCAAAACCCTATAGGATTAGTGAAGGTCTGCCACATGCAAAAAACACTTGTACAGTTACGATTTTGATTCTTTAGTGGGGCTTAGCTAAGGCTGTTCTCTGTTCGACTGTGGTAATTGAGATCCAAATCCAGCCCAGTTTGTTCTTTTCACAGACAACTCAAAGGGAAGATATGATGCAAACAGTGAGTGCTGATCGCCAAATTGAAGTATAACAGCATGTTTAATTGCAAATGCTAATCATGTAACATCTGCGTATAAACTCCTAGGAAATAGGTCTGAAATAACCATATGTGTAATGTCTTACTTCAAAATAATTATTGTGAGACAAATACTGCATGCACTTAAGGGATCTCACCTGTATTTAGATGTCATTCACTAAACATGAATTTATTCTTTACATGAATTTATTCTTTACATAAATTTATTCTTTACATGAATTTATTCAGTGTCAATGCTCTGAAAGAAAACATAAAATCCTTGTGCTACAGAGACCTCTGGCAGCTTCAGCAACTCGTTAGACGTTGCAGGGAAAAACTTCTGAGTTCACCTAGTTTAAAATATATATGGATCAAAGCAGTTTATTGCTTTATTGACAGTATGTGATTAATCAGCAACCAGTGAACTATGCATACAAGATCAGTAATACAATAGGCAAACCATACTAGAAAGTTCTAAACAGTCTCCTATAACTAATCCCAGAGCCTTCTTAGTGTATACATACACACATACAGAAACATACGGGGACACACACACGCAGAGTTGGGCAGTACGGGTTATAAAAACAGCCCCCCTTCCCAAAGATTGCAGGTGTCCCTGTTTACACATGCCTTCTGCGGGAGATGGGGGTCCTCTACCTTTATGCAGACCCCTACAGCTCCCCACAAATTGTTGGCTGAACCACATGCCCTTGAGAAAGCTGTTTCCCCTTCAAGGTCTCTCCCTCCTGTTACGAGTTTTCACATGTCTTTTATACTTCTTTTCAGTCTGACTCCTGCTTTGTGTCAAGTCTCTTTGTAATTCCCAGTAACTGTTTAATCTGGCTGATGGTCATCTTCTGTAACATGATCAGTTTGGGCAAATGCTGACCAGGCAGTTTGGTCTATTTGATCCACAGACATGCACACATACACACTTTGGACACATTTTTATCTTCACAGGTGACATCATCTGTGCCATTTGTCAAGGGGGGGGCTGTGCATCCCTGCCAGGTCCATAGTGAGGGAGAGCCATGCTTGGGAGGCACATGGGCCACAGGAGCAGGGAGAGCACGGGGCATGGCCAAGCAGCTGCCTGCAGATGCTCTGACACTGCTCAAACCAGAGAGCGTTGTGATGTTCTGGATGCATCCCACATGGTTGAAGGTAATGATAAGTGGGCAAGCAGACCTATTTCCAGACTCTCTTCTGGCTCTAAAATCCAAAAATAAAATTAATGGTTGCTTTACTAAATGTCTTTTGAACACCTATTATGATTCTCAATGAAGGGATCATAAATGGGATGGAAGCAGCAAATTGGATCATTGGAAAAACTCTGCAGAGAGGCCATCTGGGCCTGGTGCTTTACTGGATGGTGAAGAATTTACATTTCACACTCCCACAGTTTACATTTTCCGAGGTGATAAAGACATTTGGATCATTTTATTTTTTGGGTGTTTTACGTAAAATGAAGAGCCATGATTGAAACTGGAACTGGAGTGAGGAAATAACTAGACTGTGTACAATGTGGTAAAGCACTAACAAATGCCACGTGTTACATGATTAATTTAGTATAAATGCCAGTTATGGATTTGGTTTGTCAGCAGTTGGCTCAGGTTTTGTGATTACTGGCCAATAGATTTGATCTATAACAGAATCCTCAACTTTTGGGAATGGAAGAGAGTTGCATTGATAATTTAATGCGTTAAGTGTACGCAGAGCTGTTAGCATCTAGAAAGTTCTGGGGTCTTGATGTAACTGATGAATGGCCTTTTTTCTCAATACAGGATGATTAATGGTGGTAAATGAGGGCGGGGAGATAGAGCTATGTGACTGCTATTGTTTCAATAAGTCTTCAGGCAGCATTTTTGATAGACACGCAAGGAAAACTCTGGGTCTGACTATAAATACAGCTGCAAAGTATGGCACCGCTATTGCCTCTGAGTCAATCTCTGATCAGTGTTCTTGGCCTATCAGTGCTGGGCCATAGGGAAGGGCCATGGTAATGGTCAATTACCTGTCAGAGGTAATTGAAAATGGAGGCACTGACCGTCTGTAGGTATTTAAGGTCTCCTGACATATTTTACAAGCTGAAGGATAATCCAGTGTTATCATTTATAGTGTGTCTACCTATTATCCTCTACATTTTTCAAGGGAATACAGTATTCTTGGTCTTTTGTTTTCACTTCTGTGGCCTATCTCTTTATGTCACAAACTTATTTCCCCTCATCTCTGCAGTTCACTGTTGGCTGAAATGACCCCTGTAAATCTTTGTAAGTTTGAGATTTTTTCAAAAGATGTGCTATGTAAATTACAGGTCACTGTTATTGATGAAGCTAAAATGCAAGCAGAAGCTTTCCTAAATCCCTTAGGATTTTGAGTGGGCTAAAATGGAATTCACATCTAGTTTCTACTTTGCAAAAGTCAATGAATGCTATATTCCCTTGCTTTCTCTTATCCGTATGGTGTAAACTATTTGGCAAATGCAAATGCCAGCTCTATTCCAGAGAAAAGATGTATAGATGTGTGGAGGTACTGTGCCTGCAGACTTCCTGTATGTGCACAGCTATAGGTTGTTAACAGTAAATAATAGTGCACAGTATTTGTACGATCAAACTCTTGATTCCATTAAGAAATTAAAAAAGATTTTTAATGTTTACTTTACATGTTGAACAGTTGAATTTTACATACACATTTCTATTTAAACATTTATTGGGTGTGTCAGTGTGAAGGAAACCAGCTCTGTCACATGCATGAGCATGCACTCACACACGCACAGACAAAGTTTAGCTTCTTTCAGGAAAAAAAAAAAAAGGTGTTTGAATATTTTTGTTAATTATCTTTCTAATCCAGGCATTCAAATACTGTACATGTGCCGAGCTCACATGGAGAGAAAGGAAAGATACATAGAATTTTTAATAAAAATGCAGTCCCAGCAGGATTTGAAGTATGCTGCTTTGAAATACAAAGCCAGAACTTTATTATCCAAGCCAAGCAAATTTTCTGAACGTATTCAAGGTGTTGTTACAGCAAGTGAAGGACGCCTGTGAAGTTGCTTGGGGTTGTTTGAGGGTAAAAAGGAAAACACATTTACATTTCAGCGGATGGTTGGCAGAAATCAGAACAGAGTCCATTTTTCTGAGCAGGATCTGCATGCACGCAGACTACAGAGAGAGGCGCTAACGGCTCATTTGCTACGCAGCCTTCTGCTCTTACAGGCAAACACCGCATCAGTGTTAGGGAATGGGAAGATGAGTACGGGATGCAATATGGAGTGCAGAGCAGCTGAGTATGAAAGGTATGTATTTGTGTCCCAGGGAGGCAAGGCAGGGAATATGCATGGTTATTCCACCCTTTCCACATGGCATCCTCCTCTCCCATTTCTCTTAATACAGAAGTACCATGAGAATAGTGGAGGATATGGGAATTGCTGAGTAAAGAAAGTGGAGACTGCCTATGGCATGCTCAGCCCCGGCACCTTAGAGTAACGGTGGTTTTGGCAGTCCTGGGTCCCGCAGCATGCTGGGGCTGCGATGCTCTGCACACCTGCATGGAGCAGTGTCTTTTGGACCAGGAGAACTGTGACCCTCTGCCTGTTCGTTTTCAGAGCTGGAAGCTGGCAGCTGGCTGTGGTGCTGGGAGGAAGGTGACTTTGTCACCTCCCTGTTCCTGCCACCCCAAGAGCCTGCCTCTAAAGGCCTGAAATGGCCTGGCATAAAACACCTATGAAAGACTTACTCTTCCTTAGGGTGGAAGTGTTCTTCAGGACAACACCACTAGAGGCCCAGGATTTAGACCAACTGGTTTTGCTTTCCAACAGAAAAGAAAAAGACCTGTCTGGATTTTGGTGATACTTTTCCTCCCTAAGGAGCCTTTTATGGTGGAAATGACTGTGTGGGTCCCGTGTTAGAATAATTAGTCTGACACCAACTAGCTATATCAAACTCATCACTAGAGTATCTGAGCAATTCTTGGGTACAATATTGCCTCACAGAAGCTACCGCTGTCTGTCAGATTCCTACTGGCTCCAAGGGAAGGAGTTTGCACTTTTTTAGGGTTCGTTCGGAGGCTTTATAGAGGGAGGAGGTAAAATTGGTTCAGAGACTTCAAGCACAGACTATACAAAATGCTTGTATTTCCAGCATGGACATGGTGTTCCTGATCAGATTCACACTTCCAATACTACAGCTATGTTATCTCTAAGGCACTGTCGTCTTTTGGGACTATAAGTGTCTAACCTCAGCCCAGTCTATTAAAAGCTCAGGTGATTTGAATTCCCTTTTTATAGCTTTTCGTAGAGCAACATTTTAGCTGCTTCTGATGTGGTTTTGTGAGGGGAAAATAAGGAAGCAAATTCTCACTCTTGTTTATGATTTCAGCCTCCTTTTGAGAAAAGCTTCAGTGCACCCACATTTAAATGTAACTTAATGTAATGTTCTTCTTCCTTCCTATTTTTGAAGCTTACTGTTCATGTACTTTATGGAAGACGGACGTTACTAGCACAGAACAGTGTGGTTGTTATCTATTATACCATGATATATTTACTGAGAAAATTTTAATAAATAAACCACAGGCTTGAACCTCTGAACCCTTATAAACCAGCTGATTCCCATGGGGGGTTCAGGAGTTTTTATGGACGGATACTGTGTTCTCATGAGAATTTTATTAGAACTCATAGACTTGAGACTGACTAGCAAGAGAATTTATGAGGTTACATGGGAACTATCACATCTTTCATTCCAACACCCTGTGAGTTTATAAAATGAACCCTTCCTTAAACTGTGTTATTAAATAGAAGAGTTTTAATGCAACTTTAGTAAAGTATCTAATTTTATCAATGATTTCTCATCAGTGCAGCTGGTTAATTTTACCAGCTTTTCAGTTTTCAATTATCCTGGGTTAGAGAGTTGGGTAAAGGGTTTTGCTAAAAATTGAAAAAAAGCGCAAGGGAGGGGAGGTCATAAGTTATTAAATGCATCAAAGAACAGTTGTCAAGATGGATAATAGGAAGGGCGAATAGTGTCCGCTATGTATTTACTTAGCCTCTATTCTGTTTACTCTCTTAAATACTCTCTAAAATTCCTCTTGCTGTTTTGTTTAAATTTAGAACAATGTTGAAGTTCTGTAGCTGCTCATTATCCCACTTGAAATTTAACTTAAAATGTTATTTTGCATCATGTAGTTCAGCTGGAAAGCTGCCCAAGCCAAGAATTGAGGTCTGTGGTAGTGAACTACAGAGGAAGTGGTCTAAGCAAGGCTCCCTTCTGGGGATATTCCAACATTTCATTACATTGTGTGTACTAATGAGTAGAGCAAAGGACTGAGAGCCAGGAAGGGCAGAGTTTTAATCAAATGACTCATGTTATGGCCTTCAGCAAAATACATGACCTTGTAATTCAGCCATCTTAGGTATAACAGTGGGTAAAAATAGGGGCTCAGTGTAGTGTTCAGGCAGAGATACAGATGTGCCTGTTTCAGCTGCGTTCATGTTCTGCAGTTTTTTTCCTCAGCTTTGGAATAGACACCATGGGAAGAAAGAAGATCTCCTTTCAGCTACTCCAGAGAAGCTCAAATCCATGTTGATGTCTATTCTTCCTTGAACAAGAGCTTTTAAAACTGTTACATGGAGGTCAGTCCTTTGCTCAGTCTGATTCACCTGTGAGTGATCAAATTTGTTGGTCGTGGTGGTGATCAGGTGTCAGGGAGACCGGGCACAACGAGGATCAAGACACACATTTTGAATGGCGGGTTCAAATCAGATGCGCTTCGTGCAGTTTGCCCAACCAGGTAGAGCTGGGAGACTATCAAGGCTGCACAGTTTAGGACACTGGAGCCCAAAGAATGTTCTTTAATTGGTACATGAAGCGCATCAGATTTCCAAGTGGCACTGGAAACACTGGCTTGGCCATCGTCCCGATGAACTGTGGTTGTTACAGGCTTTGTTTTAAATCAAGGGTAGATTTTTGGTACTTTGCTAGCTCTGTTCCAGTTAAGAGCAGCCTGCTTTGGCTGCTGCTTCCTGCAGCTCTAGCTATGTGTGTTAGTCCTTAGGGCTGTCTCAGATCACGGCCCCAGAACTCCACCTGGGGAGCTTCTGACTCTCAGCAGTGTGTGAAAGCATTCACCTGTCCCCAAAATTCTTTTGGATGGAAGGTGCCATACAGAAGTATCAAGAAGAGCTACTTATCCTATTTCTATATATTTCAGGCCCTATAAAAGGAAGAGGACTGTCTCACTTTATGAAATTTGGAGCCATCCCTTTTATTTCAGTCCCACATTACACATCTACCTGACTGTCCTTCAGAAATGGGAGGAAGAAAACCCGCTGGGATTTGACTGCTTACCTGATTCTCTCTCATACCTTAAAGCACAGGGAGTCAAACTATGCTTGGTTCTTAGTCTACAGACTTAGCAGAACTGCATTTTTATGATGATTGTTCAAGCATAGGGAAAACATAATAAATGCGTCTCATGTCTCTAATGTTTACTATCTCGGGACAGGAAGGAATGGGCAAGTTAGATACTGTACTGCCTTTGGTAAATCAATTGATCTATGTATTTTCAGATGTTTATGCAGAACAGGTTGACTAAGCCTCTTGTGCTTCAGAGAGAAAGTATCCTTGAGCTAACATTTCACTGACCCTGTGAAGATTAAAATAGGAGGAAATAGCATACAAACAGGACTACAAATCATTTAAGTTATTTAATAAGAGAAAAGCACTAGGTTGGCTCAAAACCAATCTGGAAAGGCTCTTTGTTGACGTTATCAAGGTGACCACATAGCCAAATATAATTTCTAGCCTCATTTTTTATATCTTATGTACTTGTATGAATTTGTTTCTCTTCTGTTTGACATTTCACATTCACTTGATTTTTTTTTCTTCTGTTTTGGTTCATGTGAGCACAGCAGTTTGGAGTTGGATCATTATTCCTCAAGTTCTGCAGCAGTTAAGAATAAAATGTAGAAACAGTTTCAATTTCCATGTTACTAGAAGAGAAAAGGCTTTGAAGGTACAGGGAACTTATGAACTCAACTCCTGGCACTTTTAGTGGAAGTTGCATGCTTTTGAACATCTCCATAATAAATAATTACCATATGGGTGATTTCCCATCTCCTTAAATATTTGCATCATATCCTGCTTGGTTCTCCATGCACTGCCTCGCCATTCCTATTACATAAAATTTTCTTAACATAAACAAGGACCAATCAATGTATGTCCAGATATTTTTCTCACCAAAACATGTTCCTATAAAACAAATATGAATTTAGTCAGTGGTCCTTGGTACAATATCAGGCCTCTGATGCAGTAATGAAAACATTCTGGTTTTCTTTTATTCTTTAACAAGAACTTTATGTTTGTCTCTTTTGATCAGCCCATAGCATAACAAACATGAACAAGCAAAGAAAGAGGCTCATTTTGTATCTCTGAATGAGCATCAGGTTCTCATTGGAATACATTGCAAACAATGCCGTAAACTGTTAGGAATGGGTGAACAACAGTTTTCATAGGGATATTTGCTGCCTCTGGCAAATAAAAAAATTGTTCCCCTCATAACAGATAGTCATATTGCTGGTTATCTGTATCCTCTTCCTGCCAGCCAGTGCCCTAGCAGAGGTGGTGGCTACTGAGCCCATATCTCTACTAGAACTGCCCTACTTTGTGCTCTGAACAATTATTTCAGGCTCTAGTGAATGTGTGTTTCCACAAACATCTGGCCTCTGAAGTGTGCCTGCTGACACAGAGGCACGCTTTTATTGCCCTGTTCAGGTTATCATCCTGCCTTGCTGCCTGTTTGCCAGCCCTGACTGTGTCAGCTGCTTAGGCTTCTTCAACCGGTGCTACAAAACACAAAGCTCACTAATAATGGTTTAGTATTTTACAGTTACTTTTAAATGTAGGAAAATAGATTTTATTGCTGTGACCTGGCCAGGAATTCTGGTTGCAACTTGTGCTTCCAAGTGTGCTTCACTGTTTTAGATATTTTCTAGTAAGAAATTGTTTGACCTTTGTCCTATCTGTCAGTGATGAATCTCTGTCCTAATCTAAGATTCTGGTGCCCTGTTCATGCACTCTATTTTTCTGCTAGCAAGAAGAGCACTGTTTTTTCCCTATCCATCTACAGAGAAGAAAAAAAGCTGAGGATCTTCTCATTAGCAAAGTTCAAGCTGAGAGAAGGGATGATCTGAGCATCCTTTCAATGTACAAAACTTGAAATGAAAAAAGAAAACTTGAGGAACCTCTAAAAGAATCCTTTCTAATGATGTTTTTCAAGTGGATTTTGGATTAAAAGAATGGGAGGAGGAACCTCCTTTTGTTGAACTAATTGATGTCGTGGAATAGCACAGAAATATTTTGGAAATACTAACCAGCCATTTTCCTTCACAGCCAAAGAAGGAAAACCCAAGGGAACTGTTGCCTTCCTAATTGTGGAAAAGTGCAGGAGAGCAACTCAAACATGCTTTTTCCATCTTCATTTTAATTGTGCATTATAGTTTAAACGTATTTCCATAGTGTGCAAAACAGTAGAGAAAGTTGAACTCTAGGTCATGAAAGAAATACACATGGATATTTGTAGAACATGTCCTCATCAGGTGCTTCTCCAGAGTATCATTCACATTTTTATATTTCCCATCCTTAGGACAACTACTTTGTAGAAAGTCTGTTTCATCAAATATACTTAAAGTTTATCAAATGTTCATTAAATATGTTTAAAAATACATTGTGAGAAAACCTGTTTCTATTGGCACTGCCATGTTATTCATCTATCTTTCCAGACATGTTTTTGTTGGCATTTTCATCTATGTTTGGCCTCATTTTTAATGAACTTTTAACTGCTAAATAGTGGTTATCTGGGACACAAGAATCAAAAGTCGTTAAAGTTCCTCAGAGCTAGGAAGAATAGGCAGAAGTACTGCTCAGCATTTTACACAGTAAGCTGTGGAACAATGAGCTATAATTATCTCCTGTTAAAAACAGCAAAATAAGAAATATGCCAGTTTAGATTTGAAGTTGGCAGCAGTTCAAAAGGTTGAGAGAATGAGAAATTGTGGAAATTCACTGCCTTATTTTTCCCTTCATGCCTCTTCTATGTGAGTTTTTTAGGTTGTGTGTAGATGCTCAAAATTTATTTGCTCTAGAAGCTCCAGCTTCCATCCCCTCATCATTAACAGTGGTAGCATGAAGCCAGTGAGAGAGGCTCAAAAAAATGTCAGTTGTCATTATTCTAGACACCAGGCAAAACACCTTTCAGCCTAACTTAGTAGTTATGTACAGTTCAAATAGATGTGAAGAACAAGGAAGCATTAGCATCCTCATTTTATGGATAGGGAATTAAAATACAAAGTTGGCTCATCTCACTGACTTGAGCTGCATGCAAGTTAGATGTTTAATACTGAACTAGTTGCTTAAGCTCTTTCCTTAGTGGAGGCATATAGCCCACAGTGATTTATACCATCTGTCTTAAAAATCTATATTAGAGTGGATGGGATGGGTTATCCTTTGCATAAGGCTCTTGCTCTCTCTCTCCACTGACTAATAAGGGGAGCCAAAGATGAAAACTCCTCCAACCAATTCCTCCACTGGTGGTAATAATCGAAACTAGCATAACTGAAACCCCAGATCTTCACGAACCAGTCTTGATCAGTCTCAGATTGGCCAGCCTCTGTTTATAAGGTTTTCTAAACCTTCAGATGCAATTTTTTAAGCATTCTTTAGTCCAGAAAGAATCTGGTTGGATGGTTGGGCTCAGCAGCTAGTGGCTGATGGTTTGTACTCTACCTGGAGGTCAGTAACAATTGGGGTACCACAGGTGTCTGTCCTGGGACCTGTCCTGTTTAACATCTTTGTCAATGACCTGGAGGAGGCAAGGGAGGGCATTCTGTTCAGGTTTGCAGACAACACCAAAGTGGGGTAGGGGGGTGACCGGCTGTACACTTGAGGGCCGGACTGCTATTCAGAAGGACCTAGACAGGCTGGAGACTGGGCCAACAGGGAGAATCAATATAAGAATCAATAAGAACAGATGCAAAGTTGTACACCTGGGATGGCAAACATGAGCCAGCAATGTGCCCTTGAAGCAAAAAACGCTAATGTTATCCTGGGCTGTGTTCGGAGGAGTGTTGCCAGCAGGTCAAGGGAGGGGATCCTTCCTCTCTTCTCAGTACTGTAGGACCACACTGGAGTGCTGTGTCCAGTTCTGGGCTCCCCTGTACAAGAGGGACATGGACATACTGGAGCAAATCTAATGAAGGGCCACAAAGATGATTAAGGGACTGGAGCATTGCTCCTATGAGGAAAAGCTGAGAGAGCTGGGACTGTTCAGCCTGGAGAAGGCTCAAGGGGATCTCATCAATGTGTATAAATACTTGAAGAGAGGGTGTAAAGAAGATGGAGCCTGGCCCTTTTCAGTGGTGCCCAGTGACAGGACAAGAGGCAATGGGCAAATACTGAAACACGGGAAGGTGACTGATGACTGGCACAGGTTGCCCAGAGAGGTTGTGGAGTCTCCATCTTTGGAGATATTCAAAAGCTGCCTGGACATGATCCTGGGCAAATTCCTTTAGGTGACCCTGCTTGAGCAGAGGGATTGGACCAGATGACCTCCAGAGGTCCCTTTGAACCTCAACCATTTTGTGATTCTGTGAAAAAAACCCTGTCAGCGATTCAGACCAGGGCCTGGGGGGCAGCTCTGCTGACGGGGCCCTGGGGGTCCTGGTGGGCAGTGAGCTGAGCCTGAGCCAGCAGCGAGCCCTAGCAGCAGGGATGGCCAACAGCTAAGAAGCTGGGCTTGTAATAATAGGAGTATGATCAGTTGATTTGGGGTGATGCTTGTTCCCCTTTACTTCGCACTCATTAGACCTCATCTAGATTAGGATGTCCAGTTTTTCTCCCAGTCCTCCCCTTGCAACACATAGATAAACCGGAGCAACTTCAGTGGAGGCTGCCAAGATGGTCAGGGCTGGAGCACATGCCCTGTGAGGAGAGGCTGAGGGAGCTGGGCTTGTTCAGTCTGCAGAAGGGATGGCTCC
This sequence comes from Oceanodroma leucorhoa, assembly GCA_030449065.1. Classification (NCBI taxonomy): domain Eukaryota; kingdom Metazoa; phylum Chordata; class Aves; order Procellariiformes; genus Oceanodroma; species Oceanodroma leucorhoa. The sequence goes on from JASVER010000104.1 coordinate 2,692,123, forward strand.
AGGGGGACCTAACAGCAGCCCCCAGTGCCTACAGGGAGGGTGTCAAGGAGATGGAGCTAGGTTCTTCACAGTGGTGCATGGTGGGAAGATGAAGGACAGTGTCGCAAACAAGAGAGGTTCACACTGAGTATGAGGAGAAACCTTTTCCCCACAAGGACAGCCCAGCAGTGGAACAGATTGGCCAGAGAGGTTGTGCAGTCTCCATCCTTGGAGATATTCAAGAACTGCCTGAGCAACCAGGTCTGACCCCATAGCTGACCCTCCTTGGAGGACAAGGTTGGGCTAGAGGCTTCCTGGGGTCCCTTCCAACCTGAACAAGTTTGTGACTCTCAGCTGACCATGCACTCTTACTTCTCCTTCATGCCCTTTCTTCTACAATGTCAGATGTTATAAGGGGAGGAGCTGAGAACAAAACTGAACACAGCATTACATCACTCTCCTGATCTGCATTGTCCCTGGGTTACTGAATACTCTGATTAGTTCCACTAACCACACTACAGAATAGATGTAGGAGAACCAGGAAAGATACAGAAAAGAGCACTGTGAGGAAAGACTAAATCAGCTAGGTTCTGCAACTTGAAGAGAGGTTCTGGGTCTGGATGCACTACAGGCCTAGGAAGTGCTGAATACTGAGACGATGCTAAAAAGGGAATGATTAGTCACTGTTTCTTGGAATACAAGAAATAGAGAGCACTCAACAAAATGATCAGGCAGCAAGTTTAAAAACAAACACGGCTTGTTCATGAGTATATAACAACATTGTGAAAGATTTTGTGGAGACCAAAAGTACAAGTAGATTCAAGAAGTGATTAGATGAGTTCGTGGAAACTATATCCATTGGTACACAGGGATTTGGATGAAACTGTCACCTCAGGAAGTTCCTAAATGGCTGTTTGCTGGAGGTCAAGAGGACATGTCTGGAGAAAGTTCAGCCTATGCATGGCCTTGGTTGTGCCCCTGTGCATCTGCTGCTGTCCACTACAGAGGAGAGTCCTGTGCTGGATGGATATTGACCATTCTGACACTTCTCATTACTATCTCACCAGTAACGGCCATAGCCTGCTCCTGCTCCCTGATGAGGGTGGATAAATGGGCAGGTAAAGGAAGAGACACCACAAGTTCTGAAGGAAAAGGAAGCCATGTGAGAGAAAGGCTCAGGAATTAGGAGACCACACTTGTTATTGACCTGGGGCTGCTGGATAGCTCCAGACTAGCAAATGTTTTTTTTCTTTTTTTTTGCCACATTATTCCCAACTATAACATTTGTCTTTTTGAATCTTCTGAGGGGGTTATTAGCATTAAGGTATTAGTAAATATGAAACACAAGAGGTGCCATCTGGACATAAGGGAACACTTTTTCACTGTGAAGGTGACTGAGCACTGGCACAGATTGCCCAGAGAGGCTGGGGAGTCTTCATCCTTGGACATATTCAAAAGCCAGCTGGACAAACTCCTGGGCAACCGTCTCTAGGTCACCCTGCTTGAGCAGGCACGTTGGACCAGATGATCCAGAGGTCCCTCTGAACCTCAAACACTCCGTGATTCTGTGATTCTGTGAAATAGCAATATTAGTAAATATTAAATATAATTAATATGTTAGGACTATTCATGTTAAACTGTTGAACCTCCAGGCAGGTTCAACAATGCGCCTGAGAAAGAAGGGGAGCTGCTCTCTATTTAAAGAGAGTTTTTAGCCATGTTTTTTGATTGCAGTGCTCTGCGTAACCTACTCTTTTATGAGGATTGTCTTGCACTGTATTTGGATGCTTCTTGAGGTCCACGTGGGTGAAATCATAACTGCCATCCACCAATGACTTATTTAAAATGTCTCAGCAGGGCGGAATACTCCGAAGCAAGTATATTAGATTATTAGATGGCCACCTCATGTTCAAAGACAAGTGCCACGTTTTTACAACCATATCTTCCTCTCCAGCAAGCTGGGCACACAACTACTTTCACTATCTATGTGTTGCCACCAACTTCCGTATTTGGAGCTTTGTCTTTGTTCAGCTTTGACGCATTTATCAGGGCAGATGCCCTTGGCTCAGCTCACAAACACAGCTGTAACCAGACAATGTATGAATTTTACCCCAGGGAGAAGACAGAAGTGTTTGGTGTGTAGGTGATGGGTCTCCAGCCGTGGTCATCTCAGTTTACACCTGTCCCTGACTGCTGCTTTGTGCTTGTGCAGAGCAGGTCTGTGCTGCAAACACCTTGACTAGCAACTCCAATGATACCCATGCCATGAGCACAGTGTTGCTAATTGACCTTTCTTATTACATGAGTTTTGCAACCTCAGTACACAGAGTTATTGCACCTGATTGCTTCTAAAACCCAGGTTTACACAGATACCTCTGTATTACACAGCAATCCATACAGCAGATATCCCCAGGTGTACATACAGCATTCCCTTACTGCTGGCCAGGGTGGGCTTTACATGACAGTAGTGACACAGCTTTGCAGTTGGAAGAGTATATGGCAATGCTGGCTTATCCAAAATAATGAGATAGGAAGACAAAAGATACTATTTATTGCTACTCATTAACAGTATGAGTCCTTGAATCGTTGCAATTTTCCGTTTTCCGTTGTGTAAGATTTTCCATTGCCAGTTAACCTTTTAATTTTATTCTTCCCTAAACAGAAAGAGTCAGGAGGATGAGAGAAAAATTCACTTTTATCTCAGACTTTACCCCAAAGCAGTGTTACCATATAAAATAAATACCTTGGATACTAAGATTTGGGTCTAGACTAAAAGAGGATATAGACAAGATTTAGATGTGTCCATGTGCAGCTACAATTCTGAAAATTACTCTTTCTCTGCCCCTAGGTTTGGAAGATTCAACAGGATTGTAGCTTTATTAATTTCCAAGCATTACCTATATACAGGCGGATTTACATGTATGTACCTGCAAACACACACACATACATATATATAGAAAGAGATACATATGCAAAGACTTGACAAACTTGAGCAGCTTTGCATTTGGCTCATGAAGAGTGGGAGTGGAAGGCGAGAGTCCCTTCCACATCAGCTCACGGCATTCCCTTGCATGGAGTGAGCTTCTCGCAGCAAAGAGAAGTAGCTGCTCTGTCCTTGAGAAACTCCTTTTGTGTTTTACACAAACACATTAAGGTTAACTGGAATTAATGTATTCTATGTGAAATGTATCCACCTTATTTAAAAGCAAATTTTCATCCTTCTGCCTTTTTAAATTTTTAAGATGTAAAATATGTTAGGCCTATGTGAGATGGCAAGCTGATGACAGTCTACCAAGACAATGTATAGACAGAGGAAGAGGAGAGTTAAAATAAAATGCTGTTTTTCTGTGTGTTTGATCCCATGCTGAGCTGTAACATTTTGTTTCTTGCTTTAATCTTTGCTTGATATCTCACTTGTTATTGTAACTTTGCCTAATTTTTCTCTGTCTTTTCTTTCTTTATGCTATTTCTTCATATAAATACAAAAAGCACAGCAGTAGGCATAAAAAACAGCGAGATCAGAATGACTTCAGTTGGCTTACAGCAGGGATGAATTTTCTGCCCTGCCATAGGCCGAGCAAAGGAGAGGCAAGATGAGAGGAATGGATTTCTTTAATCAAATGCAGACTTTTTACATTCATGCAGCTTTTAAATCGTCCAGTCCACAGTGTTTATCTGTCCACTCTTTCTCTTTGTCCGTTGCTCTCCTGACTGGTTTTCTTGAGACGTACTTTATGTTACATTGAAATGATTGAGAGATGGTTTTCTTGGTGCAGTTCATTGATTAGGAAATTAATACTAGAGGCACAGCTCTCTATGGATTTACATGTTGCTTTGTAAAGCAGAAATGAAAGTTTACAAAAATGGCACGGTAGCATTATAAACCTACCTGACAGCAGTTTCCCAACTTGAAATGAACAACAGCAGCAAATTAGACCTTGAAGTTTAATGACCTGAGTAGGAGAGGGAGAGCGAGCGCCCTTTGTATGCAAGCCAGGAGCCGGTTGCCTTGACAGTCAGTGAAAGTCAGATCAAAAGGCTGTTTGAAAACCCTGCCTTTTAGAAGCAAAGATGGGAAACAACATCTTTCTTTTCTAGCTCTGGAGTTGGGAGATAGAGGAAACAATAGCTATTGTATAGATAGAGAGTTATTTGAATTCTCCCTGCTACCTCTGTGCACCTGATAAAACAGCGGGCGGTTGAAAGGCTGATGTACCGTCAGGCTTCCTGTCTGATACGAGCGTGATAAAAATTATTGCAGCTGAAACATCTAAGAGTAGAAAGCTTAGAAAAAAACAGATCCCAGGGAGGAAAAGCGAGGCAACACAAAAAGAGTCCTAAGTTGGGACCCTGTCGTTCTGGCCTGTCAGGCTTCAGAGGAAGACCAAGGGGAGGAGAGAAAATGGCTTTTCTCCAAATATGCCTTGGATGAGCTGTACACAAGCACTAAAGAAGACACACTTCCAACCTCACCTTTTCTTTAATATAATCTTACCCCACTACACTAGTACATCAACCGCATGTACCCCTCTCCTATTAACAACCCCCTCTCAGTCCAGGATCCTATTCTCCTACCTGCTACTCTGGGATCCCTAACATACCCCAGCCTCCCTCCCTCACTTCAGCAGCTGGGATCCCTTAGCTCACTTCTCTCCACTTCACCCTTATTTTTCCCACATCAGGCCATGTTTCCTACTTTTTCTGCCTCACACCTTCTCCGTCAGCCAGACCCAGGGCGCAGCTGCAACGTCGGTGGCCTGCTGCCGCGGGAGCAGGGTGGCGAACAGGGGTCTGTCGACTGTTGGCCTGCATGCAGGGGCTCGCCAAGCAACTCGGCAGCTCAACACAGGAGTTGCCACCAAAGTGGCGTGCTAAACCTTAGCACCCTCTGAACCAGCCTTGGAGATATTAAAAACCCAACAGGACAGGGTCCTGGGAAACCTGCTGTACGTGACCCTGCTAGGTGACCCTGGCCTTGGACTAGACGATCTCCTGAGGTCCCTTCCCACCTCAACCTTTCTGTGAGTATGTAAGCACTGAGCTCCATGATGAGAGAGGCACGAGGATGGAAATGAAACTAACTGCCCTGTTCAGAGTCATGAAGGTGGAGTTTGAACTACATCACTGAGTGCCAAGCCTGTTTTTTAGGCACTTGAGCACATTTGCTGCCTAAACGAAGTCTCTGTGCAAACCTTGGTATGTTTTTCCTCTGAGAAAAGGCAGACGGGAGAAAATATTACCTTCCCTGAGACACTTGGCCAAGGACAGCCCCCAGCGACCTAGGCTGCTGGGCAGCAGCAGTGAGATGCAGAGGGACTGCCGGCTGGGGCGTGAGAAGTCATGTAAACTGATGGAGGGATAGGAAATGGTGAGGACATGCATCCATGCCATGAGCATGAGATAGGTGAAAAGCTGGAAGCAAAATTCCAGTTCAGCCAGCACGTACAATCCTGACAGCTCTGGGTAACAAAATGTAAGTCAATACTGCGTCTCCAGGGCAGCATGGGAAAGCCATGCTACTGTCTGCATTCATTAGGAAAATTAACTCTTAAACATTCCTGCTATGAAAAATATATCCATTGTAAAGTGCAAAGGAGCAATTTATTTCAGTAAAAGAGCTGGCAATTCTATTTCAGGGATGGTATATTCATATCCCCATTATAATCTGCTCTAAGTAAAATAGATAATATTACTGCATTTTCAGGGGGGATGTTGTCAAGACAACTTTTAGTGCAGCTATTTTGAGCAATTTGTAATACCATGCAATTTAAAAAGACATGATTTAATATACTTCTACATTGTATCCACTTCCTCAAGTCCTTTAGCCAGTCACAGAGCAATTTCAGCTTTACAGGAATTTCAGTGTTGACAGCGATTCTGATTGTGTGTTAGTAGCAGTGCTAGCTCCTGTCACCACTGGGGAGGGCTGTGCTCTGCATTTGCAGTGTTCAGGGGCTGATGGAGATCCACGGCATGGCCAGCACCCATTGGGCTGAGTTGGGGCACCAAAGGCCGTTCAACAGGTCGGCTTTGCAAAGTCAGCCTTACAGGGCCTGCCTACCGGTTTATGTTGTTCTTTTGCTTTTGGTTTTCTTTTGATTTTTAAATCACTACGTTGGAAACACTTGAAAATTGTTTTTCAGCTGGAGCCAAAAAAGAACAGCCGTACACTGCAGAAACAATGAAGGGATATGTTTATCCTGGTGGCCTGGGGACTTTGAAAGGGCTTTGAATGACATAAGGAGTTTTGAACATATTTAATGGGAATTATGTAGGATGAGATATTAAGTCATTGCGACTAAATAAGGATTGATTAGATGCAACTTTTTATGAATGCATACTAATAAACTGCTGTTTGGAAGCCTTACCCTATTTGCAGTCACGCTGCTAGCAGCATTACCAGCCTGGCGAGCTCAGTCGTCAGGAAAGTGACTGAAATAACTGACAGCCCGGCTGTTATTAGGTATTGTTATTACTCATTGTTATTAGGTCTGGTCCTTTAATTTTGCTCTCACATTTTCTTTCGCACAGTCTGGCATTTAAGCCGCTGTCCTGCTGATCCAAGTACAAGCCAGGGAATAAACTAAGGCAACGTAAGGTACTGCTGTGCTGTGTAACTGCCTCACGCTAGGGACTGGACTGATAGTTCTGTTTTCATAAATAGAAATTGTCTCACTATTCCCAATACTTCTCTGTCTTTAACAAATTGCATCAGCAGATTCTTTGAACAAAGGGACAGATGGTCGTTGTGTTTCATAGCCCAGAGACAGATAACGTGGGAAAAAGAAGAGCTCTCCGTCATTGGCCAGGGGGGAAAAAGGCAATACGAATGCAGGTTGTATAACATGAGTTTCCCCAGACATCTGTAGCCCCAAATTCACTTCTAGTATCTAATGTGGGACTGTGGCTAGTGGAGGAATACATTGCTCTTCCATAAGGATGCTGGGAAGTCGTGCAGGTGACCTGACCCTTTATTTGCTTGGCTCTGGAAAGCTCAAGTGAGTTTACGGCGGGCCCAGCTTGTGTGTCGCGGTCGTGCCAGCAAGTCTCCTGCTGCTCCTGGGTCTAGCAAATCCATACACCTGGCAGAGTTTTCCCTTTGCAACACAGGAGCATCTAGCTTAAGGATCATCGTAAGCTTTCTCTTCCTCATTTTGCCACTTTGTACTACCTGGGTCCTGATCTCTTCCAAATTGGATTATTCTCTTATTCTTTCCGGTGCCCCTGAAATTCATGAAGTCAATGTAGTGTAAGTGATGGTGAGACTGTACTAGAGAAGATTAAAGAAATGCAATGGGTTTTACATGCAAAAATAAAGAACCAGTCCAAGTAACAGTATGTAAGCCAGGATACAAAAAGCACAAGGCAAAAACAGATGGGGAAGAGTACCCCAAAGGGAAAAGAGGTAAAAGACAGAGGGAAGGGTCAAGATAAAGTAACAGAAGTAGGAAGGATAGAAGAAAACAGCACACAGAGAAATACACGGTGTGTCTGGCTGAGATAGCAGTGACCTAGAAACTACAAGGAAGGGAACAAAAAGAGGGAAGACAGCATGAAGTGAGGAGGATAGAAACCTTCAGGACAACTGAACAACAGAGAAACAAAGTTGAACGCTGAGAGTGTGGGAGGCTTTTCCATAAAAAAACAAGTACAGAAAAATGTAATTAAATAGTGTGCTGAATTCATCCTGTTGAGGCTCATTTTCTCAGCAGCAGTGATTACCACAGCAACCAGCAATGGAGGAGCTCTCAAGGTCATCTCATCTGACTGCCTGCAGAGCAGAGAGCTTCTTGGAGCCAATAGTGTCGTTTATTTGCTTCCTCCAGCTTTTAATAACGACTAAATATAAACTGAGCTGTTGGCAATGTAAGTTATGTTCTCTGTGAGCAGTAAAAGCATGTGTTAGATCCTAAAGATAAGGGGTACAGTGTGGAGGTGAGGGAGGTTGTAGGTTGCAGTAAGTGTATTAGCAAGGACAGAATCATAGAATCATAGAATTATCGAATCATTAAGGTTGGAAAAGACCTCTAAGATCATCAAGTCCAACCGTCAACCCAACACCACCATGCCCACTAAACCATGTCCCAAAGTGCCACATCTACACATTTTTTGAATGCCTCCAGTGATGGTGACTCAACCACTTCCCTGGGCAGCCTGTTCCAGTGCTTGACAACCCTTGCGGTGAAGAAATTTTTCCTAATGTCCAATCTAAACCTCCCCTGGCACAACTTGAGGCCATTTCCTCTTGTCTTATCACTTGTGACTTGGGAGAAGAGACCAACAACCACCTCGCTACAACCTCCTTTCAGGTAATTATAGAGAGCGATAAGGTCTCCCCTCAGCCTCCTTTTCTCCAGGCTAAACAACCCCAGTTCCCTCAGCCGCTCCTCATAAGACCTGTGCTCCAGACCCTTCACCAGCCTCGTCGCCCTTCTCTGGACACACTCCAGCACCTCAATGTCCTTCTTGTAGTGAGGGGCCCAAAACTGAACACAGGATTCGAGGTGCGGCCTCACCAGTGCCGAGTACAGGGGCACGGTCACCTCCCTCTGCCTACTGGCCACACTATTTCTGACACAGGCCAGGATGCTGTTGGCCTTCTTGGCCACCTGGGCACACTGCCGGCTCATGTTCAGCCGGCTGTCGACCAGCACCCCCAGGTCCTTTTCCGCCGGGCAGCTTTCCAGCCACTCTTCCCCAAGCCTGTAGCGTTGCCTGGGGTTGTTGTGACCCAAGTGCAGGACCCGGCACTTGGCCTTGTTGAACCTCATGCAGTTGGCCTTGTCCCATCGATCCAGCCTGTCCAGATCCCTCTGCAGAGCCTTCCTACCCTCAGGCAGATCAACACTCCCACCCAACTTGGTGTCGTCTGCAAACTTACTGAGGGTGCACTCGATCCCCTCGTCCAGATCATTGATAAAGATGTTAAATAAGACCGGCCCCAAAACTGAGCCCTGGGGAACACCGCTTGTGACCAGCAGCCAACTGGATTTAACTCCATTCACCACAACTCTCTGGGCTTGGCCGTAAGAAGCGACAATGATTGCCTCTTTCTAGAGAGGCGATTCTGGTTTGTCTGTCCTTCCACAGTTCACTTGAGAAGACAGGCCCCAAGGTGCTCTGCAAATAAACCCGGCTCTGTTGTACCACCCAGTCCTCTAGTGTGAGACTAGACAAATTCCTCCATTTTCTGCTCTTCAGTTTTCTTTGATCGTGGGTGGCACGGATAGAAATATGCACAGCTGCGTATGATGTGTTGTTGAATACACACCAGGATGCCTTGGACATTCTGGCTAGCTGCAGGTATTTCATTATATCAGTTTGAGAAACACTATTATAATGTAATATAATACAGCCCTGCTCTCATCATGCATCACTCTTCATGGAAAGTTAAACAACAGGAATGCTTAGGAGATCATTAACACCACAGAACAAGTGATCTTGCCTGAGAGGAGAAATAAAACTTGTAACAGTTCAGTGACTCAAAGGTTTAATGCAAGTTTGTTGAAAACTGGATAGGAGCAATTTACTCTGACAATGGGAATGACATGCCACAGCTGAACACTGTGCAGAGTCCGTGGCCCCAGCCATCTCACTGTGCTGAGTTTTCAGCTTGGGTAATGGTGGTAAGCTTTGGGGGTTTTTCTTGGTCATCCTGTAAGTGCACCACTGACTGCTCTGAAATGCATTTTAGAAGTTTCCAAAGTAAGGTAGAAATAGCTCTAACCATGGTTTAAATTGTTCCTTCTAAAAGTAGGCACATCATAATTGCACTTTCTGGGCTTCCTGTTTGCTTGGGCAATAGAAATTTCTGGATCAGAGCATGGCATTTAGCCATGTACTTCACTAGACGCAGTACATCAAACATTGCCTAACAAGACCGATCTTCTGTATGGGAACATTGCTAAATATAACCCAGCTTCTCTCATTCTCCACAGTACGACACGAGTAGCTCCGTATCAGCTGGATATCAAGAAAACAAAGAGGCAGAAAAAGCAGACCCTACGAGAGGGCAGATCTCTCCCCAGGCCCATCCCCAAAGGGGAAGAGGGTGGAATACCCTGTGTGGGGATGTCAAGACACAGAAGCCAAACCACACACACATCGCAGGTGCTTAGGTGCGGTGCTTTGGCAGCTCAGCTATCATTTTTAACAGCCCCCAGGAGGGCGGCATCCCCACGTCGGCCTCTGCGCCCCAGGCCAGGAGCAGAGGGCGGCGGGAGGTGACCCCTCTGCTCAGGGGCTGCACTGCCTACAGCCCCTTTCCCTGGACTGCAGGCACTGAGACATCTCCTGTGCCCCAGTGGAGGCAGAGGGACAGGGGCCAGTGGCCACCTGGCTCAACGTAGGCAACCGCCGGCACGGACGTCTGCGCCTGAGCTGCTCAGGCTGTGCTCTCCTTAGAGCCAGCAGACACATAGTCAATAGAACGAATCAGGCTCTGCTTCATCTCGTCCTGGAATTGTTCACATGAAGGAAACACTAGACATGCATTTATCTCCCAAGTGACAGTATAGAGAAGTAAAAGGTCTGGGCTCCTCTGTCTCCTATAAGGGAATCCAGATCAGCTGTGGCTGTGTATATTGTGGATGTCTCAAGTTATCCGAGACAAGTGTGATGGCAAATGCTTTGTCTGCTCAGCTATAGCTCAGGGGCCTGCTGATCACCACCCACAAATTTAAATCAGAAGCCCTCTTTCTAGCCGGGACAGCCAAGAAGCATGTGAAGGAATGCAAGGAGCTTGGCACAGGATCCACAGGCAAAACAGTCCACTCTAGGGATTCCTCAAAAATGGGAGGAGAAAGTCTTTGTTTTTTTTTCTGGAGGAGATGAAAGTCTCCTCACAGAGAGGAGCACAGGGATCTCTCTTCCTCTCCCTGGTTTTGCTGCAAAGTAGGAGATGGAGGGGGAAAAAAAAAAGTAGTTTATTCCTGTAAGCCACAGGTTAGTCAATACGTTGAACCTGAGGTCCAGCTGACTAGGCTCTGTATGGGTAAACCAGATGTAAAACACCCAGCTCATGAGATGAGCATTTGTTTAGATGCTTACTTTCATTTCTGAGGGCACTCAGTAAGCATCACTGGGTTTGCATTGCCTTAATCCTCAACTCCCTTCCGTCTGGTTCACACTGCAGCTCGCTAGCTGCCCCCCCCCCCCGAGACTTTTTCTGATTTATTATCATCAGGCTGGGGAGAATCTCAAATGTAGAAATTAGTCCACTGTGCATTAAGCGAGTTTCCTACATAAAGCATGGTGCATTAAGGCTTGTTCCTGCGTCACTGGTTTCTGAAAGCAGCTAAAACGAAGCTTAAAACTGCTTCACATCTTTTCAGCAGGAAATCATAAATCTTCTCTGTCGTTTTGGCAGCCCTCTTCCTCCTCTGCCCTTCCATGAAATTCTGTTTTCTAAACTGATTTCCATCATTTCTTTCACTGTGAACCTGACTTGCTACTGTTGCTGGTTTCATGTATTTTACCATCCCACAGGAAAAGCAGCAGGGAGGTTGGTTTTTTCCTCCCTCCAAATGTAGAGCATTTATGCCAGTGTCGGAGGAGAAGCATCACGTCCTCTTGCACCACCCCTCAGGACTGAGGGCTCCTTGAAGGCAGGTCTCTTACTAAAGTTTTGTGAGCCAGGTGAGCGTAGACGAGCGCAGGTCTGTGGGACAGACTTTCTTGGGCCCATCCCGGGCTGGGCACATATTGCACGTCGCCGGTGATCTCCAGGGAATCAACCCGCTGACGCTTCCCTCACCCTTGGTCAATCCCGTTCAGTGAGTTCCCGGCATCTCCTCTGTGAGATGTCCCTGGGGGCACATCACTGACAGGCACAGTGCTGACTAAAACGTGAGGACCAACTCACTGCTCCTTCCCCTTGCTATTAATAAGTGGAAACGGCACAGAGCTGGTATCTTCTGGTTCACCACGAGATGGTGGTAAATGCTAGCGCTGGGCCGGTGCCGGAGCATCGTCTGGCGAGCACCGGATTCCCTTTCCCTCCCTTAGGAAAACCACGCCGGAGTGACAGACTTATGCTGGGCATCCGCAAATGCTGGCAACGCACTCCATTTTCTTCATAGCCTAATTTTCTCTCCTTCTGACTCCTTTACCTTTTTCTGTTATAGTTGCTACCCTGGATGTTCAGACTTATTCTCCCTGTTCACCCCTTGTTACCGGTACTGCCATTCTCCCTGCTACTAGAGTTAGGGGTTCGCTGCAGAAGTCCCTTCCAGCCTTGTTTCGCACACATGCTGTCTCACACCACGCAGGGAAGAAAGGATGGCGGCTCTCACCAGCGGCTACACCTGGGGTTTGTTGGGGCAAAGCAGGATTGCCTGCAAAGGGCAGGCAAAGAGAGTCCATCTTACAGCCCAGGCTCCCCAGCACTCTGGCACAGGACTCCTTAGGGAATATCTGTCTTACAGAAAGTGCCTTCTTAAAATGCATTGACTACCTTAGACTAGCCACCGCGTTACAAAAGCTGTGCAGGCAAGACAACTCGGGTTTGAAGCTTCATTACAAACTGCACAGAAAGATCCGGGGTTGACTTTTTCACTGCAATGGAAACCAGTATGTCCCTTCTGCATTTGCAGTTTAATGTGGAAAAACATGGGAGAATGGAAAGAAAAATCCCCAGTCCTTACGCCCAAACACCCGTGCAGAGCCCCGTGTGCCGGCGTGCCCTGCTGCGGGCATGGGAGGCGCGCGCTGGCCCGAGTCCCGCGGGCAGTGCCACGAGGTGCACTGCCACGGTCCCAGAGCGTGCTCGGCATCGGCACGCACTTGCTGCATAATAAATACAACTCTAACCGCTTGGCTTGTCAACTGTAATATCTCTTCCAGTCCTTCTGCGTAGCTCGATGTAGGAGCTTCACTTGCGTAAGAATTTGGTATGAAATGTTTCCAAAAACCCAGGTAGCCCAGATCACTGCAGGGGCCCAGGGTCAGAGAGTAGGATCAGACAGGGCGTCCAGCCCCAGGCTCCTGCCTCCAGAGGAGGCTGAGCTTGCAGGGATGGGGTGTCACCCACTGGTGACTGTGGGTGGCTTGCTGAGATGACAGGTGAGTTTGAGTTCATTTGCACAGGGAAAAGTAGCTGGTACCCCACTACTCATCGCTGCGGCCTGGTCAGTGATGACTTTGGACTTGACGCAAAGGCAAGTTTCCCTCGGCAGGGGGAAGGAGGGAGGGAGTCCCACAGGACTGTGCTAGCCGAGCGCCTCGGGAGTGGATATGAGCAAGGGGAGGCTCTTGTCAGGCAACCTGTAAGACAGCATCCACACTGCATGTGTCAGCTGGGCCCAAATTCTGGGCTGTAATCCAAGACGCTTGCTGAGCCGCTGCTGTTGTGAACAAATTAGGTCCTAATAAACACTGGACAAGCCTCTCGGCTCATACTTGCGGCCTCCTGACCGAGACCTCTGCAGTTTGCGTGAAGCTGCTCCTTGGCTCTGCTCCTGTGCAAACTCAGCGGAGTCACTTAGATGACAGGTGATGTAAGAGGACCTCTTTGCTCCAGAAAAGAGAGGGACGGGACACTTGGCAGAGCGCTGGGGCCTTGCGGCCCTGCCTCTCACAACTGACTCGCACAGCATAAAGATGCACACTCCCGTGGCCCTGGCAGCCCAGCTGCTTCTCTTGGGGGCTACAGAGGATGCTGAAGCCCCCAAAAGGAGCCCCACGAGCCTGAACATACGAGCTACATGGCTGTTGCTGAACATGTAGTACTGGCATACTGTATGACTGAGGAACTGTGTACTGCAGGGTCCACTTAATGACAGAAATCTTTCTTCTTTTTAATTAAGGGCTGCATTCTTCCCCCATCCTTAAGTCTCATGTTTCTAATGCATTTTATAATCAAACTATCAAACTTCTTCCAGGCAGGAATTAGTAATATCAGCCAGCAAATTTGGTTATAGCAACACTGACACCACCTGGGTGGCAGGACCGATTCTGAGCACTTTAAAGACACATCAGTGCTGGACGATGAAGGTATGCTCAGGAACAGCTGTTAGAAATTAATACTCAGTGAACAAAATACAGTATTTACTTACATGGGGAAGCAAAACACTTATTCTGTACATGACTTAGTTACTCTCTGCTTCAGCCCTTTGGTTTAGTTAAATCTTTATAACCTCATTTGTATAGCCAAGCTGTCTTGGCATATTATGGGGTTTGGCTCAAGTAGCCAAACTTCATTATACAGAAAGCAGAATCTGAGATATGTGCAGCCATAAAATGGATTCCCTGAAGACACCCAGTTAAAAACAAACACTGAGCCAAATCTGGTCCAAACAACAACCGATCCCACATCGATCCTTGAGTCCAAATTTTCTCAGAGTTCAAGGTTGAGGAAGGGGAAGATGCAAGTTACATACACAGCTGGTAGCACAACCTATGGTTAGGACTGCCCAACGCATCTTGCCGTCTCAATCCTGGGTTTATTTGTGTATAACTTTGCCCAATCAGCAAATATTTACGCCAGAGCTTTCCTTGCCAGCTGTTGAAGGCTGAGTTTTCTTCAAAGTTTTCAGCCAAAACAGTTCCACATTTCTGAGAGCATCCTTCTTCCTTAACTTAAGCATGGCCGGGTTTAAGACAAACAAAAGCCCACATCTGCCTCCCAATATTCTGGCAACCATCTTCTTCGAAAAGCCGCGGTGCTCTTTTTATTGGAAGAGGGACTTGGAACTGGACAAAAAAGTAACCTTACTGCTGAGATGGACTTTTTCTAATCTCAGTGAAAAGTCTGTCTGAATTTGGCCAATTCATAAGGCTTTGGAAAAAAACCAAGCCAGCTGTAGTTCACACGTGCTCGCCAGAGGCCAGCTAGAGCTTGCAGGCTTCGTTCTCTGGTGAGTTCATGAGCATGGGACATGCTCCAGGGCCTGGAGCAGGACTTGCCTAGCAATTGCAGTTCCTAACTGCTTCAGGCCAGAGCAGCTCTAAATCCAGATATTCAGAGTGGAAAGCATGGATTTTTATTTTTTTTTTCACCTGTTTGTTTCCAGGCTACATGAAGGACGTCAGCTGAACTGAATTCAGAGGAGACGAGATGTGGAAGAGGAGGAGATATAGTTTGGAAAAGTAGATTTGGAGCTGACAAAATGAACCCTGGCAGAGAGCCGGGGGACGCAAAGTGCGCTGGGAGAATTTGGAGGATGGAGAGGAGACTGAGGCACGGCAAAGCGTGGAGTCTGGCAAGGCAACGGGGAAATGGCGCGCGGGGAAAGGATGTGAGGGGTCTCATTTCAGCCTCTCTGCACGTTATTCTGAGCTCACTTAGGAACACCTGAGCTCACTCAGAAGGCCTTCCCATACCTTACTGACTGTATGTTAAATAAACCTGGTTATGAAGACAGAATTCACCCTGATACCATCATGGTGAAAGTTATAAAAAAAGGTCCAAGACTTCACAAAACAAAATGAAACGCTTGTTGAACACCCTCAAAATGCAAGGAAGGACATTACCATCATATTACAAACAGAAAAACAGAGCCTAGAAGTATTTCCTGATTATTCAATCCAGGAAGTACATTTGCACCAGGAGACTGCTATGTAGTGGTGTGTGGATGTACTTTATATGTTCCTGTTGCCTTCTACAGCAGATGCAAGTCCTAAATTCTTCTGCAAACTAGGCTTAATTTAAGAAGTCAGGCATCTAAAGAATAAGGGATGCAAAAGTCATCACTGCATGTGAAAGAACTTGGCCTGAGTTGACGAAGAAGGAAGGGAGAGGTGAGAACCTGCAGTCTGGCAGACCCTTTTCCAATTATTCTACGGTACCATTTGATATTAAAGTTACTCCAAACTTTGAGGGTTTGGGAGCACTCCTTCCTTTCCAGGATGTCATAAAATCTGGAGAGGGTTTTTCTTCTAAAGTTTAAAATTTGTCCTAATGGAAAAAAAAAAAAATGGAATGCAAAGTTCCTATTTACTTCAGCCGAGCCTGGTCTGGCCCCCGGAGACGCTGCCTCGGCGACGCATGCTGCGTAAACCCAGCGGTGCTGCCAGTGCCCACTGCTTGCTCTGAGAGTCCCTGGTCAGATGGGCACTTTGTCATCTCACTGTGACTGCAGCTGCACCATTTGGCTTGAGTTCCCATTCCCACTTTCTGCAGGGCTTGTTGATGGGTCACTTAGTTTTTATCGCTGTCACCAGCATTCTTGGTAACGGGACGTGTCCCTGCTCACACCTTTGCTTTTATACATGTTGTGCTGCCAATTATTAGTTTTAAACCGGTTCCAACAGCATCAGCTGGCTTTCCAAAGGGACACAGAGGACAAGCTAGCGACAGCAGCCACTTGGCATTTCCAACCCTGTGGTGCAAATGGAGATGTGTTTTAAGTACTGCGACTTCTTGAATCTCTCATTATCTTGTCACAGAACAGGAATACAATTGACAGTATCAGGATACATATACACCATCTCTTATTACTGTTTAAACATAGAAAACAATACCGTATCCTATACTGGCAGGAGTACTATTAGGTATACAAAATTATTTGTCAGCTCTTTGCAATGCCTTTCCTTTTCTGGTCAATAAAAACACCATTTCTTCAGCAACTTCTACTTTTCTGTCTTTTTAAACAGCAGCGTGGATTATGTTATTCACCTATATTTACTTCTCTCTTGTTAGAAAAGCAGGTGGGCCTTTGACTGCAATCGAGTACTATCTACAAGTGCATGGTTCCAGAAAGAAGTAATTCTGCATTTTAATTTATCCTCCCCGGCTATAAAAAACTGTGTGCTTTGAAAAATATTTTCAACATTCATCAGTACATGACCATACTAATGTAATCGGTTGTGGTCAACAGGAATTTGTTAAAGCACCTTGATGTCAAACCAACTTTTTTTATACCTCATGTGACAAGAAGTGAAGACTTCTTAGTTTATAAAAGCCAAAAAATGCTCATAGATTAGAAGCAAATTTTTATAGTCTCTTTATCACACATCTCTTTTTAAAAGACTTGGCTGCAAACTAATGTAAAGCCAATGCCATTTTCTGGACCTATAATATTTCTGCTAAAAGTGCAACATTAGACTATAGGAGATGTAATGCCTGCTAAACCATAAATGAAAACCTTAACCAGGAACTGTTATGCATACAGCATGAGAAGTAATTTAATACCTCCAGTTCAGGTTTCAGCCTTGAGAACTCTGCATATTTTTTATTTGTGCCTAACGATGCTGTACAGCATTTGATACTTTTTTGGGATCATTACAGTGTTAACTCTCCCATCTTGGCCAACTGCAAATTAAATTCTCTCTAGCTCAGTTTTCCCTGTGGTCCCAGCTGGATGAAATAGTTGCACAGCTGAGTAAGGCCAGGGGCTGGCTGCATCCAGAAATTCAAAATTGCTTTGGCAGTTTCAGCCTTCATGGGTGTCTCTGAAGAAGAAGGGGAAGGAGGGTCTTGGTGCAGAGAGTGTGGGATCAAAACAGGCGTAGCGGTGACAAGGTCTGCTAGTGCCCATGGCGCTCCGGGCTCGCTCCCAACAAAGACAGACACGTAAAAACCACGTCACTTTTAAAGCAGAACCCTTCCGTTATTCCTCATATTGTAACGGCAGCCTGACGGCTATAACCATGGGTGTGCTGGTATGAGCATGCAGGGAGACCTCTGGTTCCACCTTGTCCCTAGGGTGGTTCAATTTTGGGTGCAGAAATGCCCCAGGGCTGAATGCAGAAGTCCATGTACCCAGCTAATGCCTTTGTCACCGGTTACAGTCATGCGAGCCCTACAAATCTTGAAATCTTTTCTCACCCTTGCCAGAGCACCCAAAAGAGGTGAACAGTGGCGCTGGCATGCCTCCCTGAGGAGATGGGGTGGTGGGGGAAGTACCGTAGCTCTGGTCTTCCTCAGGCTGGGAGATGTTGAAACCATATCTCCTATTTGCCGTTCCAGTGACTGGGGTTTGATGCGCCGAAGTAGGCATCACCCTCCAACTCCTCGCCTGGCTATGCTTCGAAGCACTAATGAGCCCCAGCCCATCTTTCGGAGGGACCCTCTGGAGGGAACACCAGATCCTGGATACTTTGCAAACAAGCGAAGTGGGTTTTAGGACCTACCTCCTCTAAAACCCTTTGTACGGTGGTGGGACTGGGATTTCAGGGGCCCGTTTACTGCAGAGGCTCTGTGGGGGGCCTGGTGGCTCTGACCAGCGGCTCTGGCCGCCACTGCATGGCCAGACGACCGACAGCAACTTCTGCCCTTAAACATCTGCACCCTCTGTAACATCTCTGGGGCAGTCAGGCAAACAGGTTGGAATAGCTCTGGTTCGAATTAGTCACGCAGGGAACACAAACAGAGACATCAAAATGTCCTTCGAAAACTGAGTTCCCATACAAGATGAAAGGGAGACAGAATGGCTGTGAAATAGTTTGTACAAGCATAACTAATGAAGTTTTCGCATTACAAATACAACCCAGGAACAAGTCATTATTTTTCAGGGTAGCGTCTAGTCTTCACATTTACTTATGGCCGTGCAAACTGTCCGTCAGTGGAAGAGCACGCTCCAGCAGAGGCGGGAGGGGGATCCATCTTGGATGTCCAATACAGACTTACCGAGAACCCCTCTCTGAACAGCAATGCCTCCGTCCAGCCCACAGCAACAGACCCCAGCCTTTCCACTGGCATTTGCCCACCGAAAGCCAGTCCTCAAAAGAACGTAGCTTGAAGGAGCTGGGTGTCAGTGGTCTGTCTGTCAGCAGTTCATCTGGCTGAATACAAATAGGGAACTAATTTGGGCCTGGGAGGAGAATGAAGGAAACCTGAGATTCACATCAGTGTCTGGAAAGTGATGAGGGACTCCTGGTTAGGAAAATAACAGAGCAGTCAGTCCAGGGTAGGGATGCAAATCTGGGAGTGAGAGGACAGGTAGGAGAAATATTCACCATGCTGACAGGGAAATTAGTCCCCACATGGAAAACAAATCTTCCCTGGAATCAATCAGATGTGGTCATGCCTGACTGGAGCCGACATTTCTAATCTTTTTTTGTATTAGATTATCGCTGCTTTTCCTTCTCTGGACATGCTCTGTGTTTTGTTTTAGTTGTGTGACTTTCACCATTGTACAAACTTAAAATAGCAATTTTTTTTTTCTCTTATGCTTAGCAAATTGTGCAACATGTTCACTGGGACCACAGAGCTCTGAACTGATGAGACAGGCAAGAACATGAAAATGCGGATAAGAGAAACCCCATCATGTTCACCCCAGGCCCTGTCATCAGAGCCACTCTGCTAAAAAGTGACCTACAACTGCAGGTTAGGACCAAACTGTGGTTTCCGTATTCATAAAGGAAAAGCCTTCATAAAGCAGGTGCCAAGATCTCGAACCTATTAACTGGTTTTCCATTGCCATTCTGGGCTGGGATGAAATTTCTGCCATTAAAAGTGTTTGTTATTTGGAGGTGGTGATGGGGGGAGAAGTCTCTTTCTTAATTTTTAACACTAAGCAAAAAATCCCAAACCTGCTCCTGGTCCCCTTCGTTATCCAGTCCTAAAATAGTTACCTCTCTCTCCCCCAAAGTGAGTGTATATATATTCCATGCATGCTAAAATGCCAAAATAATCAGGGGCCAATTTTTAAGTACTAAAAACCCAGTTGTACAGGTATGCTATGTTCTACTGAAGGGAGAAAAACCAAGTATGACACTAACAAAATGTTTCAGAGGAGTTAGCGTAAGTGCAGCAGGCTGGAGCCCCTCACTTGTCCTCCTCAGTCATTTCTTCACTGTAGCATTACTCCGTGCTTTAGTTTTCTGTCTCACTCCACTTTTTGTGTTCTCCATTATTTAAGTTAATGCTTCGTTACTAGCCTAATTCCTTCCACAAAAGTAAACAGGATAACAACATTGTGGAACTAGCACATAGTGGTGGTGGCTGACTACAAAGGGTTTACGTCCAGTTTATGCATACAAACAGAGCAGTACTTGTGTGGAGGCAAATCTCTTACCAGATACACTAATACAGCCGGAAAAATAAGTCTTTGAGCATACAGGTCCCGCTCAGATTTAATATGTCACTAAAACTTCGGTGGCATTTGCTACTGAGATATACTTCATGCATTTGTTTGCAATACCTCTTCCCAGCCCCTGGGTCTGTCCAGCCTGTCTGCCGGTGTTGTCTGCACAAGACCGATCATGCAGCAGAGCCCGATTCCTGGCCAGAGCTGTGGTACTGCACATTAACAAACATTATTAACAAGCAACAAGTGGTGCAGGTGTTCACGGGTGAAAAGCTACTGCAATCCAACTGACCTGGTGATGTGTTGCTTTGGAACAAGCACAAATCGATTCTAACACATTTTAGCTGCACAGAAAAAAAGACAAGTTGTTTTCTTTTCATTGACTGTTTCTCACACAAATCCTTCCGTCAAGGACTTAAAACCACGCTCGTAGCCTTTTTGTAAGCAGTCCCTGTTAACCAAGTTACAAACATAAAAGTGTAGAAAAAAATTGAACAAGTAGACAGGACAGAAAAGTTGAATGAGCATTGGCTCTTCTTATTTTAATGAAGAAATATTTCAAGTTAATATCAGTGCATATTTAGAAATAGCATGTGATACTCTCAATGCCAAACACATCAGCAAATTACAGTTTCAAAACTTTATAAATTAATGGCAAGAAAAAAAATAATTAAGATTAACATAGAGAATAAGGTTCAAAATAAACATCCTGTTTGTTTGTTGCACTGTGTCAATTATATTCCTGGTACTTAAACAGCAAGAGATCTCCAGTATTTTGTGGTAATTAGGCTCTCCAAAATAGCAGTTATTTTTCTACAAATGAATTAAGCAGTTTGCATTTATTTTTGATGTATAATTAAATGTTATTCTTAGCTGTTACAAAGAAATTTAGTCATGTCAGAGTAAAATTTCATTCCATGATTGAAAATCACACTAACATAGGAACACTGCTTTCTGGTTATACCCACTGGAAACAGTCAGCTGAGAATAGGAAGAACTACATGTGAGCACATTTGGCTGTTACATAAAATGGCTTTTTTTTTTTTCTGGTTTCACAGCCTCATAACAATACTGTTTTTCAACACTGTTCCCAGTCATTGTTTTTAAAATGGTTCATCAACATATCCTGAATCAATCACCGATATAAATAACTCCAGTGACAAAATCCATTATGGAAGGACACAGAACTGCAAACTGAAAGTTGTACCGAATGATTTTAAGGTGGAACTGTAATTACTCTACAAAATTCTGTAAAAAAAAAAACCCCACACAGTAAAAGCAGTATCTTTAATTAACTGGCAATGGTGGAATCTGAAAAACTGAGTTATAATTTTAAGAGACATTTAACTCACAATGGACTCTAATGCAAGACAAATCGCACTGAAGCTAAAAAGAGATGCATATTTAAAGCTTGCAAGTGTGATATAAAAATATTTTCTAGTTCTCTCATTTTGATACAGGGAGTCCAGTTCCCTAATGGAAGAAGATAAAATACATCCTCTTTCCTACCCCATCACTGTACATATAGTCTATTCCCTTGATATCAAGAAATGGCGCTTCCCCAACAAAAATACCAGCCATGGGAATTGCAGACTTTCTGGTAGTAAGGGTTTGTTGATTTTGCTTTTTAAGGTGTATTTTCAAGCAGGTGAAATACTGATAGGATATGCATTTCTTTCTCTACTAGTCTATTGTGCAAATCTTATACATCAACCCTGTAACTTCAATCCAACTGCAGTCTGCATCGCCCAGAATGATTAGAGAATCTAGTGTGATATTACAGCACGGAGATGACTGCCAGATTTATGGAACATCAGCCTAAATCAGATTAGTAGGAAAAGGCACATGCTTCAGATTTAGCAGGAACATCTGAAGGTTCCTCGTTACCATACCCTTACGCTCCTGAAGTTACAGTAATTCTGTGCATTACCCAAACGACAGAGTTTGCTTCCAGAAAATTGTGAGGTAACAGGAAACTTCTGCTTATGGCACGTACACATGAAAGGTCTGTGAGCTCAGCTGAAACTCTCGAAGCGCTAGGGATAACGCAGACACAAGATAGGCTGCAGTCTGGTTAGGCCAGAAACAAAAACTTAACATTTCATTATACTGCATACATTCCTTTTATGCACAAATACAGGGTGCGCAAAATAAGCTGTTTGATCAGTAAAATTTAACGTTTTGCATATGTAAAATAATCAGCTAATACTGCAATATAATCAAAAATCATGCACTAGATAAACAGAGCTTCTTCCCCATGAACAGTAGTTCTCAGGAACATTTTATTCTGCTTCAGGTAACATCTCATGATTTGCCAGCTTATATAGTCCCTTTTAAAGAACACAGCATTTAGCTAAAACTGAAAAAAAAAAAAAAAAAAAAAGTTTTTATTTTAGTTGCAATACAGCTGGGATAGATGCAACTGAGCTGCTGCAATGCACCAAAGAGTAACGAAAATTCAACATGAATATCAGAAGAATAAATATATACCCTAAATTAATCTCTGTAAATACATTCACAGGTCCACTTAAGACACCCTTATGCATAACTCATACTTCATCAAATCTGCAGAGAGAGATGGATGTTAGTTCATGGGGAAAGCAATTTATAATATGACTCGGTTTATCAGTCATTACTCCAGCAAAAATCAGTAGCATATTTGAAAATCTACATTTATTTTCCCCAGACCAACCACACAGAGGCTTAAGTCACAAATTCTATTATTTCCAATGTTCGATCAATAAGGCTTTATTTACACTTTTTTACTATAAAGTCAGGAAAAAGTTTGGTGCAGTGTGCAAGAAAAGACTGCACATTTCACTGATTGGAGACCAACATCTGCTTATGGTTTAATGCTAACCCACAGGCAGCCAATTAAAGTCCCATATATCCATGTTTTTACATAAAGTTTCCTTCCAGATTCTGTCAGAAGCATACTAGCAGTCAGGCCACCTAAAAACAGCAAAGATGGCAAAGTTTTCTTGAGGCTCAGTTTGGAATGAACATTTTTTCCAGGGAACTTATTTCTTCTTTTAGAATCCTTCGCATCATAAAACTCTATTAGTAACCTACAAGCAGACAAAAGGAGATGGTCAAAGTTATGCATTAGCGTAAGAAGTTTTAAGCAACTTACTTTCATCCAATAACTGCTTCTAATCACACATTATTTAACAAACGATTTAACAATATGTACCAGCCATCTGTAACAAGTTTAAGCAATCAGTATGCCTTAAGCATACAATGCATTCAAAGTAACATTGCACGTCAGAGTACTCAACCTGAACCCTTGTGAGCAATAAAAGCAGATTTTCTGGAGGAACTAATTTTAACACTGAATATAAAAGTTGAGAAGAATCCTTTTCATTCAGCATTTAGCAAATAAGCCCACAGTACTGGGCAATATCGTACGACAAAATAGCACACAGTTAATCATTGAACGCTGAAGGCGGGGGGAATTATCTTCATGAAATAAACTAGTAACAAACGTACAAGAGTAAAATGCTACACCATAGGTTTAGTAGTAATTTTTTTCTCCTATTTTTGAAAACCAGTAATAAATAGATTTGAAAATTCTGGGGTTTTAAGTATCTCTAAATTTGCCTGACAGACTGCTTTGGTCCCAGGAAAGATGTTCCAGACAACAGGAGTCTACAACGAGACATAGATGATCAGGGTTCAGTTTTGCTGGTCTCGACCAGAAGACTACTTGTGGGCCACTGGACAGCCTTTTATTTTATCTATCAGTTACTTCTCCATAAAATGAAACTCAGACTTTCTTGCCTCTCAAAAGTGAAGAAAAGAAAAACTACTTAGCGATCCTGAACTTCTAAGACACTTTAATAACAGTGCCATGTTTACAGATAGTAATGTTAACTTTTACATGCATTCAAAGATCACCAAATTAATCTGTTTTTTACTTCCATGGAGTGTAAGACTGGCAGAACAATTTTAAAGTAGAACATACCTGAAGAACCAGGGAAATTTCTATCTCACATAATGTATTCAAAGATTTAGAAAGTAAACAGATTCAGCTCCCTTAAACTGGACTTCCGACGTGGCAAGTTAAACCAACATCTCTCAAACAATACTTAAATCCCACATTTAGGCACAAGGTCCCCCAAGATCTGTTGCATATGCTCACTAGCGACCTTATCTGGAGATGCTGGAGGGAGCCAGGCACTTTAGGTCTGCCACAATTCAAAGATGGACAGATGAAACTTCTATTTCACCTCATTTCCCTGGTGAAGGTAGGGATCTTGGGGTTACTTTTGTTTTTATCCAATCGCTGTCTGATGGAAGATGTATAAACAATTTTGGCAGAAGATATTAGATCAAGACCTGGCCCTTTCTAACTCTAACCTAACACTGATTATAAGAATCAAACTGCTTTTTGCTTGCTTGCCTACCACAGGCATCTTACATTTGTGGCTGTGCATGACTCAGCTTCAAGAAGATAAATGGAGAGTATTCAGATGAATATGAGTCTCGCCTGGAACACAGCTCTTCAGCCTAAGGAAGGTCTAAAACCTCTAAGAATCCCAACCTCCTGAGCAAAAGCTTTAACCACAAGGGTATTACACAAAATATGCGCAGGAGTACCAATACCACTTCTCTTCAGAGAGCCCTACAGCTTGCACTGCTGGTAACACAGAAATCATGGGTATATCTGTTAATATAAAAGACGACAACTTCTTTAAACAGAAAGTTCTGCACATTGTTACTCACTTATCCTTTATTTCAAAACGTTCATGAAGCCACCTTCTCATGTACATCTGCTCTTCTGGAATGTCCTTCAGTTCAATTCGATCAATGAAAATATGAACTCTTGGGCATTCCTTGCAAAGAAACTCTAAAAAGAGAGCAAACCAACAGGACTGAGTTACAAAAACACTGTAGGGCATTTATTTGTCTAAAATACACTGAAAATCTGACCTCGTAGCTTTAAGTGCCTTGGAAGCCTAACTTCAGTTTTCAAAAGCCTCCCCTCTTTATGTTTGGATCCTGAGCACTTCACTGAACTTAGAAGCCATCACACTTTTGAAATGGTGGCCCCTTATCACGTGCAGCATGGAAAAACTATCCTAAAATGCACCCTGCTAACTGTAAAATGCTGTGCTTGAAAATGTTATACTTCTACCTCAGCAGCAATCTACTCATTCTGTAGTGTGGGATGCAGTAACTTTGATGTTGTAATGTTATCCAGCCTGCAATTTTGATTAAAGTTAGCAATCCTCTTTGCTTGTCCTTTTTGAAATCCAAATTTTGTTTGCTCCTGAATGACAAAATCAGAATTACAGTGATTTCCCAAAGCATCTCCAGGAGGAAGTGGGCTTCAGTTTAAGTAATAACCTATAATTAAAAAGTACAATAGGGCAAAAGACTCAGAACAAAATGCTGCTTTCCATTTTGCATCCCTTCATTTTTCTTCTGTCTTACAAGGCTCGAGACAGCCCTATTGCAACCCCCCTTCCCCATTTCCTCAATTTGTCCCTAGAAAAATTTCCTAAGCAAGCATTAAGCCAATTACAAACAAAACGCCATTACTCAGATAGCCTTGTGGGATTTCTTACAACTAACAAGTGGTAAAAATACTGCACATGGAATGAAAAACCCACCAGTATTTGTGTATTAATAATCATTTGCATTTATCAGTAGCCAGGGGTATTGTAGTAATCATAGCATCCCTGTACAAAGAGATGCATGATGTGAGGATGGAAGTCCTTAGAAATTTGGACAATCTTCATATTTTGAAAAGGGACCAGAAGTGCCTTCCTACAATACAGATGGGGCAACAAATGTAACACAGACTGGGTGTTAGAACCTGTAGGTTGTTAACATTTTTTGGACAGCAGTGCAGATGTACAGAGGAGTTTGACCCATAACTGTATCTTGACGAATGACTGTGCAAAATAATTGTCACTGCATGTACATCTTTATTATTGTCTGCCAAAGCAGATATCTCCCTATTTGTTTTTCTTCTTTACACGATTATTTATTTTTAAGGACTTTGCTGTAAAAGCAATCCTTATCAAATTGCCTTAAAGAAATTTGAAAGCCTGTTCATGCAAATGTGTTTGCGTGCTTGTAGAGGGGGAGGGAAGGAGAGGAGATAAAGAGATCAGTAAAGCAGAGACTTGTAAGGTGCTGTGTGCAGTTTTGTTTAAATCTTGGGCAGAGAGTGCCCTTCCCTGAACTGCACTGTAGCGTAACGGGAGCAACATGGCCCCTGCACCATCAACTGAGGAAATGGCTGAGGGCTTTAACCAGAAACAAGTCCACCTCTTAGACATGGAGTAGCAAACAAACACAACTGTCGCTAAAAAGTTTCTGGTAAAACCGTCTCCTAGCTACAGGTAGGTCTTCAGATTTATGTGCAACATTTTTACTAACCACAAAGAAATCAGTGCAGTGCTCATGTATCTGAAAGCAGGTTTTTCCTCTTGCTTTTAATGGTAAGGAAGGATTTTCCAGATCTTTTTCTCTGAGGGTACTATCCAGGCCACTCTATGAAGGTCATTCATTATATGAGCACTTAAAAACAAACTATTAATATTTTAAAATGACAGATGTATTATCCGTGTCTTAAATGCTTATAATGTTCACTGATGTACAAATCCTCTTTTTGAGTGGCATTACCTATTAAGTGGAACATTCTAAAAATATGCAAAACTGTATATAGAAAACAAATGCCTGGAAGCCAGATGATATGGTCTTTTTTGTACTAGACTCCTATAAAAAGCATCTATGCTATGCATATTCATCTAGGGCTGAAGATCTAGCTTTAAAAGATATTTGAAACATTCTGTGCATTGTATAGTGTATGTTTCTTTTGCTTCATAGCACATAGGTTGTTCTGTATAGGAACAAACAACTCTTTCCTGACGTTATTTTTATAATCTCAGTTATAAATTATTAAGGAAAATTATAAACCAAGCAAAATTCTAAGTTAGATGAGATAGCATTATTAATAGCTATATGGTATTTTTAAAACTAATGTTATGCTGCTTAAAAAAATATTGATATTTGGTCATTTAAAGAAAGCAACAGAGTACATTATCAATAATAAGCTCTAGTTAACAAAACAGGAATGAGACATAAGTATTTCAAAAGAAAGACCTTCCCCCACCAAAGCTGAAAGCAGCAACTCTACAAATCTGCTTAGAAAGCAAAAAACCCCTCCACAAATATCTAAGCATTGCTGCTGGTTTTCTACCTTATGCCCAAGTTCCAATGCACGTCGATTCTTACTACTTCCTACACTGGTCTTCTTCAACCAGTCTAAATTGAGTCCCCATATGTGAAGATCCTAAAACTTTGTCTTAATTTCCCACCTTTATAAATACCAATGCCCTTCTGCATAGCCTTATCCTCCCCTGCAGTTTGAGACTTAGCACAGTCTTGCCGAAGGCTGTGTGATCTGCAACTGCAGGTGCTCCCCTAGAGAGAGGATCATGATTCCCATCCACTGATTAAAGGCTCTTTATCCAAACCCTGGGCATCCACGACATCTGCAGATGACATTGTAACGCATGCAATCAAGCTAGTCAGGGAATCTGATTAGTCTTTAATTATCCAATTCATGTCACGTTTTAATGCAACTAATCAAATTTTTTTTTTTTTCAGATGCACAATGTCACTGCAATCACAGAAGAACACCAGTGGATAAGAACAATATATTGAGAGGTTGTTTTTGAGAAGAAACAGCTGCATTTTATCACCACAACCTCTGAAGGTTTGTGGTGGTCCCATGACCCTTAATTTCACATTAGCTTAACTCCCAAAAGACTTATGTAATTAAGCTAAGAAACAAAATCTTATTGAAGCAATTTATTATGTGCAAACTACATCCAACTTCAGGGACACTAGCCCTTAAGGCCAACATCTGACAGGCTTTTCAGAGCCCTAAACTTGCCAGAATTTGTTATAATTAACAGCAGGAACAAGCAAGCCTGAACTTTCCTTCAAAAGACAAAACGTACATGCAAATCATGCATTATAATCAAACGTTATACTGAGGACAGCATTAGTCAATCAAGAACCGAGTATGATTTAGGTTAAATGAACACTAACATCTTGTGTGGGAGCCAAGTGGACTGACTGTCGTGCGGGAGATAATTTCCTAATAAAACTTTCTATCTGGCTAAATAACGGATACAAGTGCAAAATGTTTATAATGCTTCCGGTGACCAACCACAGCAGAAGGAAGGAATTGAAAACAGTAAGGTGGATCAAGCATTTTTTGTTCTTAAACTGTGACATTGTGGCCCTCCTTCTGCAGGACAGGATTCACACTAACACAGGACTGAAGGATTTAGTGCAGAATTATGATTAACGAACGGGGTGCAACAGCCTCCAGGAAAGGAATCGGATCCACGGAGTTTTTAATTGCAAACGGATGTTTTGGGAAGGTGTTCTGCCCGCTGGGGCTTCCACAAAATTCTACCAGTTTTCAACTCCTCACCTTCAAAAGCCAATTAATTCTGTTTTGAATTATCAGCATTACCAGAGAAAGTGAGGGAAGGAGAGAAGCTCCAAAGCATAGACATACCTGTAACTGAGAAGGGACATACAAATGGCCTCAGACCACCTTCCCCTTAATGCTACCACAGAAGTTCATTCCACCACTCCAAATTATTTGCCTTGCCCCTTAAGAAAGTTGTGACAGTGGCGTTATACTTAAACAGATATTCCAGTTTTCAATTACTAATGAAGTCTATTTTTATATGCACTTTAAATACAACAGCAATAAAGTAGCTCAGATTTCAAGCTCCTACATAGTCTTCTACTGCAACGTAATTATTGCCAAAGTCCTTCAAAATTAAGAAAGGACAAACTGAAGTCTAACATAGTTGTGTCCACTTAAAGAGCCCGCAATTCTCTTCTGTTTTAACAGATTTCAGTAATGTTTGTGATGAATTGAAAATGATATCACAGGAAACTAAAATCTGAGTAATGTATATTTATTCTAAGTAACTAGTATTTCAAATGTGTAAGAATAAGTCTCTTCAGTAACAGAACATTGCATGGTGTGGTGCGTATAGTTTTACAGGCAAAACCATGATAGCAAAGACATTCCTCTCTGAACTGTAGATGCTTTCTCCACTTTTAAAATTTTCATTAGTCTGGACTTAAGTGTTCAGCTACCAACGCCATTCGTAAACTATCTCCCCCTCAAATAAATAAATCCCATCTCTCCACTTTCATTTACTTTGTACACCAAATTAACGAACAATTGGCAAAACAAACACAAATTTAAGTCCTGTGTTGTTTCTCAGCTTCACACTTTCCATCACCTCAAGTTGAGTTGACAGGAAACTATTTCACGGCTTGCTCTAACAAAATAAAGCAGTGGTACAGCAAAGCGGCACTAGATGGGAAAGCAAACATCCAGAGTACAGCAAAGGTTGTTTAGACAGGTTAACCTGGAGCAGTGGAGGAGCGGGCAGCACTGGTACCTGCTGGTACTGCTGATGTAGGGAAGCACAGAGGGGATGTTCTGCAGGCTAAATTCAGCCTTACAGCCAGGAGACAAGCACGGGATGTGAGGAATAGCACTCTCAGAAATACTGCCAATCGCCTGCACAAGGCCTGAGGTGCATGCAAAGATCAGAGCCTCCATGCATCCATGAGGGACACAGCGTAGGGAGTAAGCACCTTAGGAGCTGGGAGACCTTTTGAGACAAGAGAAATGGGATGCACCTGAATCATTATTAAGGTGCTGGCAATGGAAACTGAAAAGGTCTTAGCATTTCAACTAGCAGTTGGGGAAAGGGAAAGGTCAAGAAAAGCAACCTGTTCAGACTGACATAACATACGAGGCCGATGTGGCTAAAATTCAACGTGAGGGCAAAATTCAGAAGTGCTTCTGTACCAACATGAGAAGCCTAAACATGAAGACAGGAGAACAAGAGATTACCCCTGTAAGGCAGGTATCCCGGTGACCTTGAAGGAGCATGCAACATTACCAGGCTACCAGATTTATAGGAATGATGGAATAGGATGTACAGGTGAGGGAATGGCAGTGTGAGTGAAGGATTATATAAAGTATAACAACTTTATATAATAAGGAGACAGACGCACAATGAAATCCCTGTGGATGGAAATCCCAGACTCTTAATAAAATATATATTAGATAGATATATTAAATGACTTCCTGATAAGTTTGATAATAATGATCAGAAACTGTGAAGCCAGACTGAGAGCTGCAAGTTCAGGACAGGTAGCAGGAGTGTGAGATTCCAGCTACCTTTATCGAACTGCATCAATGCTTCAATGCTTCCATTGGGGGGGGGGGGGGGGGGGGGGGGGAAGAAAGACAAAATAAAAAGTGTTTCCTGGAACAACTAGTTGCAAAACCCACAATAAAAGATGCCATTCCTGATGTGGTCTTGAGTGGTGCACAGTGTTAGTGAGAAGTGCTCTGCAACCACAATACAATTAATTGCAGCATTGTAGAGAAAGAGCCTACAGCACACAAATGCACAATTAAATGAACTATGTAATGGGGGGGTGGGAGGGAAGGCAAAGTGTCAAAACAGCCTAAAAGAAACAGTCCAAAAGGAGGCAGCCTAGAGGCTGCTAAAAAAAACCCCTAAATACCAAACCCCAGAAAAACCTGTATTAGAAACCCAGGTAAAAGATATGTAACACTGCAAAAGAAAAAGTCTGGGTGGGTCTGAAACCCACCTGTGTGGTTTAAGGGGAAAATTAAGAGGGCTACCACTACATTCCGACCTTCTCCTCTTTGAGGAATGGAAAGCTTGTCCAAATAAGGAAAAGCCACAAAACCACTCATGCCAAATGTAACCATAAAATTAAGAGGACTAAAAAGGAACTTGAAAAATGCAAAGGATGCTCTAACAATTTTAACTTTTTTGAATATATCAAAAGCAGTAAACCAGCTAAGGCACTGGTGGGACTGCTGGATGACAAAGGTGTGAAAAGCAGCACTCATGGTGAAGTATAAGCCCATGCAAGAGAAGCTCAAATATTTGTTTGCATTATTCTTTCTTGCTGAAAATATTTGATTCCTACACCCATTGCATTCTTTGTACCAGATCGCTCAAAGGAACTAGATCAATAAGTAAACAGAGAGAAAGTATTAGACTAAATAAACAAGTTAGATGTCAGGAAGTCACCCAAACCAGACAGCATTCATCCAAAAGTTCTCAAATGTGGAACTGAAAAACAAAGATGTGTAACCTATCATCACAAACAGCCACTGTGCCAGAAAAATGGGGAGTTTCCCTTCTACATACGAGGGCTTTAGAGATGATGCTGGGAAATACAAACCAAAGAGTCTTACATCCCTGGGTAAGATAGCAGGGTCTATAATAAGATCACTAAGCACAGAGACAATCACAGTCTGTTGGAAAAGAGCTGGCATGGATTCTGTAAAGGGAAATCCTGTCTCACCAATTTGCTGGATTTCTACAACAGTGTCAAGGTTGCAGGCGGATAAAGGGGATTCACTGGACATGATGTATTTGAATTTTCATAAAGCCTCTGACAGGGTTCCACACTGAAGGCTATTAAAGAAGTTAAGCTGTCATGGGATTAGAGAAAATGATGTTTTATAGACCGAAAGCTGCTTAAAGGAGAGGAAGCAAATGGAAGGACTTAATGGACACTTTTCAGGATGGAAAAGACCCAGCAATTGGGGTCCTCCAGGGATTGACACTAGGACTGGTTGTATTCTGTGTCATGACTGATGAGCTGAAGAAGGGAGCAAATAGTGAACCCTCCATTTTTTCACAACTTTTTCAGAATATCCTAAGCTCTTTTGGGTAGTCAAATGCTGGCTGAACTCCAAAAGGACCTCAAAGCTGAGCAAACGGTGAAAATGTGGCAGCTGAGCTTCAGCGTAAACAAACGTGGAAAAATAACAAGAAACCCTGATTACATGATGCTTAACTTGGAATTGGTGGTTACAACTTGGGACTCGCTGACGCTTCTCTGAAACCATCCTCTCAAATTGTACAACAGCAGCCCCAAATTCCCCCAAATACTAGACAGCATCAGCAAGGACATTGAGAACAGGGCAAAGTGAGTCACTTTGCAGATATATAAAAAGATTGTGAATCCACATTTTAAATACCGTGTGCAGTTCTGGTCTCTATCTCAAGGAGGGTGTAGTGGACTCAGAGAAGGTCACAGAAAAGGCCAACTAAAACATTTAAGGAGAAAAAGCACCTGCATTACAAACAAGGAGAGATTAAAAAGGCCAAATTTTCAGTTTGGAGAAGGGAAGCAGAGGGAAGGATATGACAGCTTAAAAAAAAAAATAATAAAAAACCCTGAAGATGGCAGGAAAGAACTATAGCTCAACAAATCCTGCAAATTCAAGGGTAAATAATCACATATCTGTACCTTCCTCAGGATGCCCAGATGTAAAGAATCTTTTGAAATTATTATTAGAAAATGGTACATATCGTTTTCTATACTGGTATTAGCACTGGAGAGCAGCAGAGTGTCATTGTAAGCTGTCTTGCTGAAACAAGATGGTATTTCGTAGAATCATAGAATGGTTTGGGTTGGAAGGCACCTCAAAGATCATCTAGTTCCAACCCCCCTGCCACGGGCAGAGACACCTTCCACTAGACCAGGTTGCTCAAAGCCCCATCCAACCGGGCCTTGAACACTTCCACGGATGTTGCATCCACAACTTCTCTGGGCAACCTGTGCCAGTGTTTCACCATCCTCATAGTGAAGAATTTCTTCCTTGTATCTAATCTAAATCTACCCTCTTTCAGTTTAAAGCCATTACCCCTTGTCCTATCACTACATGCCCTTGTACAAAGTCCCTCTCCAGCTTTCTTGTAGGCCCCCTTCAGGTACTGGAAGGCTACTACAAGGTCTCCCTGGAGCCTTCCCTTCTCAAGGCTGAATGACCCCAACTCTCTCAGCCTGTCTTCATAGGATAGGTGCTCCAGCCCTCTGAGCATCTTTGTGGCCGTCCTCTGGACTCGCTCCAACAGGTCCATGTCCTTCTTACGTTGGGGACCTCAGAGCTGGACACAATATTCCAGGTGGGGTCTCATGAGAGTGGAGTAGAGGGGGAGAATCACCTCCCTTGACCTGCTGGCCACATTTCTTTTGATGCAGCCCAGGGTACAGTTGGTTTTCTGGGCTGCACGTGTACATTGCCGGGTCATGTTGAGCTTCTCATCAACCAACAGCTCCAAGTCCTTCTCCTCAGGGCTGCTCTCAATCCATTCTCCACCCAGCCTGTATTTGTGCTTGGGATAGCCCCAACCCATGTGCAGGACCTTGCACTTGGCCTTGCTGAACTTCATGAGGTTCGCACGGGCCCACCTCTCAAGCCTGTTAAGGTCCCTCTGGATGGCATCCCTTCCCTCCAGCATGTCAACAGCACCACACAGCTTGGTGTCGTCAGCTAACTTGCTGAGGGTGCACTCAATCCCACTGTCCACATTGCCGACAAAGACAGATGTTAAACAGTGCTGGTCCCAATACTGAGCTCTGAGGAACACCACTTATCACTGGTCTCCACTTGGACATCAAGCCCTCGACCGCAACTCTTTGAGTGCGACCATCCAGCCAATTCCTTATCCACCCAGTGGTCCATCCATCAAATCCACCCATCAAATCAAATTTGATGAAGACCCACAGTACTTGCACATCGTAGTTCACTGAAACCATCTTCAAGGGGCTTTAATCTGTTATTCTAACAGATGCATTCTGGCCTTTGCACTGCTCTATAACAATTTGTGAATATTGTACATTGGCCAAGTTAGCAGGAGGTTTCCTACAAAAGAATAACAGTTTTGATCAACAGGCTGCCAGCAACAGAACCTGGATCAGGTTAGGTCTGTGGACTACATCTAAAGGGTCTCCCACTGCTAGTAACTGAAAAGGAGCAAATTTAGGAGATATCTGTGTCTTCCTTGGAACATTTTTAAGGTTTCAGAAGTGGAAAAAAAAGTTGAATTATGCAATTTAAAAAAGGCAAGAAAAGATACAAGGACTGGACCAGTTCAAAACAATGCTCTTTCTAGCAAATAAACAGGATCTGTTAGGAACTATGCCAGTACTGCTAGTATTGATATTTTTGCCTTTCCTTCAGACAGTCTGTTTTGATAAACAGAGAACAGTACTACAAACAGAGTAGAAGAAAAGGACTCTGATGCACAAAAAAAGCAAAAATAAACACAGGCTCTCAAAGCAGCAACATATTTCTGGCCAAACCTGACAGTGTGAAGAAGTTAAAGTTGTTTTTGTTATCCTCAGGGTTTAGATACACTTTTGCATAAAGATCAGGAGTTCCTCAAGCTGTTGTACATAAATGCTGCCTGGGGAGCTGAATGCTTCCTCTCACATGTGCATGAGGCCCAGGGTGCAGGGTAATTTTATGAATCTCCAGTGTAAATACTTTCAAAATCCTCTTTGTGTAGCAGAGGTTTTCTGATGACCATGTGCTTTCTGATCATAAATTCCCAAAGGGAAGCTCAGATACCCACCTTCAGTAGGAGCTGCCTGAGAATAACTGAGATACACAAGGTCCAAGTTTACAAACAGCAACACAAACTCTGGGCTCGAAGGGATGCTGAAGGGGGTTATTACCCCCATTGAGGGGTGTTATTAACACACAGATGTAGCGCCCACAGGTGTTTTTAATTTGGGAAAAGAAAGAATCATTTACTCTTGCCTTACTCCTAACACTCCTCCTTAGGCATCCAAGTTTGGTTGTTGGTGGAGACAAGAAACTGGGCTTCAGGGACTCCAAATAGAGTCATCTTTATGTCCTTGTTTTTGAGATAGGTAAAGAAATGAAGGTGCTACTCATGCTCAGACTGACCTTCACGTTC
Source organism: Oceanodroma leucorhoa (assembly GCA_030449065.1). Classification (NCBI taxonomy): domain Eukaryota; kingdom Metazoa; phylum Chordata; class Aves; order Procellariiformes; genus Oceanodroma; species Oceanodroma leucorhoa. The sequence continues at coordinate 2,726,900 of JASVER010000104.1, forward strand.
TCCGATTTTTGGAGTCCTATGAAGAACTACAGCAAGGCCTGCATATACTCCCATAAACTGATGCTGCTCTTCAGGGGAATTTAATTATTTTCAAGCAGAAGTACAATGTTTAATTGTTACGGTATGAAAATACTTTGCGTTTACTCAGACTATCCTTATCTGCAGAATATTGATGCATATGTCCACATCTGCGTTCAAAGTGCCATTTCAAATAAGTCATCCACAAATTAAAAGATAGGCTTTTATGTTCCTCAAGCTACTTTTAATTACACTGGCTCTAAAATGAGAGATCTAATCCTACGGAGGACAAGTGAAAATGCATTCAGTTTAAAAGTGAAGGACAGTTTACTTATTTTGTGGTATCTGGTGAAATCATGTTGTTAAAAAAGTTGTATTTCAATATTTTACACAAAATAAAACCAGGGTTTTCCATTAAAGGAAAAATGTATGATAGAATATCACAGAACTATGCTGCCAACTAGTGTTGCTATCAAAATTCCTCCAAATATTTCAATGGAAAATTTACATTTTGAAATATGAAAGGTAGTTACTTGAATTTTGCTTGAACAGATGCAGAATGACAAGTTCTTGATGTGAGATTTACATGTTAAAAAGCCATCACACACTTGATGTAAATTTCACCAATGCTGATGTCCAGCCTCAGTTCTAATCTACATCCTTTTTTCAGTTGCTCTAAAATAATTGCCATTTACTTTTCAATATTCTTTCATGCAATAACAACATGACAGCTAGCAGAGATCTGAATAGATTATTAGTAATTTCATCACTATAAATCTTACTTTGGACTGTTTTACATTCCTGTTACTGTTTATCGGTTTATTAATTTAGTTTTTTAATTCTTTCAACATATCTATAACCATGTGCTTGTTATCATTCTTTGAACCTTGAAAGACAATGGATATGATCAAATTTGGGCCACAGTCCAAAGACTGGTTTCTATTACTCCAGTTTCTTTTCTATTGCCCTGTACTTCACTGTCTAACTGGGTCCTAAGAGAAGTGCTAGCATTTGGAAAAGTGTAGTTTCCCCTAGGGAAGTTAGGCCAGTCTGACCTCCTCAAATTATACTGATCAAAGTGATGTACGGATTTTCAGAAATGCACACATACACATGCTTTCAAAGTGTTTGTTCTGGAACTGATACACAACAGAGTCAATAATTCTCAGGAATTCCTCTGACTTCTTTAAGACAGAGTCTACATGTACTTGCTATTTTTGTTCTGTGTTTATCACGCAGCACATGCTGCTATTTCACATACTCTTTCATCTACAATGGCCAGATAAATACCATCTAGTTATGTTAAAGCCTTCAGGCAGAATAATAAAGATGTAGATGTGTACATAATGGTCTTTCAGGTGCAAGAATGACAACAGTTCCCACATCCCATGAGACCTGCCCCTTAACACCAGGCAAAGCTGGATGTGAACACTTAGGACATTCATTCAGAAGAGGGAAAACTAGGTTCTCATTCTTCCCAAGCTTATTTCTACTTTTTACTTAATGACAGTGTAGACAATATCAACAAATCCAGCACAAGAGCTTCTCCCCCTCTTTTTCCCTTCTAAATAGTTCTTCCAGAATTCAGTACCTGAGATGCACTTCAGCTGTGCCACAGTGCCCACATGATTATTTGTATCTTATTCCAATGACCACAAATAAATACTGTCTAGCAGCATGGTCCTCCCAAAGCAGGACCATCACGTTCTGTCATTAATGATCTGGACAAACCATCTTCAGTAGCGAGAGGGGAGAAATCTGTGGGAAATCGCTATTCTTCGGAAAGGCTGCCATGTGCAGGACAAGCTTCCACTGGAAACGTACCAAAATCCAAACTTCTTGGAATGAAAAGGAATGAATAATGAATAAATGGTAGGAAAAAAATTACATTCATTGGCCACAACTGGATGTGAAGCAATAGCGGAAAGCAACATCCCTGTCTAAAGCTAATCTACATTTTAATCCCTGTCTAAGATTAATCAAATTTAATGTTTTCTAAAACAAACAACTTGCAGCTGGAAAGTGCCAACAGAACATTAAAATGCATAGTGACAAAAAGTTCAACGCATTTGAAAGGATATACTGTAGTAATTTGCCTGCTCTAAAAAAGTACCATGTTATCAGGTCTGCCTGGCATTCACTGTTCTTCTCAAAGCACTAATGCAGAAAGGATGGTGAATATCTACTTTCCAGTTGCTCATATACTATGTTTTGTTTTAATCCTATTGAGCAAGTCAACATTATGATATTTAAGCTTGCTGGGCTGAAAAAAATAATAATCCAATTTTACTATGAAAGGCTATTTACACTAAGAGTTCCATATTACAAAATCTAAAATGCAATTCATTTTTTCTTTGGAATTTTTTTCCCATTTAGGGTTTACTAACACAATTTCTCAGATAAAGCATGGTAGTACTACTCAGTCACTAAAATGTTCCTTTTAACCTGCTCTGTTTACTACTGGAGACAGCAGCCAAGAGCTGTCCATATCCCTGGATAAGTATGGGTTTTTCCAGAAGTGGCACAGGCTGTTCTGAGGAATTGAGATTTATAGAACTGAAAGTAAAATGCATTTCAAGAAACACATTATATCTGTGTGGAATTCAGGTTTCATTCACATGGGAAATGTCATACTATGGGAAATACAGTCCTCAAGTAAAGTTGTGTTTATCAGAAGTTTGTTTTCCATGCAATAAATTTCAATCAGAGTTGCTAGATTGAAAAAGACATGTCAACCTTATCTTTTAAAAATTACCAGGATTGCACTGCTGTTTTATTCCGATGAGAATGAAAAACAAAATTCTCATTCAGCACTGACACAAATATGAAATGTTCATATGAAATGCACACATGAAAATGACATTTTATAACTCATTTTAATACAGTAAAAGAGCAATAATGCTAAAAAATTTCAAATGCATAACAATATGTAATTCAATTCTTGTAATATTATAACAAATGGTGAAATGATCTTGACCTCTTAGAACAGAAATTGTTTTTCTTCCACTTTGTGTCTGGAGGGCCTAAAAGAATGACAACTATGTTCCACACTGTAATTTATAAAGTGTCCTAATCTACATAATTTATATTATATGGAATACACGTGACTGCCACAATAGCGTGGACTGCCCTGCGTGGATATTTCATTTATCTGCTCTGTAATGGGTAACAACTGGTTGGCTGCACTTCATTCTGTGTTACTGCCTTTATTTTTACCCAAGGCTGAGATAGTAATTACCCCAGCCCTAACAGTAAGGGTGGCTGAAAGATATGCCTGGACTGCCTGCTGTGGAGTCTCCAGAAGGCTGGATGTGGAGTAGCCACCCCAAACCATCTGATTACCACTTGACACTGGACACAAGAAACAGCCAACAGGGAAATCCAGTTTGTTGGTTCCCTTTCCATAATTATATCATGCTTCATGCAAACAGGAAGGTTCAATAGGTGAAGAGGTCTTATAAGGAATTTGAACATTTGCCATCTTATCATTAGGTAATGGCATTTTAATAGTTTAATTAACCATCAGGCTGTGAGAAGTCCAGCATGAGAATGGTTGAAACTGCCTAGTAATTAAGTCATGAAACAAGATACGCTGCAGGGAAGGGGAAACAATCCTATTTGTTTTGAAGGGGGTCTTGGAAAAGGTTGGGTGACAGGACAAGAGGGAGGCTGCCCAGTCTTAAAGGAGTCTGTAAGAGGATATTTAAGATATTTAAGCTGCACTATGAACTATTTTTAGCAGCAGAAGGAACAAGTCCCAGTGACACTGGGCCAGACAAGGAATGGGGAGTTAGCTAAGAAGTTCCCTGCAGGTCCCTCAGCCAACACTGATCCCTTGCCCAAGTTTGAACAGCTCTGTGGAACTACTGTGGCTTTTTTATCCCACTTGGTATCAGTAGTGCAAAAGACTCAGAAGTATCACTTGGAGCAAACTAGCAACAGATATGGCTGAGTAACACATCAACTACAACTGGAAAGAAAGATGACGTCTGGCCCTCCAGTGACAGTGCAGGTAAATTAATTACTTAAAAATAAAAAAAATAATTAAAAAAAATCAATCCACCACCAAGCACAATCAAAAAACAGCAAACCCTGAAGCTCTCTGTCCCAGAATTTTCCCCAACAGAAACCCCAGAACTTATTTTCTGGCTAGATTACTCAAGGAACATACAACTAATTTACCCCATTCTCTCAAGGCGCTCTAAGTGGTTTAAAATACTACAGCAAGTGAAGCGCACTTGCATAAAATGCTTTTAAGTGTTTGTAAGGTTACTGGGTATGTGTAGCAATTTGAAAAATCCCAGTAAAATACTATTACTACACATTTTCCCTTTAAAATACATGCATTTCAGCAATCAGATCACGTGAACATGTATGTAGAACAGCAGAGGGAAAGAGACAGAGAATTTATGATGATGCCAAATCCCAGTGCTAGAAGAAACATGGTAAACAGCACCTGCTGCCTATGGCCCCAAGTTCATTTTAACTCCAAAGAGCACTTGTATGCAGAATTTGACTACAGAAATATTCTTTGCGTAGAATAGGGAAGGGAAGGGCAGGAATGTCAGAGGTAACTATTGAAAAGCCTAGTCACTGATGAACAATGCCCAAGGTATGGTAAAATGGCTGAAGCACTCTGAAGAGTATCTTCAGAGCATTACAAAGCACCTGAAGTTGGTTCTGTATATTAACAAGCATATGGCTGTAGCATGTCTAATATACATCAACTCACCTGTCATAGACGGTGCCAGTTTTCTTTGCCCTTTATGGTCCACAGTACCTTCATAAGCTACAGTCACATCATACACTGCATCCAGATAGTCTTTCATTGTGTCAATGGCTACATGAGTTGCCTTCACACGTGGCGTTAGCACATGCTTTAATATAGCAAGTCCTAGAGGGGGAAAAAAAAATAATTACAGCATTTGAAAGTAAAATGGACTACATTCACAAAAGGAACACCATGCCAAAGAACTTCAGCACTCCCACTCAAAACCACAAAAGGTTCATTTTTAATCTCATTTCTCAGTTGAGAGAGAGAGCGTGCGCATATGCACACTGCACATGCTCTACTGAGCACATGTAGAAGATGAAACAGAAATCCTAAAGGATATTAATGACAAAAAGGCTGCTCAACAAACAGTCCTTTTTACAGCTCCTGCTCTAGAAGCAGTGATGGTTTTAATGTGGCTCGTAAGTGATGAAACAACACTTCTCTTTACTGTTTATGTTATGAGGTAAAAAAAGAGCAAATTAACTGAGAAATACTAAACGTACAGGACATCGCCTCCTGAAATTCTGTATCAGAAACAGATTTGGTAGGTGAGGCATAAGTACAGATAATTTAAGCACGCCTAATACTCATCTGGCATTTTAATTCCAAAGGACAATTTTGTCAACATACTGAACCCTAATACTGCCCCACAGTAACAAAAAAGTGGTTGTCTTAAACTACACATGCTTAAACAGGATGCTACGTTTCTCCAAAGCTACCATGGTATCAGAAATTTCAATGTGTTTTGCTATTGTCTACTATAGATTCTAGCTTTCCCTGCTTTTGCTTCCTTCTCCTAATGGCACATTCTGGGACATTAGATATGGTTACTCTGAGGGTCCTTGCTTTGGGGAAGGACGGGGAAAAGCAGTTAGATTCAAGGCAGCTTCAGCCAACGGCAATGACTTGCTGCTACAGAAAATGGGACATTCCACTTCATCCTTGCAGTTGTTTCCCTTACTGCTCTTTTGTGCATGCTTGTTCCTGCTGCTAACCTTGTATTGCCCTGGCACCCCCCCTCCCACCAGCTGATTCAACTCACCACCCCAGCAGAAAACTAAGCAGGGAGGGGGAAAATATAGCACCGAGAACTGACAGCAAGGAGGAAACCTTCTCTGTTTCCCTGCGAACAACCTATTACAATTGACTCGGCTACTAAAAAATCCATAGTCACAGAAATCAACTGTTGTCCTTAACCATCCAGGCCAAGACAGAGAGATTGGTATGTCAATGACACAAGTACGTCAGGTTTAACAGCACTCCGCAAGTCTTAACAACAGTATTTCATATCCATGTTTGCTTCAGCTGACCACTTCCACCTAGAGCATACTTAAGAACACACAAATACTGGGCTCAAAAGTATAAACTTTATTCTATTTGCAGAATTTTAATATACAATGACTTTCAAAATGAGAACAAACAAACAAAAAAACCCCAAACCTTTTCATGATCTGAACACAGCTCTTCCACACTTACTTGAAAGTGCTTCTAGGGAAAAAAAGCATATTATGCAAAAATCTTCACTATTTTGCTATAAAATGTGTATCTTTCTCAAAGAGAAGTGTCAGAATAAAATTACAATTATTCCTTTCTAGCCTTATTTTTCATTGGCTTACACTTCAGTCCATTTTTAAAGAACCATCCATTGGTGCTATTGGTTCCTGATAGATGAAGCAGAAATTTTTCTAAACGAAAGTATTGTGGTATTGCTTTTGATACCTCTCTGCTTGCAAAATCAATTCTAAATATATTATATTATGTCCTGATTTTGTACTGAACTTCTCTCCCTTGTTGGGCAAGGCATACTTTGATCTAAAATTATGAAAATATCTACTGAACGCTGTAAGATAATGCTAATTTCTAAACTGCTCTAACATTCTTATAGTTGAAAATTTCAGTGTAAATAATTATCTTGATTTCTTAATATTTGCTAAGAATCTCCTTGTCTGAACACAGAGATAAAAGGTTATTTACTAGCACTCCTTCTGAAGTCATTGTTCTAAGCTTTACTGGCAATAGCGATAACTGTCTATGCAAAATGTTATATGGATCATGTAAATATTTTGAAGCATAACATAGTGGTAGTGTTTTCTTAGCTTGTGAACTGTTACATCAAACAGCTAATTATGTTATGTTTCCAAATGTTTACTCTGTAAATGAAGCACTGAATATTCTAGTGTTGTGTCAGCAACAATATTAGTGTGGACATTCCACTCAACACAAATCTTGTTGATCCAAATTCCCAAACATATTCTAAAAACACTGTCATTCCTGCCCAACTCATCTTCCCCTTAACCAAACTATTATTGCGGGGAAGAAAAAGGGAAAACAGGCTTCAGTGAGAACTGAATCCTCTAGACAAACTAATTTAGGTATCTAAGACTATTCGGTGCTGAGTTTTTTGAATCCACAGCCAGTTTTGGTGATGAAGGTGGTCAGTGACAATCTGTGAAGTGCAACTGTAGAATAAGCCCCTCTTACTCCATGTGCTACCAGTAAACTCTTGAAGGTTTAAATACAAAATTAGTATGCATCTAATTAAGATCAATAAAGTCCATAATCCATTATTCAGAAACACTCCAGTGCATGACAAACATGCAGCAACAACAGGAATTCAGCACATCCTTTTAAAGAATCTGTGTTATAAAAAACACTAACCACACATTTTTGCAATTACTTGATGAACTTTGCTAAAATCAACATAACAGAATTTAAACCCAAGTAGTTACAGTATAGTTACCTTGGCAAGCTGCCTGCATCCAATTCACAAAATGCACTATGCTTAAACTGTTCTTAATGTTGTGCAATACTAAGTTAGGACTCTCTGTCAAAGTATTTGAGGTCATGAGATTTTATTTTAAATGCCAGAGAAAACAAACTAGATGTCTAATATGTAATACTCTACCTTAAAATGCTATAGCTTTGCTCTTCGATGTTAGCTAACTTTTAAATGATAAACAGACATTTAAAAAATATGAAAATGAGAAAATCTGAAGAAATACGATGAGCAATGGTACTTCAAATATTTTTTACTAGACTATAATAAGATGCAGAATTACTTCAGAAAGTCTGCAAGAAAGCTGAATGAAAGAAAGTAAGGTTTTAGTTTGGGAAGTATGAAGGCGCAAATCATTAACACCTATAGAATTGAATTTTTCATCTAAACACAAAAGAACAAAGGACACCAAAAAAAACCATCATTTATCTAACCTCTCAGGGTAAAGTTGCATATATAATAGCTGAGTACAACTCAATTGAGAAGATCTCCCTTCCTCTTCCCTTCGTCCAAGCCAAAAACCCACAGAGCTGTTCAGTGCAGGCAGGCCATCTACATTTTCAGACTTGGACTCCATTAGTTATATTTGTACCCCTGATGTGCACACACCACATTTTTAAATGAAAACACTAAAAAAACCACAGCTCTAAATTAAGCATACCCGATGCATATTACATTTGCATTACCGCATTTCATCAACAGAAGTTATATGCTCACTGAAAGTGGATGTCAGAATTAGTTTGTTTTTTTCCCCTATAAAACTACGTTACTTGACAGTAATACAAAAACTGAAGGCAGGATGAAAAACAATTAATTGATTTCAATACCAATTAGATCTTTCTTTCCTTATTTTTCCTTTTCCTGTGTATGTGTGTGCAGGAGTGGTATTAGACTGAAAGCTTTGCAGTTACCTGGGGTGTCCCAAGTACTCACCCAACACTGAATTCCCACCAGCCTTCTGGAATGCCCCCAGTGATCGAAGCCTTACTTACTCAAACCAGAGTCCAGAGTTAGACTTATAAAATGACATATGGTGGGAGAGCTCATCCGTTTGTATGCTAGTATTCCATCCACTTACATAAATAGGACTCAGCTGATGATAGTATTAAAAAATTGCATGCTCTTGTAAAAAGTGTTTTCTGTTACCAGGAACTAAAGTACAAGAAATGCAAGTAATCCCCTCAAGAAGAGTAGGTAGTAGCTTCTTGCTTTCCTAAACTTAATTTCCTAAGGATGACTTTTAATAACAGAAATCCTTTCTTCATACTAATGGTACATCTCTCAAATGCTACTCAAGGTATCCCCCCCTGACTCTTTTAAAATTATATTCTCCTTTCCACATCTCACTGTGCACTTTTACATCAAGCTTGCTGACATGACAGTGTGTGGGAAAAAATATCACCAAAAGCAATTTTCTTTAGAGACAGTTCCAAATAACAGTTACGGATATGAAATACTTCAGATTGCTTTAAAATACAACCTAAAACCAATGCCAAGATCTAGACGGGAAACATTTTTGATTAGCTTAGTTGAAATACCTCTTTTTTACATAACCTGTAAAAGCAATTTTGAGATAAACATATCCTGCACGTACAAACATCTTAGCAGAAAGCATGATACCAGTCAAGATAAACTTAGCATTAAAAAACATTTACATTTGAAACTTTTTCGCATAAAAACAAGGGAGATAATAAATGAATACCTGAAATGTTTGCTTGATTAAACGACCTTTGTTAGAAATCAAACATTAACACAAAATTCCATAAATGCCTTTCACCAGGGAAGATTGTTTTGTCTTTGTTCAGCAAAAGCAAGCCAAGTTAAATTTAACAAGCTTCTTACCCCTTTCTCTTTGACTTTTTAGAGTTAGTAACATGAGTAGGAGGGCTTTGGATTATTACTATTTATTTTCAAATTTTTAAAATGCCATTTCTTAACATTTGGATAAAATTCATATTCTACTAAACCTGACAAATTTGTGGTGGTTTGGAACATTATAGAGGTCTAACTACTAAAAAATGATCAGAGATCTATACATCTATATATTTGGAACATATAAATAGAACAAATTTTATACAAGAAGCTGGTACAAAAAATAATAGTAATGTATTTTGTGGGTTTTATAGAAATTTTGTTCTATAGTCTAGTACCATTAAAAAGACCCAATCTTAAAAGATATACAGTTTGAAATAAATACATAAAATAAAAATTACCACTTCTAATATTATGACAAGATTAGAGTTAAATCCCTATGAAAATAGTGCCACCTACATATTATAATTCCCTGGACACAGCAACTCAAGCCCACTGACTAGTGTGGAAGAATCACTGCACTTTTAAGATGCCTAAACTAATAGATCGGAGCCTAAAAGGGGTCACCAATGTGTAAGTCAACTGAATGAATGCATCAGATTTTGAAGACAGGAATCACATTAGCTGACTACTCCCGTACAATGGAAAACTAAAGTGAACTCTAAGCTAAGATTACTGACTATATACTTAAATATTGGAAGTTGGAAGGAAAAAGCTCAGGAGACAAGGGGCAAAACACATGCTGTGACATTCTTAGATCTTTGAGAGAGTAGAGGAAGAAATATTTAATTTGATTATGAGAATCTTACAAGACGTCCCATTAGAAACATGAGTCACCAACCATACTGAAACACAGAGAAAGAGAGAGCCAGTTCTGGTAGCAATTGCTGGAATCATCTCACGCAGCCACCTACTTTCCATCAGGAGAGGACAACTAGGTGCATCAGGTTCAGATCCAGCTACATGACACATATCCCCATCAGCTTGAAGTGGGGGGTTTCATTTGCCTCTGACAGAAATGAGAAAACTTGACACATGTCCTCATCCGATATTCTGGTAACATTGCTTACATGTTTTGCTGCAGCTGTGAAACCCCAGCAAATATTGCTATTTTGGCCAACAAAGATAAATACCGGATTAATTTTCTCAACTCCACAGAATTTAACTTGTTCCTTGAATAACTCCTGAATTAATCCTACCACAAATAACCAAAGAACTTCGTTTTAGAGAGGTAATTTTTGCGTTTGTTTTTAAACTTCGGGAAGCACATTTTTCCTTCCCCAATGCAATCAAACAAATGTATTTTGAGTTTAAAATGCTTCCTGTTCTATCCTGGGTAAGAATCTGATCTGATTGGAATTTTCTGCCACTTGTAAAACATGTAGAATGAGTACTCTTCAGTTTCTGAGGGTACTAACATTACCCTTAGACGACAATGTTCTCAGTTCATCACCACAAAACCAGTATTCCCGGAAGTAAGCAACTTTCTGTATCTCATTGAAAACAATTGTGGACAGAACTTACAATAGAATTCAAAATAATTAGAATAGAGTTTTGCTGTGTCAAATCTATCAGTGCCAAAGGCTGATACACATATGTCAGTCTCCAACATGAAAGTCATGAATATGAATGCCCTAATTTTATCAATTTTACCTCTAGATGTTTTTGGCATTCTTTGGTTTCAATAAACAAAAACCTGGCAGTACATTCAACTTGAACTTGGCAAGGTAGTTAATGACAAATTTGAAAGACCAGTCCATGGATTTAATTTTTTACTGTATAATATCCTTTATTTCTTTCTAAAAATAAGTAAGAAATTACATGGTCCTACTCCCTCCCTAGAAGTTTCCCTGTGCCTTCAAGTCTTAACTTACTCATATCCAGATCTACCCATATCTATTGGATCTACCCTGTATGTTTGGTTTGCTTCTGTTTCAGAAAGAGGAAAACCATCTGCTCTTGCTAGGAGTCAAGATTTTGTATAGAACCCAAGTCCTATGGCAGAACAAACTGTAACATGAGGTATTACCAGTATTTAAAATAGTTGTCTGTCTTTCAAGGGCGACCTCAATCACCTTTAAATTCTTTTGCTGTTTGATATCCTTCCATCCTATTCGTAGACAGATAAGATTTATTTATATATTCATGTAAATGAGGAAAAACATAATAGTTGAAACCAGGAATGTCAAAATATTCCTTTGGATGTCAAACTAAACTTTTTTTTTAATTATTTTTAGATTTCTTTTTGTTGAACTGGTCCTTGGACCAACTGTAAAGAGGCAGTAACTGTGTCCAAAACTGGTGTTTACTTAAAAAGAACATCAAGATATGATATGCAGATCATCAGCTGGTCACACGAAGACCAGGTAATTAAGTTCAGCTCAGTAATTCTGCTTAAACCAATGAACCTCCTCTAGAAGATAATCCAGCCCATGGAGAGTAGAAGTAAGTACAAACCCCACAAAACCTTTCCATACTTCCTCTCTGTAAAACTACTAAAACATATACACACACTTACGTCAAAAACAGTATTTCAGACAGCATGATAAACATGAGTTATGCTTGTGCTCTAGGAATAGCTTTGTTACCTTTGGGTACAATATCTCTGGTCCTAACATCAATTTGAAGTTTATTTCTTCTTAATTAAACCACTTTTTACAATATTACACTTGCACTATTTTGTCAACATAAAATTGTGCAAAAATGTAGGAATAAAAAATCATCATAAAGCTTACATTTCAAAGTATAAAACAAACAAAAAAATTCCCCTACATGTCTGTAAAGCCAACACTGAAGCACTGTGCTCTGTAACAAATATACTAAGACAAGAAGACTAAATTATCAGACTTCTTTATACCCCCATGAGGAATGAAATGCAAATTTTAACCTGTAAGTTATAGTACATCCTCATTCCTCTGACTGGCAGAACTACTGGGCATTACTACCTTTCCTAAAACTGTAGGAAATAAGAAGCCTCCGGGATCTTTTAGACAAGCATGAAATTGTGCATTTTTAGTTCAGCTCAGCAGTGTCACGTAACAGCCCTTGCATGCTTACAAGGAGCACGGCCAGCACTCAATGTACACACGACCGACTGGCGAGGTGTTTGGTCCCAGCTCCCATGCTGCAGCCCCGGCACGCAGCCGGCAGCCAGGACCACTGGGGCTGCCGGGGGGAAGCCACAAGCCGGGGCCAGCACCACTGCACAGAGGCATGGGGGGACCCCGGGGAGTCGTCGTCATCTCCCACCAGCAGCCACACGGAGTTCCTCATCCTCACAGCTCCCCGATGTACTGGTATGTACCTTGTACTGGTACGTGCCTCGTGGCTCTTACCCATCAGAATACTTTGGTACGCAGCTTTCAGTGTCAGCTATCCCTGCTCTCAGCATGCTTGTACGAGGGATGCTTTAATTCAAGAGAATGTCAATCTTTGCATGAACATGCAGGGGAGCAGGGTTCCATGCAGACTGCCTCCCATTCTCTCCATATAAAAAGTTGAGGAGAGACCAACACCAAAAGAATTTAGTAGTGGGGGAAAAGCAGATCAAGAGGATTTGGCACTAGAACTGGAGATGCTTCTTGTTTAATAAATATCTGTCTTGAGAGTTTTCAAAAGGAGTAACCCTTACAAAATAAAAGCAGACCAACACCGGACAGAAAAGCAGTAGAAGAAATAAACAGGTGCTCTGAAAGCACAAAAGCAGTGTTTTACTGTTTTGCAGACTGTAGAGATATAATTAAGAGGTTTATTAAAATAATAATGAAAACGAGAACTCTTTCTTCTCCCTGAAAAAGGAGGAGAGAAGAAGAAAACCCCTATCAACCACCCCCTCTGAACTCTCAAAGAACCACCAACCCAAACGAAACATTTGACTTTCATTTCCGACAGGAAACTGAAGTGATGAATAAATACATCTTAGGCTCTCCTGCTCATACACGCAAACAAATTCCATTCTTCCCAAGGAGAAGAAAAGCATATATCCTTTTGGACAAGAGCTAACAATACTTAATAGCTTGATGATATCAACAGGCTGATTCACAGACTTGTGAATTCATTTCAATGTGTCATAGAAATGAATTTACCAGACCTATTTGTCATTCTTTGTTTACCTTCAGAGTGAATTACTTCAGTTTTGGTCAACAGGAAAAAACAAAACCAGGAAACACGTTCACTGAACTGTTGGACTTAAAAGTTTATGTGTATTGTGCACAAGATGTGAGGAAAAAATGAAAAAGCTTGGGACCCTTAGATTTTTTGCAAGCCTTTCCAAAGATGAAGTAATTCCATCTGTGGTTATAGAGACAACGCCAACAATCAAAGCGACTACAGAATAAAGTTCAACCAAGGAAGGGTGAGACTGGAAGGTGAAAGAGGAACAAAACCAAAAAGCCATGGTAGTACTAACAGTAATTAAAAATGAAGTGATGGAAGACTTTTTCTTTTAAAGCACAACAATCTCTATGCAAAATATTCTTTATATTGAGTAACAACTATAACTGGAATTATAATGTCAACTTAGATAGAACAGTGTCCTGATCCAGTGTAGGTAATTCTTATGTTCCTGAAGGAGCAAGGAAAGAAGTGCCCATAAATACACAGATATAGACAGAAACTAAAGAGAGCTTTCTTGAGAATTAATACTCTTGCACAATGTGAAATCCATGAAATGTCTGTATATAAGCTACTCTCAACTTACTCTGTGGTAAGAGATACACTGGCTTATGCTATTCTAACCCTTAAGTATCAATCAGGCAGGCTTAATAGTCTAGTTAAGGTGAGATCATCTTCGTATTACACAACAACTTTATATAACATACGTTAACACTGCAACAAAAGGATGATTTCAAAACTTTTTTTGCTTACCTTCCTTTTCAGCAAATGACTGACTATCTGCAATGACTTTTGGTATTTCTGGATTGTAACGAGTCCCCTCTGGAAAAATCACTAAATACATCTGTGGGATTAAAAAGAAACAAAACAGACAAGTTCTTATAATGAATGTAAGCCGATTCTTTTTACAGAAATTATCATCACTTTATAGGTCCATATTGTATTTAGTTCACACCAACGATTACTGTAAGGATCCAAAGAAAATCAGAATACTTGAGCTAAAATTTCTTAGCTCTAAGAAACTTACTGTTCGAGGTTCAAAATAATTTTCTTTGAATGTACACCATAGAAAGTTGCCCAGGTGATTTAGGAAGGGAGATAGCATGCATCAACAAAAGTGAGCAAGTCAGGAGCAGCTGATATCAACAAGAGTGTCAGTTTTGTTAAGTGGGGTAAGAGGAGATTTTGAAAAGACAGTCAAGTATGTCACAAATGACCTAAATTATACTTTTTTCTTGAATACTGATATTGCATCTCATCTTTCCTTATGCTGAAATATACATTTAATTCCATTAATGATCAGAAATACTATTAATTGAAATTATGATAGATCAGCTACCTTATGTGCCTTTATGCATCTCACTGTATTAGATATTAAATATATTATGAACTTAAAATTATAGTTTAGCATAATTGGAACTTTAAAGTCACATTCCTTTAAGAATGCATGTCTGCAAGGTTAGATTTCCCAAGTAAATTAGTTTGCTTGCCTATTCAGCAACAACTGTCTATGGGTTCTCAAATAATTACACAGGTAAAGGTTGCCTAAGTATCTGCATATCTGTAGTGTAAAATTATGTACCCAAATAGAAGCAGTCAAATTTGATGAATTTTCCATTTGCTTTTGAAACAGAACAGAGGTTTCCATCTCTCTTTTTTTTTTGTATGTAGGAGATTATGCAAGACACACACAAAGTTGATGCAAAACATCACTTAGCAGTGAAAATTTCATATTGGGGGCTCATCTGCAGAAGAAAAGGCTACGGCCACAAATGCTAACTAGCGTGGAGTCGAACATGACGCATTCACAGTAAAACCACGCCTACTGTGCCTAGACTAACTACTTAATTTGTTATCTTTGCAGAAATGAGCCTCAGGAATTATTTGAAAGAAAAAGAGCGGATTTACAAAACAGTGCAAGACACATTATCAGTGAGTACAGGAAGACACTGACAAGTGGGAGTGCACATCATCAAAAGATGCAAAGTTAAATAAAAACTCAGAAAGCGACACGCAGGAATATAACTTTGTACTTCTGGCCCGCAAAGCATCAGAGTGTGCTGGTATTTGTACTTAATGATTGCAGAACAGCTAGAGAAAAGGCTGAATGCAGAACGACAGGACCCAGCAAGCAAACTATCCAGAATCATTCCACAGTGAGGAAGGTTGAAAGATGCGCTAAAATGCAGAGGAGGGAAGAAATCTAGGAACCGTGCCAACCAGTGAAGCCAGCAGGAGATCAAGAAAAAGAAAAACTGAGTAAATAGCCTAGAATCTGGCAGGAGAAAAAGAAAAAAAAAAAATTAAGAATGGCAAAACCAGTGTCATCTGAGTAAAGAGAGCTAGAGGAAAGGCTGTACTTGTCATGGCATGTTTGAGGAGGAGGAGAACTGGCAGACTGCAGAGGCAGGTGAAGTCCAAGAATGTTCAAGGACCGGCAGAACAAAAGAAAAAGGGTTTAAGAGGCAAGGTGCTTACGTTTTTATAACATGACAATAGTATAAGCACAGGGATGAGTACAGGAATCCTTAGACCCAGCTGCAGTCCACACTTCCCCCAGTCATGTATACATTTCATCTATGCAGTACACCGTTGATACATTTAAGTGACTAAGTAAAACTTTTCAGAGTTAGCTGGAAAGGGCATAATATTCAAATCCAGATGCATTTTTTTTCATAAATGTGCTTATATTCAAATCACACAATTTGCATCCTTAAAATGGTACTTCAAGATGAGGTTACACCCCCCGCACCCCACCCCCAATTAAAGACTGACTGCTCAGCTCCAAAGGGTAATACAGTGGCTGTAGCAGGTAATAATTGACAGAGCAAAGAAAGTGAAGCACACAGGATAGGAATAATATCATTCTTGATACAGAGGTCAGCACTTGAAAGCATGCAACAACATTACTGGTCTTCAAAGCAGATAATCAGCCACTGAAAGCTGATTACACAACAGAGAATAGTATCCTACTCACTCTAGTCCTACGTGTGCAATACAAAGCAGGGGTTCAAATTATATTTTAATTATGCTCGTAAACCTCTAAAACACAAGTAGATGAACAGTGTGGTTGACCAGAATCTGAATATCTCTGAATTGAAAGCATACCAGTAAGACAGAGGAGTGGCCTTTACTTTAAATTCAGCATATATAAACCTAGTATGTAGCCCATTAGGAATACTTTACCTGAGTAAAATTAATGAATGTAAATAAATGTCCTAGTTATACTCACGTACAGTCCTGCACAAGACAAAGATATTCTGCCAGTGTAATTCAGCCTACCAAACCTACTTGTGTGACTGGCTTTTCTCTTCTCCCACCATGGGTAAGCAGAAGCTAAATCCTTAAGCACTATTTCCAAAGATTAGAAGAACTACTAATCTCTATGATTTCAATAACTAAATAAGCTCCCCTGAACTTGGATTAAGAACTGTTGAGTTGGAGGAGCATTTTAATTGCTTAGAAACGCCAGCTGCAGCTAAGGCAATTTTTTATACAGAATTTTTCATTTAGGGCAACTAGCTACATAAAAGTTACGCACTTTATTGCAGTGACTGCAAAATACAGTGCTCATGTTCAAAATGGCATACAAAATTTTGCATTACCATAGTCCTGATTCATTGATACACCAATTTTAACCCAAGCAGAGTAGGTCTCTATGTTCAGTTACGTGGTACTTTCATGCCTGTTTCTGTGTAATGGGTGGGTGTCAACACACTCACTATCTCTCGCCAATTTGAAAGCTTCAAGGAGCCGATCAGGATTCATTTAGTAGAACCCTGCTGATTCTTACTGGAGTCACAAAACCAGAAAAGACGCAGGGGTTACCCCAGCGTAACGTCAGTGAACTTGCCACAATCCACAAATGAAATTAATTGATGATAACTGCTTTCACCCAAATAGCAACTCTGCTCATTCCCCCAGTGTTGTCAGGGTCCCCCAGGCAAAAAGAAATAGCAATAGCACTGAGAGAAGCCATGCTTCCCGAAGGGGGAGTAGGGCACCGAGGAAGTCCTTGAGATCATAGAATCTTAGAATCATTAAGGTCGGAAAAGACCTCCAAGATCATCAAGTCCAACCATCAACCCAACACTAAACCATGTCCCGAAGCGCCACATCCACATGTTTTTTGAATGTCTCCAGGGATGGTAACTCCACCACTTCCCTGGGCAGCCAGTTCCAATGCCTGACAACACTTTCGGTGAAGAAATTTTTCCTAATATCCAATCTAAACCTCCCCTGGTGCAACTTGAGGCCATTTCCTCTCGTCCTATTGCTAGTTACTTGGGAAAAGACACCAACACCCACCTCGCTACAGCCTCCTTTCAGGTAGTTGTAGAGAGCGATAAGGTCTCCCCTCAGCCTCCTCTTCTCCAGGCTAAACAACCCCAGCTCCCTCAGCCGCTCCTCATAAGACCTGTTCTCCAGACCCTTCACCAGCCTCGTTGCCCTTCTCTGGACAGGCTCCAGCACCTCAAGGTCCTTCTTGTAGTGAGGGGCCCAACACTGAACACAGGATTCGAGGTGTGGCCTCACCAGTGCCAAGTACAGGGGCACGATCACCTCCCTACTCCTGCTGGCCATGCTATTCCTGATACAGGCCAGGATGCTTTTGGCCTTCTTGGCCACCTGGGCACACTGCCAGCTCATGTTCAGCACCTCCAGGTCCTTTTCTGCTGGGCAGCTTTCCAGCCACTCTTCCCCAAGCCTGTAGCACTGCCTGGGGTTGTTGTGACCCAAGTGCAGGACCCAGCACTTGGTCTTGTTCAACCTCATGCAGTTGGCCTTGTCCCATCGATCCAGCCTGTCCAGATCCCTCTGCAGAGCCTTCCTACCCTCAGGCAGATCAACACTCCCACCCAACTTGGTGTCATCTGCAAACTTACTGAGGGAGCACTCGATCCCCTCGTCCAGATCATTGATAAAGATATTAAACAAGACCGTCCCCAAAACTGAGCCCTGGGGAACACCACTTGTGACCGGCCACCAACTGGATTTAACTCTGTTCACCACAACTCTCTGGTCTCGGCCGTCCAGCCAGTCTTTTACCCAGCGAAGAGTACACCCGTCTAAGCCATGAGCCACCAGCTTCTCCAGGAGAATGCTGTGGGAGACAGTATCAAAGGCCTTACAAAAGTCCAGGCAGACCACATCCACAGCCTTCCCCTCATCCACTAGGCAGGTCACCTGGTCATAGAAGGAGATCAGGTTGGTCAAGCAGGACCTGCCTTTCATGAACCCATGCTGGCTGGGCCCGAACCCCTGTTGTCCTGCACATGCCTTGTGAGCACCCTCAGGATGAACCACTCCATAATCTTCCCCAGTACCAAGGTCAGGCTGACAGGCCTGTAGTTCCCCAGATCCTCCTTCCGGCCCTTCTTGTAGATGGGCGTCATACTGGCAAGCCTCCAGTCATCCGGGACCTCCCCTGTTAACCAGGACCAGTGATAAATGATGGAGAGTGGCTTGGCAAGCTCCTCCGCCAGCTCCCTCAGTACTCTCGGGTGGATCCCATCCAGCCCCATAGACTTCTGAGTGTCCAGGTGACATAGCAGGTTGTTAATTGCTTCCTCTTGGATTATGGGGGGCATATTCTGCTCTCCGTCCCTGTCTTCCAGCTCAGGGGGCTGAATACTCTGAGGATAACCGGTCTGACTATTAAAGACTGAGGCAAAGAAGGCATTAAGTACCTCCGCCTTTTCCTCATCCTTGGTGGCAATGTTCCCCCGGCATCCAGTAGAGGATGGAGATTCTCCTTGGCTCTCTTTTTGTCATTAATAGATTTGTAAAAACATTTTTTGTTGTCTCTTATGACAGTGGCCAGATTGAGTTCTAGCTGGGCTTTTGCCCTTCTAATTTTCTGTCTGCATGACCTAACAAGATCCCTATACTCTTCCTGAGTTTCCTGCCCCTTCTTCCAACAGTGGTAGACTTTCCTTTTTTCCCTGAGTCCCAGCAAAAGCTCCCTGTTCAGCCAGGCTGGTCATCTTCCCCACCAGCTCTTCTTGCGGCACATGAGGACAGCCTGATCCTGCACCTTTAAGACGTCCTCCTTGAAGAACATCCAGCCTTCCTGGGCCCCTTTGCCCTTCAGGACTGCCTCCCAAGGGACTCTCTCAACCAGTGTCCTGAACAGGCCAAAGTCCACCCTCCGGAAGTCCATGGTAGTGGTTTTGCTGACCCCCCTCCTTACTTCACCAAGAATCGAGAATTCTATCATTTCATTGTCGCTAAGCCCAAGACGGCCTCCGACCATCACATCTCCCACCAGTCCTTCTCTGTTTGTAAACAGCAGGTTGAGCGAGGCACCTCCCCTGGTAGGCTCACTCACCAGCTGCCTCAAGAAGTTATCTTCCACACACTCCAGGAACCTCCCAAACTGTTTCCTCTCTGCTGTGTTGTATTTCCAGCAGGTGTCGGATAAGTTGAAGTCCCCCACGAGGACAAGGGCTAGTGATCGTAAGACTTCTGCCAGCCGCTTGTAGAATGCTTCGTCTGCCTCTTCATCCTGGTTGGGTGGTCTCTAACAGACTCCCAGCAGGATATCTGCCTTGTTGGCCTTCCCCCTCATCCTTACCCATAAGCACTCGACCTGATCATCACAGTCGTCGAGCTCTGTACAATCGAAACACTCCCTAATGTGCATCCATCGCAGCACTCCAGTCATGAGAGTCATCCCACCATGTTTCTGTGATGGCGACTAAGTCATAGCTATCCTGCCGCACAATGGCTTCCAGCTCCTCCTGTTTGCTGCCCATGCTGCATGCATTGGTGTAGATGCACTTGAGCTGGGCTATCGATCTCACCCCCGACATCGGCATGCCACCCCTAGGCTCATCTCTAGTGAGCCTGGTTTTATCTCCTTCCCCCTTCAAACCTAGTTTAAACCCCCCTCGATGAGCCCTGCCAACTCATGAGTGAGAATCCTTTTCCCCCTTTGAGACAGCTGAACTCCATCTGTCACCAACAGGCCCAGTGCCGTGTAAACCTCCCCATGGTCAAAAAAGCCAAAATTCCACTGATGGCACCAGCCTCTGAGCCACATGTTAATCAGGTGTGTTTTCCTGTTCCTTTCAGTATTCCTCCCTGCCACTGATGGGATTAAGGAGAACACTACCTGTGCTCCTGATCCTGCAACCAATCGCCCCAGTGCCCTGAAGTCCCTTTTGATCACTTTGGGACTTCTCTCGTCAACCTCATCACTACCAACCTGCATAACCAATAGCGGGTAACAGTCAGAGGGCTGCACCAGACCAGGGAGTCTCCTGGTAACGTCTCTAACCCGGCCCTCAGGGAGGAGCAGACTTCCCTGTGGGATGGGTCTGGTCAGCAGATTGGGCCCTCTGTTCCCCTCAGAAGGGAATTGCCTACGACAATTGCCCTCCTTTTTTTCTTAACAGAGGCAGTCATAATTCGCGGGGCTGACTGACTCGCCCTAGGCAACCCCCTGGATGGACCTTCATCTACGTCCTCCTTTGCCTGGCCCTCAAGTTCCAGAGCCCCATATCTGCTGTGTAAGGGCAACTGGGAAGGTGAGGTCGGGAGGGGATTCGCCTGGTGCCTCGAGCAGGGGCTCGTTTCCATTCCCCCCAGTCTCTTAGGTCCCCTCCTTCTGCCTGCTGGCAAGAGGGAAGGGGATCCTCTGCTTCTTGTGGAGCCTCCACCTGCTGCCTTTGCCTCAGGGATGGCAGCGTGTGGCTCCAACAGTCTATCTCCCTCTCACACTCCCTGGTACTCCCTAACCTTTCCACTTCCTCCTTCAGCTCTGCCACCAGGCTGAGCAGATCACCCACCAGATTTATCCTGTGACTGAATGAATGACAAAACCAAAACATATAGTAACCAGCTAAATATTGGCTGTACTGGGTTAAATCCCACATCTCAGAATGCGTATTTCCTACTCTCGATGCATGATAAAAAGAAATATAAGTTACATTTTCAGTTATCAAACTGAATAGTTTGCTGTTCAGAAGAGTTAAGTTTCTTTATAAAACAAGCAGATTGAGTATATCAAGTGTCAGCTGGATATGTTGTTACATTGAGAAATCCGTTCATCTTGTTATGGCTTAAATTAAAACAACATTAACACAGAAGTGTCCTTCAAACTGTGTGACAGTCTCTGCTCTCACAACAAGACATAAGATTGCAATTTGTTAACAATCAGCCAGACTTTATGTAATTTTACACAAAATCACATTGTTTCAACTGAGTTTTGAAAACAAAAGGCCCAATAATGAACCATTTGAGTGTATAGTTCAATGACAGTTTGAGAAGCAAAATAATTTCCAGAAAGAAATAACAAAATGTATTAGTTCAAGATTTCCAATAAGAAAACACATGCGCAACAGTGTTTCAGTCTAGCATCAGAGTTTTGCACTTGTCTAATATTGCTGCGCCTCATCGGGGAAGAACGGTGGACCAACTGTGAACAGCAAGACAGAAAAAGTGGCTGTTTAAGGCAGGCAGGTAGGTAGAAGTCGTAAGACAAGGTGAGCAAGGAGCGTCATGCAGTCCACTGTCCCTACACAAAATCAAGCATACCAGATCACTAATCCAGTTCTACTGTGAATGTAGAGCCCAAGAGGCAGCCTTATTTTTCCTGTCCACGTTCCACCTCCAATTTACTTTTTTTTTTAAATTAAAAAAAAAACAAAACCAACCAACCAACCAACAAACCCCATGTGACATGAGGCAATAAAACAAGTAAAGGCCTTGCTACGCTAATGAGAACAGAAGACTGGTTCTGCCTTCCTACATGTCTTCAGTTTCTTAATGGGAACAGGGATGGCTCCAGACAGACTGAACATCAATCATTTGGATTCTTTAATTTAAACTGTATGTGAAGAGAAACTGCAAATAACAAAGTGACCCTTAACACAGATTCCCGTCCATCTCCTCTCTATTGGCATATTCTTTCCTTAGCAGCTGAAAGACAAGCTTTTCTCTAACACTACATTAAAGAAAGAACTCCACCACGTTCACACAGAATGACCAAGCAACAACAGCTGCTCACTCAACTGAGGAAAAGCCCACCCTAAGCTGTAGCATCCAGTGCATAAATTTTAACAAAAATTCCAGAGTAGTAAATTAATTATTATTGCATGAAGCTATGAGTTCAGGACGTACTTGCTTTACTGATTAAAATGTCTTCATTTTAAAAGCAATATGGTTGCTTGTGAATGTCACGCTAAGTTGCAGAACTGCAAAGTTCCTTCATGAATAATGCAGTAAGAACACAGGTTATCACGTTCTTCTCCCAGTAGTAATTGTAGGTTAAAGGGCATTTACAGCATCTACGTTTAAATTCTCAGATAAAGTGGATTATAGAAAATTTAGTCTTCCCTCAAATGACAACCCAATGGTCTCTGTCTTTTAACCCAGCAGATGCAAACATTGTCTCAGTAAATAGGCTTTTGACAGCTTTGGTTTTGTAAAACTTAAGTGTCACTCCCTACATGGTTTGACTGAAAGAGATTTAAAACAGAATGCATTTCTGCAGCAGTTATACTTATTTCTCTTCTATACTGCAATCCTAGATAATACAATGAAAATGGCAACAACTGACTGGTAAGCACGTCCAGGTTCTGCGCCCATTTCCAACACCACCGAACTTCCAGACAGCCCAATCACACCAAAAAACCAAATGTACCCAAATGGCCCCAAACTCGTTTGGCATTAGCTTAGATAGGTTAGGTATAGGTTTTCAATCCACACACAACTGAGGAGGGAGAAGATGATTCCAGAAAAAAAGCCTTCTGGATTTATTTCATTCATTAATCACATGTAGACATCCACCATGGAAAGCAGAAACCATGGCGGATGTAGCTTTAAAGAAAAGCTTTATGCTTAAACCTCTCCTTACATTCCAATTGGGCTAAAAATCACATACTAGCCTGTCTAGTCAATTTATAGTACTGGAGCAACACTGAACATCATTTGCAGGTTTCCAAAGAGACACAGAATTAGATGAGTTTCTAGGCCCATCTTCCTAAGACTATTAAAAAAAAAAAATTCATGTTTTTATAGAGCAGACTAATTTAATGCAGAGTTCAAATCAAGACTCTTATCACAATCAAAACCTTATTGTTGCAACAAACCCCTGCATTTTAGGGAGGGAAGCCAGAAAACCAGAATCAACCAGAAGCTGCCTCTTTGGCTAGCAAGAAATCCATGAGCCTATGCAGGAAAACACCCTGCTAGGATATTTCATCCAGACTAACTAAAGCAAAGTTAACCAGCATTCTGCAGGGGGAGAAATTGCTTAGGGGGATGACTACAAATATGTTTCATACATCCTGCAATTCGTCTTTGCTTATTCCATTACATCGCAAGTTTCTACAGAAAGTAGAATCTTTGCCACTGACATACAGAAAATAACTCGATGCAATGCAACCTTTTCACATCCCAGGACCCTCCCAGGTAACACGGGCACAATTGCCACAATTGAATATGACCATCTTCTCCATGTGGACATCATTAGATTAGACACTGGACAGCAAAAGTTTAGTTGTAATGTATTTCTGGCCTTTGTAACTTATATGCTAAAAAGTGGAAATAGATCCACTTTCTTATCTTAATTAAAAACAAAAAAAAACCCTGTTCATGCTAAATCTTACTTCAAGACAAAATGAGTTTAAGCACTGTCTTAAACAGGGACGCTTTACTCATTTAAGCCTCCCAGTAAGTGTCAGGTCAGTTTACTTTTTCAACACAGACATGTGCAAAAAAAAAAAAAAAAAAAAAAAAAAAAAAGATGACTATTATGAAGGTCAAAACAACCTATGCACTCCTTTTACCCAAGCCTCAGCTTATAAAAGGTTTGCCACTTAGTATTTGGAGTGGCAAGTCCTAATCACATCATTTGAAATAAAATGAAAGTGTAACTGTTCTATATCAAGGCTTGCTGAGTCGGTTTTCTTAAGTCTAGCCAAAAAGGCAGAAAACATTTTAATGCACAGCGAGTAATGGAAGCGAAATACAGTGATTCTAACCACTGAGCCACAAACCATACAGGGAGTCATGAGAAAAGTCACTTGGCACTAGCAATCATTCTTCAAATAGAAAATTATCAAGAGTTCATTTTTTTTTGGTTTGTTTGGGTTTTTTTGTTGGGTTTTTTTTTTTTTTTTTCCCTCTCCTCCAGGCATAGCAAAGTTACTCAGTTCTAAGATGTCACTGCCCTTTAAAATGATTGATCATTGGGATGACTAATTAAGATTTGGTAAGAATGGTTCCTGACTTTCCTACGTCAAGAATAGCAGTCTCTGACAAGCATACAGTAGTCAAAATGTTGTCTTTTGAAACACAGGGAACACTAACAGTGGTTTCTCAAGGAAGGTGCTATGGCTCACGTTCTAAGATTTAGTCCAGATCCCCCCTGCCCTCTACAGACAGAATCATGAAGTTCGTATCATTCAGAAAGGACTAGTCACATTTTCCTAAGTTTAAGTAGAGGTATCACTCTAATCACAGAAAGTAACTGTAAAAATACAGAAAGAAAACAAATCCATGATTACTGTCTTGCAGTTTGTAGGTATCAGGCATGGCTTAATTCTCCAATAAGCCTCTGCCATTAAAAACGTCAAAGAAATGAGGAGAAGGAAGGTATAATCTTACCGGAGTCTCAGTTTTCATCTGGGCCCGCAACTTCTCTCTCATTTCTTTTTCATTGAATTTGGCACTTCTTTTTACATAGACTCCTCCATGCTAACAAAGAAAAAAAAAAAGAAAAGTATTAAATATTTAAGTAGTTTAATGTAGAATAGTTGATAGAAGAACAAACAAGTCACCTTTATGACTCATGCTGCAAAATGCCCACAAGACATTTTCTCCTAGGATGAAAGCACCTGAAACTAATTTTACATTTGCGTGTACTTAAGTTCACAAAATCTGTTTAAATAAAGATCAGATCTAAAAAAAAAAAAAAGCATAAGACACTTCAAGTGTCATGTTTAAAGGTGTTAAATAATTAACTGGAAGATGGCATTGGAACCAACCCCAGGGATCTATCTATTCCTGATAACACTGACAAGCAGCTTAACTTGTATATCACAGGAAAAATCACACAACTGAAGTTACTCACATACAAGTGAGTAGGTCAATGTTTTCAATTTTATGTGCCCGCTCTTAAATAGTGACTAATGCAAATACTGGAATTACAATTATCGTACCTCTACATACAAAATTTATGAATAGCACAAAAGTAACTAGCATAGGTCTTGAAAATTTCCATGCACTTTATTAGAGAATCAAACCTTTAATAAAGTAGTTATATACCAAGATAATAACTGAATAAGTAACACAAAATCTTTAGAAGGCAAAGAATTTTATGGAAGTATTTTTACTGAAAACCATTATCAAAAGTTAGACCATTTCCTGGAAAAGATTCATTTTATAACTTGTTCCACACAATTTATCACAAAAACTTCAGTAAAAGGACTATGGCAAAGTACACACAAAGAAAGAAGGTTATAAAGAAATAAAAGTTGCCTCATCATTTGCCTCTTCCATCACTTTGTTTTATCTACAGTGCAGCTACAAGAGGATGTAAACAAACATGCTCCAAAATGAACTACTGATACAATGAGTTTGGAAAAAAATAAAAAAATATATAGCTTCCAAATAACAGAATTTTGTTTTTAAGGTATATTGTTTTCATGGGTTTTCTAACTGACTCCCTAACTTGGTAATACTCTTTTCTGCCCACCTTGACCCTTGGAATTAGGATTTGTCAGATAATTTCTGTCCATTTATGGTTTTACAAGCTCTTAACAGAAAGGTGACAGTAAGATTAGAACTACTAAGAGCTGAACCTCGTTCAAATGTCCTATCTCAGGAAGATACAGTACATTGTAGAAACAGGGATGGTGGTGTGTGTACGGGAAGCTATTATTTTATTTGCATGGCATGGACAGGAATAAAGTTTGAGGGGTTAGGAGGAGGCAGGCAGAAGAGGCAGTTATGCAAAGTGCTTTCAGCCTTTGCTTTTCATGGCGTGGAGAGATGGCCATGCTGCTGCTTAGCTAGTGGTATTTGACGTGACTTTTAAGTTGTTCTCCAAAAGCTGCAGTGAAAAGGAACATAAAGTCAATGGTACATTAACTCCATATTAAATATTCTGTCTCAACATCATTGTCTGTGGTTCCCTTCCAAGGTGAAGTAGCCAGCTGCAACCCTCAGCTGTGCTGCTGTGGCTGGCAGAGGACCAAAACTAAGAACAGAATCCCCCAGTCCACCGAGCTTGGCCTTTAGTAGGCTGGAACATCATATCAGCACCATCCCACAAGCAGTTTACCAGTCCCGGATAGATAATGGCACAAACAGAAAAATGTTCCATCAGCTGTGCAGCAAGCAGAGAGCCACGTTATCTATACACTCCACATGTAAGACCGTTTTTAAGATCTGACACCATTAAAGGGAAGTAGAAGTCTTATTCTGTACAGTGACACTCACCACAACAGCCGCTTTCAGGAAGGGCAAACTCAGTTTGGCATGAGAAATAATGCATCTACTATAGAAGACTTCCATGTAATTGGTAAGTCATCATTCTGTGAGCTCAGCTAGGTCAAGCTTTAATAAATGAGGGGAAGGCTGGAATCAAAGTCTTCCCTTGTTTATCAAACTACTAACCAGCTGCAGTAAACTGGGAAAATACAGAACCACCTTTTCCTTGTTTAATTTGTGAACTTGGAGAAATCAAGTTACTATTGTACAGTTTGCTGAGGGACACCACAACACCAAAGACAGGTTTGGTTTCCCCACCTCAGATTTTTGTGCTTCTCAAGTAAATACGAGTACAGAGTCATGTAATTTAAGAGACAGATTACATATTGTAAGATCACCATTCGCTGCATACATCCCAACTTCATAAATACGTCAGCTCCCCTATGGCGCAGGGTTACAAAGCTAAAGAGAGGCAAGATGCCATCCTAGCTAAATATTTCGCTAAAATTCAGTAACAACCAAAAGGGTGCACAAGCTGATGCTGAATAACAGAAAAGACAAAGACATACTTCCTATGTTAAAAAGTCAAGCAAACTCTGGGATATCAAAAATATTTATCAAAATTACATCCCAGCCTCACCAGGTGGTATAAGATGAATAGGACCTAGCTGCATTTTGGTGGAGAAAGATAGGGCAAAAAAAAATTTCAGATCCACCCAAAAATAATAAAGCCAGTTTTATGAAAAGAAATAGCTCTGCCTAATAAATCACACCTGGAACATAACAGGTTAATTTAAGTGGTTCTTTTCTTTTCTTGCTATTAGATAGCTGCCTCCAAAGAAGAATGCTAGTTATGCAATTGTATATAGCTCGAATTCCCCAATTTGTATTGCATTTCCTTTTCAGTAAGAGATCAAATATATGAACGCTTTTCAAAACAGATTTCTGGAAGTACTGTTTTTAAGGTTATAATTTTTTTCCGCTGTACTTTAAAAGCCCCTCTCTCAGTCAACAATGGATTATGTTTACAAATATACTTCCTTTGTGCCTGAATTTTGCTCTCCTGGACATCCAGACCACGTTTATTTCCAAACAGGATGTTTACCTGAGGTAGGGAATATGAATTCCGTGAGCATGGCGTAATTACGTGGCTCTGGAAACTTTTAGTGGAGTGTGAGTGACATCACTGACAGAACATCAACAGGAAGGGCAGGAAGTGTTTTATGTTTTTGCACTGTTTGGTGTGATAAAAACAATAAAAATACCTATTAGCTTGCACTGCAGTCCTGCTGCATCCCGTCTCAGTCATTTAAACACACACGGATCACCACTGTTAGTAAGCTGCCTTTCATTTGTGTCACTGATTTAAAGATATATATATAAAAAGAGACATACAGTCATCCCCCACTAAATCTTGTAGAAGTTTTATGTTTTGAGGAATCCAAAGCTGAACAGATTTTATGTAATAGATATGTTTTGATTAAAGATGTAGGCTACATTAAGATTAATTTCCACAGGAACCTTCTTTTAACAGTCAATACAGCAGTCAGGAAACTGAGCCCCGGATATTCCAGGTAGCAATAGTAATCTTCCAAAATCTGGAAAAAAATCATTTCTGGACACCTAGTGATAGCGGATGGAATATACATCCTGTCTGTATTTTAATTAAAGCAGGCTTAAATCACCACCAATGTAATGACTACAGGCAAGGACAAAGACCAAAATATTTCCATGTAGCAGACTGGTCACTTTAGCGGAAGAAAAATGTAGAGAACCAGAGTCATTAGTGGAGACAAGCATTAGACAACAGAAAAGTCCATTTTCTCCCAATGGATACCCTCAGTGAGGTATGACAGGGTGTGACAGTCCGCACTTATTTAGGGGACTGGGGCAGCAAACCCACCAATAAAAAGAAATTGTGAACAGTTTTCTTATTTTCTCTGCAGCATATTCTTTTCTAAACATAACGATTTTAGAAGAAAGGATGGCAACTACCCATGCTCCAGCCTAGATTTATAGCCTACCCGCTAAGGCACTCATCCAGGAGACGACAAACATTTTCAGCCATCAAGCTGAAAACATCAAACCTGGATCTCCCAATATCTCAGGGGACACTCTAACCTCTTGCGCACTGAGCAGACTGTAGGAACCTCAACCACCACCTGTGCTCTAAGATAAAATGGTGAGACAGTTCACACCCTAGCGATGGGCATCTTACATGACGTGATCCAAGACTCTGAATCTCTGTTCAAATTAGGTACCTACACCCAAGCTAGAAGGCAACATATGATTGCTGGGAAAGGCCACTGTTTAAGGCACTTCCTATTCTTCAGCGTATTAATCAGGCAGTTCATGGATCTGTACCTCCCCTCGCCCAACACTCTCTAAACCCAATCCAACTTACATTAGCTTCTTGGAGGCAAAGTTTCAGTGTCAACGGCCACACAAGGGCTATCCTGCCTCCTCCCATGGCCGTATACTCAAAACTTTCCCCCTTTTGCTGGTTCTAGCAACCAACTGATCTGACTTGACTTATGGATGCAAGAGTGCAAGCAGTGAGAGAGAGAGAAACGTGCAGCCAAGGATGAGGAAGAGACTAAAGCCTCCTATTTGGAATATGTCTGTAGGTTGCCTACTCTTCATGTATTCCTTTACAAACTAATATATAGTTCAAATCATACCCAGCGTTGTATTTCTCTCTATATCCCCCATCCCCTTGGACAGGGCTGACAGTCAAATCAAACTGTCTAATTCTATTAGAAGTATTCTTCTAAGTGTTTTTTGCTTTTCTTTGCCTGGGTGGTGAGGGATAGGGTGGGGGGCAGAAAACAGACTAATGTTCAGGGAACAGGTAAAGATCAAAGACAGAAGCCAAAGGATAAAAATCTTATCAAACAGGCACTTTGGAACAGTTACCCAAAACTTAATCCATTTCTATTCTAACAGCTAAGCACCCATCTAAATCCTGAGATAAATACTGTGAAGTCATTTCTGATCACCTAGCAAAACACACCAATACTTCCAAAAACATCCCCCTCTACATTTTATTTAATTAGTATATAGAGACAGTCCTGCTTTCAGAAAAAGCAAAGAACAGACATGACAAATTCAGACAGGATTTTAGGGAGGTAAAGCCATCTACACCGTTCTCCACCATTTTAGATTAAAGATGACATCCACTTGGTATGTTGACTGTACAGTGACCATGGCCCACTGTTTTTTCAGTAACTATAATTTTGAGCCACATCAGGTTAAGCTCTCAAACTAAAAGGAACAAGTGGAACATTATGCAAGAAGATGAGAAAGTAAAAGGTAGTAGTAGGAGCACTGTTAGACTCAGGTTTTTGCTCAACTGAAGTCCAAAGCAAAACCATCAACACTTTCATGGAGGCTGGGATCTGCTTTTCCTCCACACTATACTAAGTCAAATTCTCCTCTTTTATATTGTGCTAAAACCAAACAATTGAAAAATAAATAAGTACACCACAGCAATGTCAATTTACTCCCAATTTGCAGCATGATAAAAAAAACCCCATACATACGAAGTCTGTTTACATGTACTGTTAAGTGGGTTTTGGACTGTAAAAAGAACAAAGTTCTAGAATACTCTGAAATGCTTCTAATAGACACTACAGTTTTAATTCTAGTAATAAACACCATCCACAAGAAGTATTCATTTAGGAAAGTAAACTGATTCTTTAATAACTGTCTCTCGACTAAGATACACACCTAATTACACTGAGAGAAACGAGCTATTTTCATGTTCAAATAAACAAGTGCCAGCTCAGAACTACATCTTCCCAGCACGTATGATAAATGGAAGGAACGTACATCTTACATATTTGACCCACAAACAGCAAGGAAAAAGTGAATGGGCTTACCTGTGAAAAATACCACCCGTACAGCGGAAGCCATTTTAACCCATCTTTCAAGACATACCGGACATGCCCAAGAGCATTCTGTCTAATTGCCAGCATGTCCGCAATAATCCAATCAACTGCAAAGACAAAAGACCAAAGTGTTTAGTTAAATTAGTTTTTAATTGCCACTGATGAAACAAGAAGCGCATGTTGTACATATAAACATCTTTAAAGGTTTCTGAACTAGAAGTTCTGAACCAGTTGTTCTTGCTCATTAAGACAAGGCTGGAAAGAGACACAGTGAACAGATAAGCAGATTTTTTAAATCTATAAAAGTGGTAAGACAAACAAAAAAATACAAACCCGTACACTGATGATTTGATAAATATATTACATTTTCTTTATTTTTTGGCAAATCCCCGTAGATTATTACCTAAAAAAAAAAAAAAGAAATGTAGCATTACTTTATTATTTATTTTCATTGCATTAGGCAGTGATGAGATCCAACGCAGTAATTGCTATTTACTAGGAAAACTGCCAGCAAGTTAGCACCATTAACAGAAAAATACCCCATCACTGCATCAGTACCCGTCATGCCTACAATTCACTTATCAACAAAGCAGTGAATATTAATTAATGAGGGCTTAAGAAAGCTACTCTGTTCTTGTGCCTCAGCCCTAGAACTGGATCCATGGAAGCTGACCTACATCCACAAGATCCCTACGTTAATGTAATTAAAGGTAAAGAGGAATCATAGACATGTACAAAACCACCATTTAACTTTATACATCTAATGAATAAGACATGCTTCAGCCAGACACTCATTATCATTCAATCTAAAATGGTTAATTTTCCCGGATTAGATGAAGAACAAAATCTCAACCATTTGCCATGATTTTAACCATCAAGAACGAACAAAAAAGCATGAGGTTGAGGGGTGTCTTTAAATTGGTCTTCAGCTTCCAGCCAGCAGGTTTTGCTATGTTTTTTTTCTCCTTTACATTAAAGACACCCTTTAACCTTGTAGTTTCCCGCCCCTGAAAGGTAATTGCCTACTAGTGAATTAACCTTCTGAGAGCACGACTACAAAGCAAGATGCTTAAACAGTAATCCAAGTCACCTTTTAAAATGGATTAATTCAATTACTTTTATTTCAAATATAAAATGAGAAACGAATTAAACCATTTCAATTCTGTATTGAAGAACCCATGCAGCCATTTAATTATCTTTAATAAATATTTTCATCACCTAATGAAGCTCAGTTTTTCCAACCAGTACGTTCTAGGTAGCATTCTTCCCTTGCTCTGCCAATACCAATGGCTGTACTCCTTGTTTCTAGAAGTTAGCTGTATTAAACATACACTCCTCTTCGAAGTGATGCCATTCACCAAAAACCAAAGCGCTATTTGGTAGGTTTACCCACTTATTATCACCACTTCCCTAGTCTGGACCATCTGGGAATTTTATCAGGAAGATCTAACTAATATTCAGATCTTGATTAACATCATTTAGCATGCTGAGTCTTATATTGATCCTTACAGAAGGTCTCTATGAGCATCTCTGGAAAATCTGCCCACCTCCCAGTTAACCTGTGATAACACCTTCTATTGTAATGCTAGGCAAAACCCCCTCATAAAGCTGTATGTTTTACATTCATGCTGTTCCTTCTTCTTTGAAAATGTAACCACACCGTTGATCAAATTTTGTTTTCAAGACAAGAAACCAGATATTGGCAAACTGAGATATTCAGTAAATATGTGAACAAGAGATCATCCAGCACACAGTAAAGAGAACATTACTTATTTGAATTAATTTTTTTCCAAAAAAAGGCGTGCACAATAAATTTTAACTGAACGTAATTTGTAACAAGTTAGTTGACAAGTATATTCTGAACAGTATCCAAGAAATTCAAACAAGATTTTGCTGTAGGAGTAATTTTCTAATTAAAGTTCCAGGAGAATTTATAACCTTACTGCTGACACTCTAGGTACCCACATTATTTAGTGCAAGATAGCAGTCAGAGGGTCTGATCTTACAGTTCAGGTACAAAAATTCCACTGAAATAAAAAATTATCTTCCTACTCTCACTTATGGAGTTACAGCTTCATTTTCAAGTGTACACTTTTGCAGCAGTGTCATGCACTAGGTCCACAAATACCGTTTTCTTTAATTTCAAGTCAAGACTCCACTACGCAGTTTCTGGCAAAGACTGTTTTAGAGGAAGGGAAAAGGCCCAATACAACAAACCACTAAATCAGAAGGTCCTGAATACTATCTGTGCTTTTTGAAAATGTAAGAAAATAAGAACAAGAGGAAAGCAAAACCTGCCCTTGACACTGCGAGAGCTGCTCCACACAAGAAACAGGGTTTGAAATATACAATTTGTAACTTCAACTTGTAAAAATTTCCACTTTAATGTACAAAGTCAAAATCTCAGTGTAATCAGACCCACAATTCAAAGCATTGACTTGTGACTATTGCATGAGTAAAAACAAATATAAAGGATCATTCCCTTAAAAAAACATGTATGATTGTGTCTGCCAAATATAACAGTTAATCTGTATTATTTTTTTATTTCAGTAAGATTGGATCTAGTTCACTTTTTAATCCCAGAGGAACACCCACTCATTGTTACTGTAAGCAATTTCTGTGCACAACATTATGTCTTACCGTAACAGTTACATGTGTTTACATATAATGGACCAAAATTTTTTACTCATGCTAAAACACATAGCCATACTGTTGTAAGAACTACAAAAATAATTAAAAAAAACCCACTAGCTTTTCCTATTTATAATTAGTTCTCATTAAACACACAAACCTGGATATTTTATTTCAAAGCAAAAGGAGGAGTGAGAAAATCTGGAAACTCTATTTTGTTTGCTCAGATGGCTCAGCCTAAGAGGATGCAACAGCTTTAACTGCAGTATCATTCACTTCAGCACTGCCCATTTCAGTAATCCAAAGAAAAGGTTTATGCAGTTAATGAAAGGCCAGCAAACAGCTATTTGCAGATTAGCCATTCACAGCTAGGAACTGAGCGCTACAAACTTCCAATCCAACTGTTATTGCAACCAAGTAAGAATGGCAACTTCCAACCTGCATTCTCTAGAGGCTTCTTCAGATTTCACAGGAGACACCTACTCTGTGGGCAGCTACACAGCTCTCCTCAGAACAAAGCATTTTTGCTTTACTGTTGTGTTTCTGAAAATTTTCATAGGCCTTACACAACAGAGGGCTAACAGTTAAGAGCGTTGAATCCTGCAGAAACATTGCCCTTTTCCCTTTGAGATGATGTCTGAAGAATTCACCTGCTTGTGGATAAGCAGGGGAAGAATGCCTGCAGGGCAAGCCTTCAATTTCTGGCAATCTGCTGCATTTAGGTGAACCAGAGCACCTAATGTATATTATAGCTGCAGAAGGAAATCATACAGTACTCTTCTTCATGGTCTAGAAAACCTCTGACTCCCTGCTGTTTATGTAGCTAACTTTGCAGAATTCCCTGCTGCAGAGACTGTGCAGTCTCTGGCTCCTTCTCAGTCTGCTGGTGCAGAAGAGATCCGGGGACCACATTGAAGGCAAACACTTGAGTGATTTACCAGGGACAGCAATGCAGAAACAAGTGTCCACAGTGCCAGGTTGTGTGCATGCCCCTTTTGAAGCAACCTGAAGAGATCAGAGTAGCTAAGAGACTCCTAGTCCTCCTCCTCAGAACAGTGCCATTCCCGGGGTCTGCACAGCACCAGAGGGGGTGGTCTTCCCCTCTGCAGGGCACTCACTAGCCAGCACCTGGGAAGTGGTGCAGGACATACTTGGGAGGCAATTTTCAATTTCAGAAGCTAATGGACCTGGTGTTTCAGATATTTTATTCACAGCTCTCCAAATGCCACAGCATACATACATTCTACCTATGTATCAGCTTGAAAGTATCTGAGAAGATAAATGTCCTGCCTGCCACAATGAAGCAAGTGAGGAACCTATTCATTTTAATAGGTGCTGCTTTGTTAAAAAAAAAAAAAAGCACAATGAAGTCAAGCAAAGAAAACAAGCTAAAAGGAAGAGCAACACAGCAAGCCAAAGCAAGCACAGATTTGAGGGAAAATATTTAAAATGCAGATTTACAGTCTAACATTGCAAACATTACTTGTGTACAGAACATTAAAATGTGTGCTTTTAGCCATGTTTTGGTTGTTTCACAGCCCAGTTCACAATAATGGGTAGTACAATTACTGTTAATATGGGTCTTTCACATCGGTTTACATAGCAGTGCTATCAAACTCAATTCAGTGAGGTCTCAAATAAGGGAAACTGGATGCTAACAGATTCCCTTCCGTGGGAAGGCTGGTACCCAGCTTCCCTGGATGCCATACACCAAGCCGTTCACACGCTCAGCTGGCACAAGACACACCTTGGAGTGTTGTGGCCAGAGGAAGCTCTGATTCACTGGCAGGAGGTTACAACAAGTTCTTCTGATGGGAGAATTTACTAGTTCGGTGGTAGGCTGATCTAGGCATGCAAATGGGAGCTCCTGGGTGGCCTCTGCTTCTTCCAGTGCAACATATTTAACTTTGGCTGCACCAACACGGTAGGTCACGTAGCTATGTAAAACAGTCCTGCACAGCAGCCACACCTGAATAACTTGTAATTTGCAGTTTCACTGCAACAAGGTGGACACTACTTGTCTTAGAGTTAAGAGTTTTATTTCTTGCTTATGAAATCTGCACATACCAAAGAAAATTAAATGTATCATTTAATCACATCCTAGCTACGTCAGCTCAGTAAACAGGGCTATGACAAAAATAATTCAAGAGGTAATCACACTATCAGAAGACCTGCTTGCAGGTCAAATGGTGACCACATCAAACTCCTAGCAAAGAGATTACCTTAATATGGTAATTGGATGTGGCTGATAATGGGAGCAGTTCAGGAGCTGACCTGCAAGCAGATCTGGCACTTCTGCTTCAGTGGCAGTAAGGTAACACAGCTGGTTATTGGTGGCAAAAACGCAGGCCATCTCATCTGATGCCCTATCACATGTCTACCAGCACACTCAGTCTTGGTTCCTCAGACTTCTTAACCTCCTTCCCTTCTCTATTCAAAGAAACCAGGTGTGAATTGCAGAATGATGCTCCCTTCTTTGCTGTTACTTCAACAAATCTGATGTGCACTTTGCAGAGAAGGTGGAGCATTCTGATGAGAAAAAAATGTCACCTTCAAGCACAGGCAATAGCAACTGGAAAGAGGGATAAAAGTAGTAGGATAACAGCGGGAGAACTTTCCTTCCCTCTCCTGAAGTAAAAGAGGAGAAACAGAACATTCAAGACATCAACACTTCACTTAAAAACAACCATACAAACTTCGTATACTCAGCTGTGCTATCCTTATAACATGCACTTCTCTCCATTTCGCTATTTCTTCCTGACTACTTTTATAACTGGGATTGCATGCTCTTTGGGACAAGAGCGTCTTTGTTAGCTGGTCACTACTACAACATGAGTGCTTATTAAAATAAATAGTATCCTAGGATGTATTTCTCATCTGTTTGTTACAAAGTCTGTATATAATTTTGTGGTGAAAGGGTGGAGCTTGCATCAACAAACCACCAACAGCAACTACCAGATATGGCTTCTGAAGTCAACATGTAACCCTGGTGCAAGCTGACTTCTGCAGCATTGCTGCAGGCATTTTACGGGAGGTTGTTTATATTATCTCTAAGTCTAAAAACCTGCCTGATGACACAACCAGTCCTTTGAGCTTCTAGAGAAAGTATCTCAGATCACAGAATCTATTTACCCTGACAAGAAGCAGGCTCAAGACAGGATACAAATGGGGAACTTGTACTTGGTGCTGACAAGTTTCTCAGGTTTTCAGCTGTCCTACTCTAAGAATTTCAAATGTTTATTTTTCTTCACAGAAGACAGAGAAGCACTTTTATTTGCATTTAACAGATATGAGCTTCACTTGCCTACAGCATAAGGAATATGAACAGGACAGAAGGAGAAAGGACTTGCATGTTTTAGTTTTTATTTGCTTTTTCTCCAGACCTGGACAAAAAAAGTTCACCTTTAAGTATCATTTTTCTAAAAATACTTTTAGGTCACATACAGCTCTTACGTAATGGTCATATTATTGCTACACCTCATAACCTCTTTAGTTAAAGAGACTATCTGCTCAATACATAATCGCACAGGTCTGAAGTCTGCTGCTCAGGCTCAGCATCAAACCATAAAACCACAACGCAATCCATTTTATTGAAGCAGAGAGTTCACTCAAATATTCTGCAGCTATGTATTTTACTGAGGTTCAGTGAAGAAAACCATTGCCAAAAGACTGAGCTCTGGGGAATATTGAGAAGACTCCTATATGTAATTCAATTTTTTTTTTTAAATCATTCATTTGATTGAACCAGAAAGCAGAGAACTTCAAAAAATACAGTTACTGCCATTTTATTTCCTTTTTGTAAGAAGACTATATTAGCAACATATATGCATTATGCAGGACTGATTCATACCATCTGATGTTAAGTATGAAGTCTGTACATTTTTGCTTTCATACCAGCTTTTCGTCTTATGGTCTAAATTGACAAACCGTTATAAACATGAGCGATTACGCTTCATTCAATGGCACTAGATACATGTATAGAAGAAGTCTAGTTCTGAAGCTGAATGTAAAGGCTTTACAGTTTCCCAGCTGAATTAAAGATAATTGACCCCTGAATTAAGGGAAAGCTCCTTCTGGAAGAATCTGAATCAATAAAATCTTAAAGGAAATGCAGTTACCCTGTGAGCTAATGAAAACAAATTAATATTTATAATAAAATTTATAATATCTGTCAGTAAAAATACAGGTTTAGAGTCTTATTCTGTGCATATTTGACTACTTTTTGTATTTGAGCATAAAAAAAGACTTGCAAATATTTACGCTATAAGGAATTAGTTGCCTGATTTTCTAGAGTTTTATAATGAATTAAATAATTTTCACTGCAAGCAGGCAGTCTGAAGAAAAATCTTGATAGTTTCACTGCCATTAGCTTGCTGAAGGAAATCAAATAAACAGCAATAATAACTACCACACTTATTTTAGAGCAAAAGCTGAGTGTTTCATACAGAGAAAAGTTAACTAAAAAGTATATACTCGGAACATCTAGTTACAGCAGCAGGCTAAATGATGCCAAGATTCCCTGTTATTCTGAATACTCTTAACAGGGTAACTGTAATTCAAAAAAAAAAAAAAAAAAAACACAAAACAAACAAACAAAACAAACCACAAAACACCCACAATCCTGTAAAAGGAATGAGACACTTGTCAACAGATGAGCAATATCATGTGTTTAACTCGACTAGTTTTGTTTTCAGTGCCCACCTGCCTGTAACTTTCACAGATGCTGCAGAGAGGAGTGAGACGCGAAGGACTTAATCCTACAGCAGCATTACACACCTTTCCTTACAGTCCTCCCCAAAGCCTCAGATGGTGATTTAGAGCAGAACATTACAAACCACTTAATTCACACCAGTCTAACATTACCTAGATAGTGATGTGTATAGTTTTGCAACTTCTCATTCAGAGGGTGATTCAGGTGGTGATTATTGTTTAGAGAAGGGGAATGTGGTAGAGCAAAGAAGTTCTGGGAAACGTCCATAATAACTGGAATATCCAATCTGACCAAAAGGCTAATTTCAGAGAAAATAAGTTGCCACAATACCACAAATGTCAGGGCAATTTCAGTTAGTTTACACTTATTTAAACAATAGTCCCAGACTAGATTCAATAAAACCACTCCAGTGGTTACCCATGGCACACCAACCAGAAGCAGGAGCTCTTGGCTTCTGGGGGAGCTCAGTGCTGCAGAAGGGGATTCACAAAATTTGTGATACTGAGCCTGCCAGCTTTGAATTGCCAGAAAGTAGCCCACTGAAAGCAGATGCAGATCTTAAATCCTATCCTGCCCTAACACGCTGCTCGCTGCTGTTAGAAGGTACATCTATGGAGTGGGGGATTCTGTCTTCTGAAAACAAACTGCTAAATCATCTTTTTCAAAGAAGTGCTGGGGATATGTGTATGTAGAGAGAACCGAACTGATGCATCCTGTAAATTGAGTTTGTGCTCTAACTCATTAAGTTAAGGAGAGGTACCGTAATCTATTCCCTTTTGGTTTTTGTTTGTTTGTTTGTTTAAACAGAAAAAAAAAAAAAAAAGAGCTAAAACTTTTTTTGAGGTCCCCAGTCCTGCCAGCATATGTTAAATATCATTTGACAGTACTTTGTAGATTCAGGAGCTTTGCTTCTGAATTCCAATCAGGGCTATACATGGGTTGGGAACTTTGCTTTAAGCACACACAATTACTTCATTCCTGCCTGGACTCCGTAGCTATCTGAGGAACCTTAAAAAAAAAGGCATCTGTATAACTTAACTGTTTCAGTCTTGGTGACGGAAAAAAGCAAGACTTACCATGAACATAATTTTAAGATTTTGGCATCTAAATACTGAAAAAAAATATCCTATTTTCAGTGCCTAAATAATTTACTGGATCTTTCTGCAAATGACTTGCTTTTGATTACAGTGCAGTTCTATGGCATGCACCATGGAGCAGCCCACAATTACAATCAGTGACCACTTGGGAAAGTCAAAGTTAGAGCATCTAAATAACTTTTATCATAAATCACCAGTAATCACTTTTTTTTAACAAGTACTGCACATATTTCAAATATATATAGCACATGTGAAAGGAGATTAGTTATAAGCTGAGATTTCAACAGGAGGGTTTTTCTGAACATCTGGCATCTTAGTATTACGCAAAACCTGAACATGCCTTCCAGCACAAGAGTGGAAGGAAATATTCCACCTGTTTCATTAGGAGAGAAATAGTCTCCCTTATAATCCTTTGGCACCTCTGAAGATTTCTTCCCGCAGATTTTTGTAATTTCCTGAAAAGAAAGGAAAAAGTGACCCACATTTAATGTAGCTATTGTTTACTTTATTACTCTTCTGTAGTGGAAAATACATAATGTCCGTGTCCCATCCCGTCCATCCCCCCCAGAATAGCAGCTATGGTGCCTTGGTACATTAAGCTCATTCTGGAAATGTTGTCCTTTGCGCACCTCACACCAGTCAGAAACAGGAAATCTTCGTGGCAGTTTGCAGTGTTCTTCTAGCTAGAGCTCTTTATAATAGGAATTTTGCTTCTAAATGCCAAGGACTCCAAGGAGGAGTTGACTGTATCTTTATTTGTAATACTTGTACAAGCATTTGTATCAAGTACAGACAGAACTGGTGTGAAGTTATCAATGAGTCAACGCACATGGGAAAGGGGATGATTAAGAAACCTCTACATCCTCTGCTTGTGATTGTGGAATAAGATTTTTGAAAGCTCCTCCACACATCATTTTCAGTAAGTATTTAGAATTTAAGCACTATAGACTTTCAAGGTGAGGCAAAGGAATCATTACACAGCAAAAGAGAACATGCAGGAAGGTATCTGAGCTAGCTGCAAATAATCTGGCTCCAGACCTGAACATAGTAAACTTGAATCAGCCTCAAAAAACAACCACTGTTAAAATCACTCTAATATCTGCACACCACCACTGCGTGTGAATGGACCAGTTCACCTGCAACTTGCTCAGGACTGTGCACTATGTTTGCTTACACAAAAAAAAAATACCATCCATGCCCTCAGATTCCCAATTAGCATTAGAAAATGGGACAGGATAACTCTTCAAGTCAATCCATAAGTTCCAGAGGAAAAATTATTGCAACTACCACAATACAGTTCAAAGTCACCCAAAATAAATATTTTTCTTCACATCTAGTTATGTGCTCAAATACAGATTCAACCAAATCATGGGCAGCTAATTTTACATTTCAAAATCAAACTAGCATAAATTGTATGATTTCCTAGTCCCACACTGAGGAGCTAGTTGTAACAGGGAAGATGACAAGTAATATGTGACAGAAATGAAATGAACAAAAGAAGAAATTAATTTCCCTGTTTTTTTATCCCAAATCTCTTCATAGCATGAATTCAAATTGACAGAACAAAAATTACAGAATATTTTTCTCCTGAGAAGATACGCTTCCTCATAATTGTAATGTCAAATCCCTGACATCTGAGCCTGCTTTATCTAACACAACTAAAACTGAGGAGAAACGTACACCCTGTAAGCCTGAGGTAAATAGTTCGAAATAACTGGAGTCAAACGTTTAACTATGAATCTTCTCTTTGCAAGAACAGTGTCTGATGGTAGAGTACCAGCCAAAAAAAAGTCTCAATTAACAATCATCCTTACATAAAGTATCTGGACATATTATGTAAGCAGAAGGAAAGGGCATGGAAGAGCACTGTAAAACTCCATGGCCCAGTATCTACCAAAACACAGTTAAATGCAAAAAGAGGAAAGTGCATAAAACTCATGCAGGTTTAAAAAAACAAAAGTGGAATTTAAAAAAATGTCATAAATACCATTTGTATTTTCAAATGTAACAAATTATGCAAAATCAGGACAACTTATATTAAGAACTGAATATACTAAAAATCTTAAGATATTGAAATTAAAATATATTTAAACAGAAAATTTTTAAATCAAACCATGAGATCGTAAAACTTACTGGCCAAATACTTGGAATCAAAATTTGTAAGTGCATTCAAACCTGCCCTTTGACTCTTTAGCTTTTCCTTCCTGACAAATACTTGACTTTTTAGGATTTTCATAAATATATGTAGCTAACTTTAAAATGTAAATATACATATTAGTTTTAAATTGCAGACTGTATTAGATAAGGCTGATATAAAATTCAGATTCAGTTGTGACTTGCCAATTAGAAAACATATGATAAGCAAATCTCCACACAAAGCTTCTAACTTATGAACCCAAACCGCAGTTACTGATACTTTATTTCTAAAAATGCCAACAGACCTCAGTTTTAATTTATTTATTTTATTTTTCATATATTGGGCAGGAGGTAGGGGGATGACCAGCATGGAATGTGGAATTCCCCCATACTAAATTCTTTCCAGATTGCCCCAGAGCCAAATCTGCAGCACACCTGAACCCTAGCTGATATCCCATCGAACCGGAGTCATGAAGGACTTAATTTTCAACTTCAGAACAATAGCCAAAGGCAGACAGAACAAAAATTAAGACATATGCATATGTATCTTTTGCAATATCTAAAAAAGAAAGAGCACAAAGCTTACACACCTCATGTAACTATTTTTGTTGCCTCACACCACCGTTAAACGTAGGAGTCTAAAATTAGGCATCCGTCTCAATTTGAAAGCTGCATCCCTCAGGCTCAGCAGGTATCACAATTTCTGCTACAGTAACACACAGGACTTTGTTGTATATTATCAAAGACATATACACCTGGAGACACCTGTGTCCTGAAATCTCTAATGAGGTGAGCCAGGAAAACCATCTTCAAGGAGACAGTTTACAGAAAGAAAAATTCACTGGGCTTCTTTCAAAAGTTTACCACACAGAAGTGATTCACTTCACTACGTTATCCAGTTTCTTTTCAATCTTTGCACCGCACCAATCCCCAAATTTCTATCACTCCCCAAGACCTTTATTTCATTATTTCTACCATTGCAAATAAACGACAAGTTATGATTATCTTAACCTTTTAACATGCTTCACAACAGCTAACAGTTCCACAAAGCAGCAACATGAGCAGGTGCTAACAAGAGTCGCTGCTGCAAGCTGCATGGAATGAACTAGGAAAGCGCAAGCCCTTGGAGGCTGCTCAGCTACCACCTCAGCTTGGAGGTTTGCCTTGCCTGCAGCTCTGTGCCTTCCCACTCAGCTCCCATACCACCCCAGTACGCTCCCACTCCTGAACTGCCAGACAGGGAGGAGAGCTCTGGGCACTCAAGCTCAGGTTCATAAAACCAGGCTTACACCAAAATGCAATTGCCAGCACTTTATTTCCAAACACAACTGGAGAAGGGTGAAAAGTGATGTCTCCTTTTGACCTTCTGGTTATGGCATTTGCCCAGGAAATGGGTCCTCGTCTCGAGGGGAGTCAGACCCTTTCACTCACATCTACCGACAGAAGGCAGTTAGAAGACGAACCTTCACCCTGCCTTGATGAAGCCTGGTTATGATGCCTCCCCCACTGTGGAGATGGAAGAACCAGGTTCCTAAGAGATGACAACCCACCTCACCAATAGCAACCAGAAGCACCTCCCTGACATGAGTACGCTGCAACTTGGCCATTAGACTTGCACTGCCTCTTTTGCTTCCCACCTCCACCTTGGGCCCTCCCAAATTACCTGTTGGATGGCTGAACAGCTTCAAAAGGGAAAGTAGAGAGTAAGTAAAGATAATCTCGTCTGGGAAGGCTGCTGTCTTGGGAATAGAGATGGGCACAGACCTCGTAACCCTCACTTCCAATGCAAACTGGCCAATAGCTAGAAGAATAAGCATCCATCCCAAGCTCAGACACCGAGCTCTCCTTACAGGTTTCCTAGGAAGCCAAGACATGAAACACAGCCCAGGCTCTACTCCACTGGAAAGGCTTGTCAAGAGTTCAGCAGCTTGTCAAGAGCTCACTCGGCTAAATTTTCATTTGCTCTAATCTTAAGCAGTTTTCAACCTTGTTGAGACACAGCAAGTCCAAGCTTCAATACCAACCCAGAAAGCACACTGCATTGTTTAACAGAGGTCTCCCGTATTTTCTAAAATAATTGTTAGAAATACTACAGCTCTGCTAAACAACACTGAGGTAGCATCTGCTTCTCAGAGCCCTTCCAGAGACCCATAATGACAAGGAAACCAGAATTTCATAATGCCTTTAATGAAAGCACCACTTCCAAAAACTCCTATTCAGCAGGAAGTGGGGGTAGGGAAGAGAGCTGACACAAGCATTGAACAAAATCCATGCACATTAATTCAGTCATGGATTTTATTCAATTGTCAAAGCCTTTCAGATGGAAAATGATCCTTTAGGAAGCAGTGCGAGTGATGATTTCTTTACTATTTCTTCACCGCCACTCAATACAAAATATCAAACACAATTGCACCAAAAAAAATTTGAAGAACATTTAGTCCTCATCTGATCTGAAACATGTGCACAAACACAATAGGCATTAATTTCATCACCCTGACAGAAACTGGGATAAGATGCTAAGGGTCACAGAGAGATGACAGCATTCACATACTGAATTACTAGTCCTTTCAGCCCTTCAAACGTTCTAATCACTGGCATATTCGCAGTCATTTTGGTTTTCACATTCTACGGTAAGATGCAACTGTTTATTGTCTGTA
This sequence comes from Oceanodroma leucorhoa, assembly GCA_030449065.1. NCBI lineage: Eukaryota > Metazoa > Chordata > Aves > Procellariiformes > Oceanodroma > Oceanodroma leucorhoa. The sequence continues at coordinate 2,770,958 of JASVER010000104.1, forward strand.
TGAAATGTAAGAGACCAGACTTCCCTAGTCAGTACAGACAAAGAGTACAGACAAAAGCAGTAACACAACCACAGTTCACAGGCTACTCGATGATTTCGAAACTTGAGGCCAAATCTACTATTAGACAAGCAAGTGCAAGTCCTCCAAAGCACTTGAATTGCACCTGTTTGTGTCAGTGACTGCTCTGGCTCGTCAATGATAAGATTAACATCCTTTGCTCTCCAAGACTTACTACTCACTTTACATAGAGTTCAAGCATCTCGCACATATTCTTCCTAGAAAAGAGTACTGTAGCACTTCTGCAGCTTACAGCAGGACAGGTGGGAATCAAGACAAACTGCATTTGCCCCTAAAGCAACAGAGGGCCAAAGCTGGGACATTCTCTCTATGCCACTTTCCAACGGACTGCATTTACAGATTTTTCATTACTATGAGTTTATAATCCTGGAGATTGTTGAAGAGCACTGTCATAATGCCATGTATAGATTAATTTTATATATTTATAGCTCCTTAATAAAATTCATGGGTATCTGCTAAACTGCAATTGCACTGACAAATTTACACAGCACTGTAAGATTTTACTTTATAGTCATACTGGTTTTGTCCAGTTTACCTCATTTACAGGATTGGTATGTTCTGGGTTGCTTTTTGTACTCTAAATACTGGTTCTTCAATCTTCTACAGTCAACTGTCGCACGACAGTCAGTAAAGGGCTATTTTTGGCAATTCATTAACAGAATTCTAGTATTATTGGACAATCTAAACTGATTCCATCTTAGCTCAAGTTCTCTTAGGCTTTGTAAAACAAATCATTTTGGTGGAAAAAAACAGGTCTGACTCAAAATTTAAAAGGGGAAAGTATTTACAGTAGAAGAAAGTAAGAAACTTTCAGAGTTACTTCATGAGCCACTCTAGAACGTAAATATTTAGTAAGGGTTCACAGCAATTATAGCTCTGTAATTATTTTAGAACTCAAATCAAATACTTAAGAGAAAGGGAATTATTACTCTTTCAAGATTTTTCTGTCATGCAGTTCAGGTTATCGCCTTATTTAGTTACATTTCGCAACTGAAAAGCATTTGCTACAAAGAGAAAATTACTTCCCAGCATGAACTGGAGTTTTTGTTTTAATAAACTTGGCTGAAAACATCCAAGTCAAGGAGAACAAAAAAAGAAAAATACGTTTGTGCATATGGTCATGAGGGGGAGACTGATTTAGATACTTAATGGACTAACAGCAGAAGATACACAGAAACATCACTTCCTGACAGATAAATAAATAAAAAATAAATATCAAGATACACTAGTATTTCACTCAGTCAAAAAATAATCTATGTTTATGATCCAAACCAACTTTATTCTATTAAGGCCCCACTCACATTACTGGGAATTTCAGCAATATTACTTTAAGATCAGACAGCTCAAATATTCACAACTGCCTTGGCATGTTATCATACTGAAAAACCACAAATACTCTAAGCGTAATAAACCAAAGAATGCTGAACAGTACATAATGTTAAAGACAGCAGCAATGCTAAGAAAAAGTCACTTAAGGCTTTGATTCAGTAAGTCACTTAGGCATCTGTATAACCCTAATGACTTCAGTGAAACTACACAACAAGTTCCATTATTCTGATGGATGAAGTTGTTGGCCTCCTGTTTATCCAGTTGCAAAAAAAAAAAAAAAAAAAAAATCCCAACACACTTCAATCAATTGAAAAAATTGATTAATAGTCTCCAAAGAGATGCTGAATTCCTCCCTCCCATGGCTATTACAATGTCATAATGCTGGTAAAGCCCCACAGCTGCCTTTATGAAGCCATGCAGGATACTATTCTTGCATTGTTTTTTGGGATTAAGTTTAATGATGCTATACTTATGCATCTAATCACATGCCTTAAAACAGCCAATTCACAGAAGCTCTCAGGTTACCATCTGAATCTCACTCAGGCACATGCTTAACTTTCTACCATGAGTTTCAAGTTAAACACGTTCAGTGTTCGCAAGAGTGGGTCTGTTTGTTCTCCTTAAACAAATAGGCAGTATCTTCCAGTTAAACTACACATGAATTTTAAGGATTCTACCTCTTACCTCTCTACATATGTATTATATTTTCCAAGTTTTTATTTACCTTTCAGTCTTAGTTACTATTTTACTTATCCTATGACATATATACCACGCTGGTTTTGTGGGCTCTCTTCTTTATTTTGTTATCCTTTATTTCAGCTTTGCATATATCATCTCTTCTTCTCTTCATAGCATCTGTTGCTCACTGTGACAAAGCATCTCTATTTTCATACTGTCCTAAGTGATGACCTGTACTGTCTCCCACCATTTTTTTTGTGTGGATCAAGTTTTATCAGTGCAATAAAAGAAAACAGAGGTCAACAGACAATGGCTGCCTTCTTGTTTCTTTCGGTTAGCATTTTCCTTTCCGTACCTCTACGTCACAGGCATTTTTTTTTGATAAAGGTTCTTAACAAAAGCTCAAAGTGGTTGCTACTCTGTGCACACTATTTTTAAGAAATTTTAGTAATTTTTCTGATACAATTTATATCTTGATTTTTGGCTCTCATTCTTAAAATGGGTTGAATTAAACTACTATACTGCTACTTTTAGCAGCTAATGACCAAGGTGTGTTACTACACCTCAAGATACCTGCATTAAAGATGCTACATAAAAAGGAAGGCGGATAAACCAGTAAGTACTTAATATGTGAACTACCACTCCCTTTTTTCTTTAAAAAAAAAACCAAAACAGATACATAAATCACAACACAAGTTAACTAATTAGGACAAGACACAAGGGTGAAGTTACATGAGTTACAAGCTGAATCAAAAACTAATTGCCACTAAAAGAGGATCTCATTTCCCTTTTGTATCCAGCCTAATCACCCTGACGTGAAATTGGGCAATTCTTTCTTTAGCTGGTTTTGGGGGTTTGCATGAGAGTTGGTATGAAGTGAGGCCTACAACTGCAGCTAAAGAGTTGAAATTAGGGGAGACCTAGCCTGATTTTGAAATAAATGCTTCATAAGAAAGTAGACAAATGCTTTAGCTGTAAGTATGAAGAAGGGCCTATTCGTACCAGCTCTGTCACCTGCCAATCAAGATGTAAGCACTTGTTATTCTTTACTCTCAAGCACCTACAGCTGACACGAACTTCAAAGACACTTCTGTATATTCAGACAACTTTGAAAGTCAGGTTTAGACACAGTAAGCACCTGTCATTTATGTAATTATTTTTTTCATGTAGAATTAAAAGTCTCCTTATTCACTTTTCAAATTGCAGACAAATATGTAGCCTTTCAAACATTTAACGCCTCGCGAGATAAGTGAAATATTATCATTTGAACGCAAATACCCCTCTGGTCACGCAAGAGAGCCCTCTAATTCCGACTTATTAACCTGAAACCTTGGACTTCAGCTTCTGAGATACTGAATAATCACAGTCCATGGCTGATCCAAAATCTAAGGGCCCAAGACTGACAGTGGGTAGACCGCATGAGAACTGAGATGCTGCAATAATTTAGAGGTTAAGTAATCTATTTATTAAAAACTCGCAGGTGTATTAAGTACAATTATAGTTGATTATAGTTTTCTCATCTACTACCAATTTAATACTACAGATGTGCAACACAGGCCACGGGGTTCAAGTGTGCAAAGGCAGCTGCCATTCGAGTGCTGACAGAGCACGACCGCTGTCGCATCCCTTCGGTTCCCCCGACCTGCAAAACGAACACAACACCAATACTCCGTGAAAAGCATCACCAGAGGAGCGGCTGCGAAACGAGGCTGTCCTCTGCGGATCCGGAGCCCCCGCCGGTACCGGGGAAAGGCCACAGCCGGCAGCACCTGCGGGTGGCGGCGGCCACTTCCTCCCCGCGGACCTCACATGGCGGCGGGCGGGCCCTGCGAGGCGAGCTGCGTCCCGCCTGCCGGAGCGGCCTGAGGAGAGGCAAAGGGGGGCACGCGCCGGCCGGGAGGCGAGCCGAGAGCCGCGGGCCCGTGGCCGACATCACCCACGGCCGCTCCCCAACGGCTGCCGGCTCCCGGGGACCGCCAGGCCGAAGCCCCGCTGCCCTGCCCTGCCCGCCCGGCTCACCTGCACGCCCGTGTAGTTCTCGAAGAAGAAGAGCACCATGCTCTGGTAGATGGTGTAGAGGCGGTCGTCCACCTCGCGGTAGAAGCGGGCGGGCAGCACGGCGGAGAGCAGGCGCCAGGCGCCCCAGGCCAGCACGTAGGTGGGAGCCGTGCCCATCATGACGGCGGCGGGCAGGACGTAGCGCATGGAGTAGGTGTGCAGCACCAGCGACAGCAGCATCTTCCCGCTGCCCCCCCGGCCTCACCGGGACACCCACATGGGCAGCGCGCTCACACACAGCCCGGCAGCCCCGCCGACCGCATCGCCCGCCGCGCCAGGCAGGCCCGCCAGGCGGGCGGGGAAGCAGCAGCAGCAGCGGCGGCGGCCGCCAGCAGAGAGGGAGGCGCGGGCACCGGCACCGGCTCACGGCTCTGCCCGCGCCGCCTCCGCCACCATATTGCCCGGCCGGAGGAGGAGCCGCGCCGGCAGGAAGGCGGCCCCTCGGCGCCTGCGGGGGGACTTCCGGGATGGGCGGGCGGTGCCCTGGCTCCGCCTCGGCCGCGACCTGAGGCGGCGGGCCCCGCCGCTGCCGCCGCATACCCGGCAGGCTCGGCCTCCCACGGGCTTCCCTCGAGCGGGCCCAGGGCTATGGCTCTGTCCCTCCCCTCTCCGGCCCCCACACGCAGTGAATGGCTACAGCAGCCCTCCAGGGCAGGGGGTGCCGGGCGGGTCCCTCATGGTGTGGTGGAGGGCTGCTTGGCACCATGTGAAATGAGGCACCCGCGCTTATAATTGATTAACTGTAATTAGCGTTAATTTTAACCTAGCATAGCGTAAGAAGAAAATTTACTTCCCCCCCTCCCTTCTGCTGTGAGTCCAAAGTGGAGCACTAAGAAAATGGTGCTTGTTACCTTTACCATCTACAAGCACAGTGATGGTCAAGGGGTTACACATATTTCGTGCTTACCAGTTCTGACTCCCCCAGGTTCTCATAATAGCAGCAGCTGTCTGCCTCGCATCCTCTCCTCCCTGGCCCCCAATAACCTGGTGACAGCAGCAGCCAGATGCACCAGCTGCTTTTGAAGAAAATGCAGGAAGTCTTGTAGAAAACAACGGTGTAATAACCTTCCGAGAGAGGGAGTTTCTTCATAAGCTGTAGCACATAGTGTTTTTATTCCTTCTTATTAAAAAAAGTGCATTTTATCCTGAAGCTTTTGAAGATCTCATTGTTTCAAAAGAAGTGGATGCTCAATACCTTCTGCTAAGATTCTGTTTCCTTTGCCAGGCTTTAACTGGGACAAGCTTTGTCCTTTGCTGTTTACCTCGTGCTAGCTGGTTTTTAATGTGTGTTGAAAATTGTATCCTGAATAGTTCTGTAAAGTAAGACTGGGGGAATGATACTAGGTTCAAGTACTGTGGCAACATTCTCTTCCAACTGCCTCAGGATTCCTGAGTTCCGCAGAAGGAACTCGTATCTGACATCATAGCTTCTGTGGCCCTAATGAGACTAAACGGTCTTTATTTCCTTCCCACCTCCAGAAAGGGGGGGCTGGAGGGGTCATGGCAGCTTTTCTGTCAGGGCTCCCCATCCCGATCAGTGTGTACATTTCTATTCTCACTGAGTAACTGCATATGCCATCCTCGGCTCAGGACTACTAGAATAGAGGCACTTTCCCCATCATGGCCTCATTTGGCAGGGAATTTTTCTGCTCTAAATCAAGCAAACCTAGATTGGACAGAAAATTGAGGAGGAAGCTTCTGTTTTGTGATGCCTACGACATGGCCATGTGGAAGAGAAAGTAATTCACCATGATACAGGGAGGAGAAAGTAATCCAGCACAACACAGGGAAGGTAAAGCTGATGCCAGCCAGGTATGCAGGAACGAGCGCTCTGGTGTGGCTGGAACAGCAGGGTAGGTTGGAGAAGTGGATCCAGACCTGCTGCTTCACAAGGCGACTGCAGAGAGAGACTAGGATTCAGAGCAACTAGGTGTGTTTGTTTGGCTAATGAGACTACTGCAATCAGGAGTGGAAAATGTAGGTTAGCAGTCTTTAAAATAAACTGTGAACTGGGACTGGGAAGTGGTGGAGGATTGGGAAAATACAGGGAAGTTCAGCTGGCTGGGCTTAAGGCAGGGTATGAGCTAGTGAGATGGGGTTAAAGACTCGGTGAACATCCTGAAGAGATGAGTTGCAGTGAAAATGTGAAAGGAATAAAAATAATCTTCATATCAAGGAATGAACTTGGGGCCTCTGATTCCATATATGTCAAATCATATCTTTCCTTACAGGACCATAAGTTCACTCATACTTTTGAAGGACTTGGATATTATAATGATTACAAAATATTGAGAAATGAACAATTCTGCCTCTGGAGGACGGTTTGGCTATCATGTGATAAATAAGAACTGAAGACACACCTTGAACAAAAAGGAAAACAAAATATCAAGCTCATCAAGAAATAATGCGCATTCTGTGCATCAAATGCAATAGAAGTCTAGCGGAAAAGTAGCGCCTAATCTCATAGTTGAACTCAGACAAACAGTCTTAATCTGGCATTTCTTGATATATTTAAGTGGTTGACTTTGCAACCTTAATATTCTTTCAGTTTAGGATTTGTGGGCCCCTTTTGTACATGTGTTTATATACATAGCTATGCTACATAGATGGCTATTCCTATCTTGAATATGACTCAGTCCTTTGCCCCAGTGATAAAAATGAGCACTGAGATCCTTCATTACGCTTATATATAAAGAGACATGTCTTTACCAGTTTTAGAATGGTTGCCCCTCAATTACTTTGAATAGTTTTTTTCCTCCTATAGCACCAATGAGTAAATAAGACTACCTGTCTTGTCTTTGCTGTATTTTATATTTCGCATGTTTTTAACATGTCCCCTCTTTTTCCTTTTTTTGTTACACTAATATTTGAATTTTATTTTTTTCTTCCATTTGATGCTTTCTCACCATCTCACACCACACACGCACACGCACATGTTCACACACTTCGTTTCTGCTTTTGATCATTTGATATTTTCAATAGGCTCTTTTAATACAGTTTCTTTATCAAGTGTATGTTATCAAATGTATAGATACTGTTTTAGTTTTTAGTCACACAAAAAGTACAGAGTTTCTTGTACTAAGGCTTAGGGCTTGTTTAATTTCCTAGTATAATTATATCAGTATGATATGGTAATATGGTGTTGAAATGTCTGCAACTGAATGAAACCCAAACTTTTCAATTCAAGAAATGAGTATGCCACAATGATTAGATCTGGGACTCTGCCACCAAGTCCTTGCTTCACTTGATTCATAGGCACTTTTTATCCTAGATCATTCTGAATTGTGCCGCAGGAATTTGAATATTGGTCTTTCACATTCTAGACTACAGAGGCAAAGTAAGAAAAATGTTCTGATCCTTGCTACAATTTGTAATTTCTAGTCCTATGAAACCACAGGCCCTAATTATAGCTCCTTTAACCGAAATGACAGTCTATCAGCAGAATTAATTCCTAGTCATTTTACTTTCAGCTGGAAGAAGTAAAATCACTCCATTTAGGGTGATTAGGAATCCATTTAGGAAATTAAGACTTCAAACCTGTTAAGGTGTTATTTTCTTCTGTAGAACAACCTTGACATTTAAAAGACTAAACAAGCAATTTTGGAAAAAAGATCAGTCTGCCATGCCTAAGGAGCTCAGTCTGTTTGGTGCGAGCATAATTATTTGGTATGAACCTAATATTTGGTATTCTAGTGTTAGGTTCTTCTGCCAGTCGTTGTCACCTCTAAAGTGGCCAAACTCACCAAACTCTGGAAAAATATCAGACTTTCATCTTATAGTGAAAAATACCAGTGACTGTACCTCTAGAAGGAACCATAAACTGTGTTGCTAACACCAACTCTGAACGTTAAGGGATTTTCTCATAGTGCTAGTCACACAATGGTGTTTCACAATTCTGTCACCCACTCACTGTAATTATCAATTAGACTGAGCAAAGCCAGATAACATTAGATACAAATCAGACTGCCTCGAGGTTTAGAATTTGAACCTTTACAGATGGTCTTATCTTCAACAATATCCTGGGAGATGATTTATTGGTATTACCTCTGCTTATATGTATTGAGAAACAAGGCACAGATATTAAGGCCAAAGGACTATATCCAAGTAAGGATTTAAGTACCTGAATTCCTGGAGTCCCGGACTCTGAGTGGGTACCTAGCCTTTCTATGCAGTACATGTCATGCAGAGAGCTAAGCAGCGCAGAATAGGATCCACAGCAATCATCAGTCCAAGCAGGGGGTTGATGAAAATGAGCAGGCTCAATGTGTATTTGTGTAAAGTCAGGTAAAAGGACATGCTGAGGACAGCGTTGTGGCCTAAGTATGGCCTCGCAGCATCTCATTCTGGATTTCAGAAACACCTGTCAACTTGAGATCCACAACACACAGATCTCTTTCAAAGAGTTTGGTAACACACTTTTTAAAATGTTGCCAGAGGAGATGCCAACATCACCTCCTATTTCCACCTGCATGGATAGAGAACTGGATTATACATGGATTCAGTTTGTTGAGGGTATCAAACTCGTACCTCCCATCACTGAAGAGGGTGACCTGCAGGGTAAGAATAATGAGCATCTCTCATATTGAAGATGCATTTACTTAGCAATTGTTTAATGTAACATATAAAAATAATTAGATTACTGGTAGACTAGTTTAGATTACAGTTAGACTAGTTTAGACAAGTAGACTAGTTTAGATTACAGGTCCTCTAGATGCATGCCTTTTCTCTAACAGTGGCCATAACCTTCTGCATCTCTCTGTGTTTGCTCTAGGAGATGAAGGCTTCCTTGAATCCTGCAATGCTCTCCAATCAGAGGTGAGACTTGTAGTAGTTCCTGTCCATCCCTGACTCTGGCCTTGCGGGGCTCCTTCTTGTGCCTCTGTCCCAGGGGACTCCTTTGCTGCCCCTCACACAGAACATGATAAGGCTGTACAACATGTAGCTGGTCCACCTCAGAAACACGTCTACATGCCTGTGCTCTACTCATTCCATTCCTCACCCTCATGTCCTACCCAGAGACTATGTCTTTTGCCACCAGAAAATGGTGAGGAAGCCCAGTGGGCCAACTTGTGTTCTGAGATAATTCCATGGCCCACAAGAGGATTTTCCATCTTACGTCCCTGGGTGGCAGTGGGCATGGTTGTGTTCATGGTGTGATTTACAGTCTTCTGCATCATGCCATTGTGGTGAAAGGGAAACTCATGTTCAACTGTATATTAATTGAGGCAGGTTTCAGTCGTTCTCTGCCTCCTATGAAATCTCTTCTTGAGGATCTGGCTATACTTTTCCCCTCTACAAGTCAATAAGAATGGCAGATACAGAAGAAGTAAGGACGGGGCAAACACCTCCCATGCTCTCCCAGCCTTCTCCAAGCCTCCCATTTGTGGTTCAAGGTCTAGAGACAGATAAGACTTCTATATATACAGCAGTAATCACCAACAGATTTATCCTACATGTACCTATCCATTCTTGCCTTTACCTGTATTGGCTTTTAGCCTCCACAACAACCTTTGGCAAGCAGTAGAATCATGTCCTTTTGTTTTGAACCTGCCTCACTGTAGTTTCATTTTATATACCTTGGAGCTTGTATTGAAGGAGACAGAAAATCCCTTTCCACTCACTTATTTGTACCAGTCATCATTTTTGCAGATCTCTATAATATCCCCTCTAGGCTGTCTGTTTTCCAGACTGACTTTTACTCAGTTGTGCCCCATATGAAAGTTGTTCTATAACTTCTATCCTGCAAGCATAGCCAGCATTATCTATGGCTTTTGCTAACTTTTAAGGTTTCACTTTGCAAGTGACTCTTTTTTTACCAAAACTAAATTCCGAAATTTCATGTGAGACATTATGTTCACTCTCATAGGATTTGTCCATAAAAATAACTTTCAGATTCTCCGCTACAGGTCTAGTATAATATGTCACTGTTTCATAAACCAAACTAGTAAAGGAGGAGAAACACACTTTGCCAATTGTTCTAAAACATATTGATGACCCTAGAGAAATGGTGATTCTCAAGACTGTTTACAGCTTGTGGAAGAAAGAGTGTTTTAATGAACACAGACTCTTTTGCATCAAGCTGGATCCCTATCACCTTTCATCTGCCTCCAAGTTTTCTCCTTCCTCTTTTTAGAGTCTTTACCCTGTTTCCAGCCTTCACCCATCAAACTCTCAATCTCACTTCCAAAATGCATCCTTTGTTCTCAGCTCTGCTCTGTCTCTACATGCTTTTTTCCAATCTCCTTCCCAGGCAAACCTAGCTAATTCTACTCCCATGACTCCTGTGCATCCCATTCACATTTCTCACACAATGTCAGTCTCTTTTTCCTAGTGAATCCTAGTTTGCTCTTAATTTCCCCCGAGAGCCTCTAATCCTGTTATCCCCTCTTCTGTATGTTAAAGTCTCCTTGCTCGAGCGATTCTAATTTTTACTTCCTGCCTACTTGGTCACAGTCCAGTCTTTCCTCAACAGTTCTCAGACATAGCTTCACCCTCGACCAGCAGTTTTAGTTTTGCCTTTTTCCCCTCCTTTGGTCAAGCTCTCATTCCCTTTGATGTAACTTGGGTGGCCTCTTCTGTGGCACTCAGGTGCCAGCAGGGAGAGCACCGAGAGAATGGCAGAAATAAGGTACCGTGGCCCTCCAGCTGGTCCTTGGACAGCCCGAAGGAGACAGAGCATGCTGTCTCTCAGAAAGGACAGCATCTATACAGGATTTGTGCATTTTAGTTGGTAAACTCTAAGGTCTCTATTATGTATTTGCAGACAGATTTATCAAAGGTCTGTGACTTTGCTAAATTTGAGCAGATTTTCACAGTAGCAGCAGAAGACACATCCATAGCTTAAATGCTACTCACTACCTCATCAAATTTCAAATTCTTCTTCAAAAGCCAAAAGTAGTAGAAAAGAAAAAGGTTACAAGGATGCTAACACCAGAAAAATAGCATATTTCCCATAGCTATGTTCCCTAAAAGAACACAGTTTAGGACATTTCAATCCCAGATTTTAAAACAGGCAAAGATAAGACAACAAAGAAAAGCCCTGACATTTGAAATCAAAGTCTATTGCTAAAAACCGAATTGACTTTAATATCAGGTGATGCTACAGTTCTTGCTTACAATTAGGGCTGTGTTCAAAATGGAAATCCAGCTGAAGGACAAGTTAATATTTACATACAGAAGCCTAAGAAACCTGGGATCATAAAGGACTTGGAAAAGAGCTTATCTGGTGTGCCTAAGTATAGATATAGCTGCTCATGTTTAGCAGAACCAGGAAAGCCAGTTGAACTGTATATGTGAGTGTTCAGGGAAGCATTAGTTACCTCCTTCTATCTAAAGTTTTAGTTCTGTACTATCCACAGCCACATACAAGGGCTTTATTCATAGTAAACCTGTATGGACAGTATGGCTTCATTATAACAAGACTGTAGCACAGAAGTAGGAATCTATACCGTTGCTGCAATTAGCACGGTTAGGTAAGTAAGGTTGTCCAAGACTGACTGTATATTGTCTATGTACCTTGTCCATGAAAGAAACAGGTAGGCTTGCTACTAAAGCTTAGCAGCTTTAGGAACATTGGATTCAAGTCCTGGCTCAGATACAGGCTTCCTATCTGCTGTTGTACAAGTTATTTTGGTTTCCCGTTTATAAAATGAAAGTAATACTTATCTCACAAGGTCATTGTAATGGCAAATTAATTAAGTTTAGAGGAAGGATACTCTTATGATTAAGGGACTGCATGGAATCTAAGTTTGCCTCCTGACTGCAGACTTTCTATAACACCTGGCATAGGTTACTTCATATCTCTGTGCCTCGGTCCCTCTGGTGTAAAATAAGGACAGTATTTCCTCCCCACACCCTTTATTTGTTTAGTTGTGAGTAGAGCTAGTTGGAAAAATTCTGACATGTTTTTAATTGAGCATTTGCTGACTCATCGAAATCTAGTGTTTCAATGAGAACCCTACCCAGCTTCCTGACAGCTTGCTGACCTGGTTCCTTGGCAGAGATCTGGGAAGTGCTGGGAGCCGTGGCTCTCAGGGCTTCCAGGCTCATTCTTCCTTGATAGCTGGAGCTCTCAGTGTCCACAGCTGTAGGGCAGCCTGCTGCGTGGGGACTCCCATTGCTCATGGCTCTGGGGCAGTCCACCTCCAGTTCCCTGGAGCCGCAGTTTCACGCCTTTTTTCTAAAATTGTTCCCAACAGAAAGAAACCATATTCTGAAATAACAGTCTTCCACAAAACAAAGTTACCCTTCTCTATTCAGCTTTTCAGAGCAGGACTGTCTTTGGCTTTAATGCTGGTATGTTGCAAAAGACAAGGAGAAGTATAGCCCTCTGTTTAAGAAGCAATAAACCATGTAGAAAGAAGACCGACGTGGCAGTTACACAGTTAGTCCTTTCACTGCCTCCCACAATACTTTCATCACAGTTTCCAGTCTCAGAACACTAGACACATTGCTCAAGCCATTCGCCTATGGATGGGACCCTGGTGTAAGAACAGAGCTGGAAGTAGTTGGCTGATCTTCACTCTATCTACTCCCTCTTCCTGTAAAGGGCAGGTGATGTCCTTACCTGACATTTTCACACCAAAGAAAAAGGGTAATTCTGCTGGTTTTGGCTGGGGTAGAGTTAATTTTCTTCATAGTAGCTAGCATGGGGCTATGTTTTGGATTTGTGCTGGAAACAGTGTTGATAATACAGGGATGTTTTCGTTGCTGCTGAGCAGTGCTTACACAGAGTCAAGGCCTTTTCTGCTTCTCACACCACCCCACCAGCGAGTAGGCTGGGGGTGCACAAGAAGCTGGGAGGGGACACAGCTGGGACAGCTGACCCCAACTGACCAAAGGGATATTCCATACCATATGACATCATGCTCAGCATATAAAGCTGGGGGAAGAAGAAGGAAGGGGGGGGACATTCAGAGTGATGGTGTTTGTCTTCCCAAGTAACCGTTACGCGTGATGGAGCCCTGCTTTCCTGCAGATGGCTGAACATCTGCCTGCCGATGGGAAGTAGGGAATGAATTCCTTGTTTTGCTTTGATTGCACGTGCAGCTTTTGCTTTACTTATTAAACTGTCTTCATCTCAACCCACGAGTTTTCTTCCCCATCCCACCGGGAGGGAGCGAGCGAGTGGCTGTGTGGTGCTTAGTTGCTGGCTGGGGTTAAACCACGACAGTAATATACATGTTTTAATAATATGTACAGCATCAGCAAAACTAATCTATGTTCATCTCCAAGGGAATAATAAAGACATACAGCAGTCAAAGACTTTACAGAAGATGCACACACACAGAATCACAATTCTATTTATGTTCACCTGTAGTTTGTGAATGAATAGAGGTAACAAGGTAGAGGGTTGCCCCATCTTTGGCTATAGGCCATCTTTATCTCTGTATCCTGCAAAGAACTACTCAAGAAAAGAAAAATAAAACAGTTTATATACAGATATATGTATGAAAACAACCATCTCAATGCTCAGAGGCACTGATGGTGAAATCGCTAAGCCCAAAATGTCTGTTGGTTACTTTGGTAATGACTTTCTATCTTGAGACAAAAGCATAGAAATGCAAACCCAACACATCTCAAGGGATTATCAATTTCAGGCCCCTTGCATTAAGAAAAGCTCAAACATACCTACTTAGTCTTTTATATCTTTTACGGAGGTTATTACCAGACTTCTTCCCTGAAGTCTTTTCGGTCTTCTTTATCCTGGAGCAAACAAATCTAATTTCTTCAGTCTTTTACTTCTATGCCACAATTTCTAAATCTCTTCTCATATTACGTGCTTTCTTCTTGACTCTCTCTGTTTTGTTAACTTCTTAAAGCCCAAGTTTGAAAATCTCCTCTAAACAGAACAGAACAGAGTAATTATTTCATGTTTTACAAACGCTTTTGCTTGGAGACATAAGAACTAAGCAGCCAGAAAGGGAGAATCAAAATCATAAACCATGTGTGAACACCCAAGAACACTGAAATCGAAGTGATAAACACTGTGTGAACACCCAGGACCACTGGTTTTCTACCTGAGACAACATACTGAAAGGAACAGTATGTAAAAAAACAGAAAAGAAAGAGCAGTGTTGGTCTCTCAAAGGTGTCTGCAGTATAGTAAGGAAGGACAATCTCCTACATACCCTGTAGACTGTAAAACTGAGGACATAATATGCCGTAGACCTACTCTTTGTGAGATACGCTTAGCTCCTCCTCTCAAACATAATTATTTCAAGTATCTGTTCAAAGTTCTTGAGAAGAGCTGTTAGAAACATAGCTGGGAATCATCACCACAGACTGCAGAAATTATGTTCTCACTTGACAGGGGCCTGCAGGGAGCTGATACACTGGTACAATGACTGGTAACATAATCCAGAGTAAATGCAAATAAGTTATCCAGTTTTGCTTTGGGCAATATAAAATTCATTCATTTCTCATTAACCTACTTGAAATGCCTGATGGAGGAATTTATTGACTTTTTAAATTACTGCTCATCTACCAACAGTGCTTTCATGGTCTACTGAGGGTAGGCAGAATGTGCTGCGTGCATGAAGAAAACAGATAACATTGATTCTGCAGCTTGCAAGGTTTCAATTCTGTCAATACATGGACCTATATTTAGGAAAGGAATTCTGTATAGCTTGTCAGCCTGACTTCACAGGACTTTAAAATCTATTTTTGATGGAAAAAATGATTAAAGAGACTAAAGCTGCTGTAAAAGAGGATAAAATGTAAATTGCATTTGGCAGCAGTAGTTCATGCCAGACAAACATGGTATCTTTCTTTAATAAGGTAACTGAAAAAATGCAATAGAGCTGTCAGCTTCTGTAGAGGACCTGATACAGCACCAAATGGAAAATTATTAATTAAGGTGGAGAACCTGAAGATTAGTGTTAGAACTGTAGGCAAGGTGAGCAACTGGCTAAAGAGAAAAGAGAACTAGGGTGAAAGCAGAGTTCCTCAAAGACTGATCTTGAGCCTGGTACTGTTAAATGTTTTCTGTAATGACTTTGCCACAAAAGTAGGTCTGTGATATTGTTATTTCCTAACAGCACAAAGCTGAGTAGCTGGGTGAGGACAGAGGAGGTAGGAACATCTGCCCGTAATGGCAATGGCCCACCAGACTAGCGCCTGGGGTGTGCTGGTTCACGTGTGGGCACAATGAAATTATTGTCAAAGGTACAGGCCTACTTAAAGAGAAATAAAGTTATCATTCCTGTTTTTCTAAGTTGCTTATCTTGTTCATTTTGACATGGCTGACAGTTAAGCTAGAGGCAGAGTTTCCAGAAACACAGCTGAGGGAAAGCTGCAGAAAATTAGCCTTGCTTATGTTTTTATCTGTTATTGGCTTTGCCAGGCTTTTTTCTAAGTATTTCATAACCATACTGATTCTTACTTTAATATATTAGGTTATAATTATATTGGTTAATATAGTGGAATTCTTTTTTGGATACGCAATTACATTTGTGCAAATTACCTCAACAATCCTTTCGTAATCCTGCGGGGATGTATTATTGCAATTTAACTTTGCACTTCACTTCTAGCAGAAGATGCCGGGACACTCATTTAAAGGAATGAGAGTGCGTATTTTCCTTTCTGAACTAACAAGCAAGGTCACTGTAACCTTGCTAGGATAGTAGAGCATTTTCTGTTTATCAGCAGAACGATAATGCAGTTCTTGTGTATCAAATAAACTTCTTAAACTTACATCCTTCCTGATGCAGCTCTGTAAAGGCAAAACACCGAAGGTTGACAGGGTAGATGAGAACTGGAGAAATGGAAGTGTGATTAAATGTAATTGTGCAAAATGCAAGTCAATGCACTGAAGGATTAATACTAGGTATTTCTGTTAGATGATAGAAGCTTATCTCTTGGAAACGAGAGCTTCCCAACAGGTGCAGAGCGGCAACAAAGCCTAAGTAGTTTTAAGATTGGGCTTGATAACTTTATAAATGGATTATATGACATGGTCCTGAGATAGAAGATGACTGGGATTTGATGACCCAGGTAGTTCTTTCCTAGTCTGTGTTCCTTTTTTGGTGGTGGTGCTGCTGCTGAGGGAGGAGCCAGTTGTCTTTGGTAGGACAGAGAGGTGCATATGAGAAGCTGTGAATTACATTAGTGAATACAGGTTTCACACATTTTTCTGAAGGACTGGTGACTACTCAAACCCCCAAAGAAATAAAGTTTTCAGACATATGCAAAAGAAAAGGTTTCCAGTCTCATAAGTTAAGTCTGTGTTGTCCTTGTGACCCATGTCAAGGAGTGCATCTTGGTCCCTAGGCCAAACTATCTGGGAAAGCAAGTTAGGGATCCCCGGAGATGAGCACCTGGTGTGGTGCTGGCTACAGGAAACCGGAGTAGGTAGTGGGAGAAGGGTGTTCTGCGTCTGCGTGGGGTGCTGTTGTGCACACTAAAAGGTTTTTCTAAATTAAGTTTTTGCAAAATCAAGCTCTCCTTAGGTATAAGGGATAGTCAGATCAAAGAGTTTATTTCCAGAGATTCACAGGTTGTTGAAAAATGTCTGGCTGATAACCAAGGGATCAAAATGTCTGAGTCACAGGGATGGGATTTGTGTGTGGAGCATATATAAACTCTTAAAAACCCAGAAACTTAATCTCCCAATTACTTGGGGCAAAAACAGGAGAAAGAAGTCACGAGTCATTTTCAGAACTAGAAAATCCTTAGATTATGCAGGCAAAACAGTACGATTAAGATTTGCTTTCTGAAGTATAACTACCACTTATCCAAATTTATCCTAGGATATTTGATAGTGGGCTATAGTATTCAATTTCAGTATCAACAAAAATATACATGAGATTTCCTGTTTTATAAAACATTTTTTGTTGTAAAAAATAAGGGACAGTATTACATTAGTAAATATTTGAAGCCAGGCATTTATTTCCATATAAATCCACCTCATTTTAGTCAAGTAAACATTTAAACAACTTGTGTATGCTTTTAAAGTAAGAATCAAAATATTTTGCCCCAAAACTGTACCATTATTCTCATTACTTTCCAGTTTGAAAGTGAATAATATTATACATGTCTTTTACAGACAGACCTTTTAGGAGAATACATTGTCTAACATTCACAAATGTAAAACATTTAAATGAAGAAAAGAATGAATGGAATTCCTTTCACACAATTATGGCACCATAATTAAAGACAGAATATATATTAATCATTTCCTTTAAAACCAAAAAGGAACTTTGGAATCCCACAGGTCATTAAGTTGGCAACTCATTAAAAACAAGACATTTCCCATGCAGCAGCATAAGTGTACTCCTTAGTTTCACAGAACCAATCCTGTAAAACTTAAGTTAGATTCCTAAGAAAAAAACTGGCTATGAAAGTGCTGAATACAGTTAAATTTCCATCCTTCTTTTGTAATAAGCATATAGGTATATGAGCAGAAAATTTCCAAAATGTTTCATCAGGCAGTACCAGCACAGCAGGTAGGTACCATTCATCCAACTTTGCTTTGAAAAGAGAAAAAAACAAATATTACCAGATCATGTAATATCCCATTTCCAGCTGAAGGGATCCATTTCCAGTATTATTGTGATTTCTTACTTTCTGTCACTGCAAAGAATAATGTCATCATATTCCAGCCTGAGCAATTTACCAGAGTCCTGAAACCTTACCTAGAAACCCTTTTCTCATGGGAACTTGTTTAGGGAATCTCCAAAGTCCTAGTTATTTCAGTGTAGAGAGTCTCTGTGGTTACACTACCTATGAGAAAATTACAAAGGCTATTAATGTATTGTTGGCCAAATTCCAGGTATGTTCAGGAAGGCATTTCTACTTGTTCATATGATTGCAGGAATTTATGTCAGTGATGGCCTTTTCTCGGATGTGTTTGGCGTTGGTCACAGACAACAATGGTGAATTGATCTAGATGTTCACTGAGTTATTCTGGTGTTTTTCCTTACAGGCAATTCTACAGAGGCAATAATTTTAAGTAGGATTTCATTAGAAGTACTGTGACATGTTTTGATTGTATGCACACTGGGTGAGGAATGTCCCTTTTCCCCCCATTGGGTTGAAGCTCTGAGTGCCCGGCTCAGAGGGGAAGGGGCTGTGGGAAGTGATGAGATTTGATGTAGCTCAATTATTATTAGTCCTCCCCTGCCAGCGACACTCTGAGTTGGGTGGCAAGGATGTGGCGGGCAGAGTAAACCCACAGAAAAAATATGGACAGAGCAACCTTCCCATGGGTTTTGTGGAGTCAGATGGATCATGTCAGCCATCGTGCTGACTGACAGGGCTCACCTCGCCTCCCTGCCCAGTCTACCCAGTCTAGCAGGTTTAAAGGACTTTGCAGCTCCAGGGCAGTACACATCCCTCCTCCAGAGTCTTGCGTGGAGACTTTCTCACTGCCAGGGTGAGGTGGGAGGAGGAATGCACTCTGAAGCAATAGAAACCTCCAAGAAATTGCATTAATTTTCCCCACCTAGTTTTCAATGGCAGGCTTGCCATTTAGGAAACGGGATGCTCAGCAATCTCATTAATTGCACCCTGTAGAAACTCTCATCCTAGTCCTTCACGGTCTAGCACTAAAGCTTCTGATCATACTTTTCTCATAAGGCAATTTCACAGTATACCCAACTTGATGGAGTGGGCCCACTCCCCGCAGCTCTGTGCTCACACACTGCTTTCCTGAGGTGGGATTTAGATGTCGTGCGACCACAAGTTGAACCTGATCAAGCAGGTGACTCCACAGAAAACTAACCCATTGAAACAAGAAACAAAGGGTAATCATTCCCCCACCCCAAATCAGCAAACTGATCCATCTCAATGTGCCCATGCTGGATTGGGTTCCCTGCAGAGGAGGTGGTGGGACCACCCTTTTTGGTGTCAGCCAGTCAGCAATCACATCAATTTAGTGTAATCTCACTCCCCTGGCTAATGGTTTCCTCTGAAGAGGCAAGAGGTTCAG
Organism: Oceanodroma leucorhoa; assembly: GCA_030449065.1. Taxonomy (NCBI): domain Eukaryota; kingdom Metazoa; phylum Chordata; class Aves; order Procellariiformes; genus Oceanodroma; species Oceanodroma leucorhoa. Next base: position 2,790,030 of record JASVER010000104.1, read on the forward strand.
GTTCCTTTCCCCTTGCTGCATATTTTCCAGGGAGGCTGGTGTCCATGTTCCCATTTTACTGAAATCATCAGAAAGATGAGAGAATTTGAGTTCTTGGACAGCATTTCTTATAACATAAATGAGTGAGGAAGAAGTGACTGACCTTCCTCCCTCAGAGTGGGAAACAGAGGAGAGTGGCATGTGACAGAAACAATTACAAATTAAATGCAGTTTTAAAAATAGACTATGAAATTGCTGGGTTTCACTTTGACTATATTATGAGATCTTTGACAGTGGCCATACTGAAATTCATGGAGATTCTCCTTGTATTGAGGGAAATTTGTATTCTGTCAGTTTGGTATCACCCAGATACATTTTCCTTGCTCCATTTTGCCAATTTGAGTTTCCTTTTTGCATTCAGACAAAGATTTCTTTCTCTCTAAACATTGCTTTTACTGTGTTAGGAACATTGCCAAGCTTGTGCCCTTTTTTATTCTTTGCAGCTAGGCTGGAGCTTTTAATTCATGATATTTAAATAACATTTTAGCTTGATCATTTAACTCTTTCCTAGCTCAGCTTACTTCCACATTCAGCTGCACAGTAGACCTTACCTAGAATAGTGTTAAGGCTTGAACCAAGCCCTCTCAGCACATTACTTCTGTTTGGAAAACATGCGTTTGGCTTTTGGGTTCTGTAAGAACTTGCTCCATGCTGAATGGGAGCAGCATTTTGAGTTGAATCCATTAGAGTGAATTGCATTATACCCTACAGAGATAGGGACATGTAAAAGAAAAACACTGCACAGAAGGGAGATGAATGAAATTGCCGGGTCAGAGGCCATGGCTCATACTATGACTATTTAAATGAATGCTTACTAGTAAAGGAGTTCCACTTGAAAAACAAGATTGGAAGGAAAAGAAACTGGGCCAAGGAGCACAAGTGCTTACAGGGTACTTTGTGACAATAAGACAGAAGCTATAACAATTTTGATTTTTTTTTTTACTCAACAGAAATTTCTGAGATTATCCCATGTAACTGCAAGTGCAACATACTGCTTGGTGCATTCTCAGTGCTCTTTCCAAGGAGGGAGGAGTGTTGTGTATCAAAGTTGTGGTTATTTCTCTAGCTTATTCCTACCGTTATAACAGCAGAATCATTTTACTGGTCTGCTGGTATAGGCATCTCAATCCTGATTCAAAAATACCCTGAATGAGAATACATGCTGGCCACTATCTACTCTCCCTGATCAAGAGATCAGGCTTGTCTTTTATCATTAGCCATGGAGCCATTGCTTCTCTTTTCTCACAATTAGCTTAATATAAAAGGTAATCTGTGATGAGTAGAGTGTTTTTAAGTAGACTACAGAGCACTCACTGATCGGATGATTTCTTTTTGGTTGATCAGCTGTGATACAAAGATTTGTTATGTTCTCACATTCTGTCTGCTATGGATTCAAGAAAAAATTATCCAGTCCCCTCCACAATATGCAACTACCAGTGTCTTCAACAATGTTGTGAGAGGTGGCCGTGCAGAGAGCTCTCTGTTCCCATGCACAGATAGATCTTCTCTGTTAGGAGGAATTTTCCATTATCAACAACTTTTTTATCTGGACCAATTAAAATTGAGTCAATGAAAAATGGAGGTATTTTTGAAGTGAGCCTTACTTCGTTCAGTGCTTGAGCATTTAAGTGGGTGCAGAGTTTGCATATCATGTAACAAATCAGCAAGCAGGCTGTGGTAGTAATACTTGGCTTTGGCTCTTTTTAAGGAATCAGCATCTTGGTTTTGCTTACATCACAAACAATTTGCATTCATTTTGTATGTAACTTTGCCACTGCATAGATACACATTTAAAACTATTTTGATTTAAAGCATCAAAAGAAAGCAAGTTTGAATTCCTGGAGGCATATCAGCTTGATTTTATCTCTGCTAAACCATTTCACTGTGCTCTTAGTATTAGCCATCACACACTTTACACCTTACACTATGGCGGTTCTCTGGGTTGCTGGAGTCCTATGGGGTTAGGACTTTCTCTTCTCATGCTCCTTGTTTACAGAAGTCATTGCCATCTAATATTAGGAACTCAACATCCCTGCCAGTTCCTAGGCCCAATTTAAAAATGTTTTTTTTGAATCTGGTCTTTCATTACTGCTCATCTAGATTTTTGTATACGTGTAAGCCATGCATAAAATGGTCTCAACAAACTGCTCTATATTTTGAAAAGATATAATGGCATAATGGGATATTCTGTTTTCACATGAATGTTTTTCTGGGCCACTCAGAATACATGGTCTGAGTGTCTAAACTGAGCTGTTCTGCTGCTCTGTGCTTCCTAAATTCTTTGTGTGAAGCCATTCCCTGTAGCTGCATCTTGCAAATACCTGTTCATTAGGAGACACATGATCTGCTGTCACTGAGAAAATAATTTATCCTCCTTTGTAGTGATAAATTCCAGTCTTTTCTGATCATCAACTTCAAATATCTTCACATCAAGGGTAAAATAGATATCAGAGGTTTTAGAGCTTTTTAAATGAAAGGACTGTGGGGACTTAAGGCAAGATAAAAAAGGCAATGTGGAGGAAATGAAGGACAGAATGGCAGAAGGACATAATTTGTCATTAGGTCAGGCTTTTTTTCCCCTTTTTTCCTCCCCTTCGGAAACATCCGCTCCCGAGCTGCAGGCTGAGCGTCTTTCCTCTTCCTAGCGCGTTTCAAAACGACCTTACTCTTCGCAAAAAGGGAATTCCTATTCCTTCTCGCCGTCTCCCGGCGCGCCTGCCTCGCAGGCGGCGGTGGCAGCGGCCCGGCCGCCGGGCAGGCGGGCAGCAGCCGCCGCGCCCCGCGCGCCAGCAGGGGGCGCC